>CM060474.1:18004897-18369897 GCA_030544235.1 Lepturacanthus savala
TCAGCTCCTCGGGCAGATTGTTTGTCAGAGTCCTAATTGGGGCGAAGTCTGTTTTCTAAGAGTTAAAAGGTCAGTAATGTAGCTGTCACCTGTAATTCTTGATGAATGGATTTCTCCAAATGGCTCTGGGCTGTGGGTAGATAGTTTCTGTTTCTTTTTTTTGTTACAGTAAAGAATTACACTAATTATACTTCATGCGTCAGCTTTGACAAACAGCAAACTGCTTCTCCTCTGATGCTCTTTTGTGAAACGTATTCTCACTTTCTCACCGTCTATATTTAAGAAGAACATGTCCTTTGTTGTTATTCTGTTAGTCCGACAACCACCAGGACACTTAAGGAATTTTCTGAACTAAACTAATTTTCCGTCTCTCGGGTTCACATCAGACTCTCGACGCCACCGTAACTCACCACTGTCTCCAGTAAAACAATGGCAGGTAGCAAACAAAGTTACTCTGAGTCCAGAATAAACCACTTAAATGTTACCTTTTATCTTACTTAGAGAATTATGCAATCTATGATCGATTATTTATAACTATGCAATTATCTAAACTTATACTGTGGGATTATTTTGCAATGATATAATTTACAACACAGTTTGTTTACCATACACTACTGTTCAAAAGTTTGGACTCACTTAGAAATGTCCTTATTTTTTTAAAGAAAAGCACTGTTTTTGTCAATAAAGATAACTTCAAACTAATCAGAAATACACTCTATACATTGCTAATGTGGTAAATGACTATTCTAGCTGCAAATGTCTGGTTTTTGGTGTACATTGGTGTGTAGAGGCCCATTTCCAGCAACTATCACTCCAGTGTTCTAATGGTACAACGTGTTTGCTCATTGCGTCAGAAGACTGATGGAAATAAAAGTGTGACTTTTCATGGAAAACACAAAATTGTCTGGTTGACCCCAAACTTTCGAAGGGTCGTGTAAATTCATAAAGGAATTTCAAAGGTCCCAACAATATGGGACCTTTGAATCCTGGGTTTTATTTAGAGTTGGCATGTCACTAACAAGACATATTTGTCGTTTTAAGAACCAAAAATCACCTTAATACAGTTGTATAGTCTCCTCCCTAGAAAGGACAGGTCTGTTTTTCCTATTTCTCTCATTAATATTAACGCTTTGAATGACTGTGAATTTTTTTATTTATTGCTTTATTGTAAAAAAAAAAGCTATGCTAATTTAAAAGGAGTCATTTTAGAGTCACAAAAAAGGTTTAAAGTCACATTTTATCAGCTCCCATCTGCACCAAAGTGGACACATGTGGAAATAGTCTGATCTCACAGGCTTCGACCAATAAAAAAAACACGATGGAGGGAAACAGACGACACGTTTGAAGGTTGCCGGGCAGAGGAAGTAGAGACTTGTCATTCACTCTGGCTACGACAACACCTTTTACCGAGCATCTGCCCCCCGGCATCACCGCCACTTAACATTCCTGCAGCTGGTCACTGCCGACGCATGTAACGTCACAGTCGTCACACCGCTGGCGAGGCGGCGGCGCTTCACCCTGAATCCTCACCCGGAGACAAACAAGGACGAGCACTGTGTCGTCTGAGTGAGAGATAATGAAACAGAAAGAGCTGGGAGAGGTGTGTCAGGTTACGATCAAATACGACCCCCCCCTCCTAAAAAAAAAACGAGTTTAACAAGAGACAGCCCTGCGTGTGTGTGTGTGTGTGTGTGTCAGTCTCTGCTTTCCTTGTTAAGCAGCACTCACACACACACTCTATATTTACACTTCAAAAGGAACACAATTAGACGAAGCAGAATCCTAGATAAGATCAGATCCCGGACACCTCCCCCCTCCTCCCCCACCTTCACCCACACGTCCTAATCAACCTGAGCCCACGGCGTCGGTGTTTGCAGACAAACAAACATCTCCTCACAAACCCCACACCAAAGCTTTCTACATCAGGGTCCAGCAAAAAAAAAGGGGGGGGGGGGTGCTTAGAGAGAGATTTCCTGCTGGAATCAAAAACACTCTTCCCTCTTTCTCTCTCCAGAGAGAGATAACAGCACATGGATTAAGTCTGTGGGAGGAAGAGATGCCTCCAGTAGCAAAAGGTGGACGGATTCATGCAGAGGAGGCAGAGCTTTCATTCAGTTCAGCCTAACAACTTGTGTAGGGAGCAAAATGTTTTTTATCTCCAAAGTTATTCTATGATATTGTTGTCTTTTGACAGTGTGTGGGAGTGTGTTTCTTTTCTATAACACAAAAGTGCAGAAGTTCTGTCAAAAATAATCAAAATTTTAAAACTCTTGCCCTGGACTTGTATTTTATTTACACTACTCACAACAACGTAGATATGGAATGACAGAATGGAACCTCTTTTCAGTCTTTCATGTCATTTTTACTCAAATATTTCAGACAAAGTAAAGGGAGCTGTTGCCTTTAGGAGAAACGGAAGCAGCATCCAGCCTGGTGGATGTGACTTTTCTGCTGCTTCTCCAGGCATCGACAGCCTCAGATCCTCAGAAGCTCCTCTCTCTAACCTGTAATTGAGGATTCAGACATCAGTGGAGTCGAACAAGTGACCTGTCCTGATCCCCTGGTATTTACACTTCAAACCACTACTAGACTACAGCCTGGAGGGGGAACACACACACACAAACACACACACTCTCATACACACACAGACCTGACACACACTCTTTAAAGCCTACATTGGACGTACAAGATTAAGCATGAATGCAATTCCTTTCTCGCTCATTGGACACATAAACACAGACACGAAGACTGTTATTACACCTGCAGGTCGTCTATAGACTCTCTGCTGACTCCACTCAGGAAAACTAACTCTCTGCTTCAGGACAACATCATTATTCTATGCAGTTTTCATTGCAGACAGTGGATGGTTTGATTAAGAGGCTTTAGAAGACAGTTTTAAAGGAGCCATATGGTAGAAAGTGAAATTTTAACTCTTTTTTTAATTATAAGAATGTCTAGATGTTCTATAAACACAGCCCTGTGGTTCAAAACTCTTAATCCACAGAGAAATGCACACAGAAGTAACCCTCTCCCTACTCAAAATAGCCAATCAGAGGACAGGCTCATTAATATTAATGAGGCAGACACAATCTCAAACAATCTTTGGTATTTAAAAGCACAATTCTATATTGTTAGTGACATCACAACTTCAAATAAAACCCAGGATTATATGGGATCAGATAAGATAGTTCAGCAGGAAAATATGTTGTTTTTTAAAAATAATTTAGCTCCTTACAAGTTGTTTTCTTGATTTTGGTCATATTTAATCTTTTTTAAGAATATGTCGGTCTTATTTTCTTACAACAAGACCACACCCAAATCAGGAAAAAAAACTTGAAATAAGCTACGTTTAAAGACATTTTTTTTCATTTCAGGTGGACGTTAAGGAGGACAGAGTGTTGGGATGGAGCCCAGGCAGGTAAACACACCAAAAACACACGCAAACTGACAAGAAAGGCACGCAGACAGGCATGCAGACAGAGAAAGTTGCGGACAGTAATCTAATATGTTTCTGAACCACTCAGGACGGATTTAGCCTCCAACAACCACGTGGCAGGAGAGCAACGCGCTCTCCAGACGCATGGCCGAGCGACGGAGTCCCTTCTTTGGGGCAAAAGCGTGGAGAAAGAGAACGGCTGCTGGGGAAGAGACGGTGAATAACAAGAATGAGAGGAAAGAACATGCGAGATAGGAAGAGGAGGGAGGAGGAGGAGACAGCGGGCGACGTGGTGAGGGGCGACGTTTAAATCCGGCAGGGTGTGCGATATCTCAGGAATGAATGGGATCTCCTAATATCAGTTACTAAAGAGTGGGGAGCCTGAGAACGGCTGCATATCTCAACAACAGCAGAGGAACATGGGAGCTGCTGCAGACAGGGCTGAAGCACACAGGCTCCATCCCTGTACATCCCTACATACATGCTGAGATTAAACCTGGACCACTCTGTCCTCTGTTGTGTCCACATTCCTCCGTTGTTAGGTTACACAGCTGAAACAAAAGACACTAAGTCTATGACTGTCATTTTATACTTAAGCCAGATTTCTTCCAAAGATTTTATGCATATAATTATATCCGATGGGTCACTAACAATCATGTTATGCATCTATTTTTTGGACTATTTTTTTTGTAGAAAATAGCTATTTAATGGCTATTACAGCGGTTTGCACCAATATTCCCATAAAACAACTATTTATCCCATGTAAAAATGTGCAAAAATTGTTGGTGATTATTTTAGAGACTTGATGATTAAATAGATATGTACATGTCAGGGTTGAAAATTAAAATTTAAATACAATGACTCCTTCTGGGAGGGTTTGTCTTCCATGTTTTCAGGAGGAAGTTGATGACATCATGTCACAGGAAGTACAACGAAAGTTATTATTTGTAAAAGTTGTCTACTATGTCATTAGAAAAAAAACCTGTATCAGCTGTAATTTTTTTTTTATTTGGAGTATAAAATGACTTAAAGGCTCAAAGGCTTTAATGGGTTAAGAGAAGACTTCACAAATCTATTCAATAAACTCAACAAGGAAATTCATTCAAGTAATTCCTGGCAGCTTCAGTGGAGTTTTTTTATAGGAAGAAATCTCAGATATCGAACTCCCTATTACTACCCATCCATCAGTTAGAGGTCAGACGTCGTGTGAAAGATGTTCAGGATCATTTCTCACTGCTAAGTGTGTGTGTAAAACCCTGTGTGTTGCTTTGATCTCACAGGTGAGAGGTCCCGTGTCAGCGTTTGTCTGTGTAGAAGCATCACTTCCACACCTGCGCTTCTGTGAGGAGTCACATTTCTCTTGTCAAGACGTCAGACACAAGACCTGGGGATGGGGAGGGGAGAGGGGGGCTTTCGTCCCCCAACTTTACACGAGACTATTTTTACAACATGTGTCCTTGTGACACAACATTTGGAGGCCAAATTATGATTCCAAACCAAAAGAATGCCAAGGACGAGGGCTGATGATGCGGCTCAAGAGATTTAATTAAGAGCCGCATAACTCATACAGGGAGCAACGCATCACGCCCAAACACTTTACAGTGTATTGCACAAGTTTAATCGGCCCTCAAGACTACACATTTCTTTCCTTTAAAATGATAAGGCAGCAGTAGTTTTCACAGGAATGCTTTTAAGTGGAAATTCAGCGAGTCTGTCAGTGAAGCGTATTCTTTTTCGTGGTCTGGGTTTCAAAATAAGTCTCAAAGAAGAAATCTAATTATGTATGCACAGAAAGGAAGAGCGACAGAAGGAATAAAAGTGTGTGTAATGGGGGGGGGAGAAAAGAAATGTTAAAAAGCTGAGTTATGCAGCTACTTGAACGGGATTAAGAGCCAAACCGAAAGGCATGGACGCTCAGCAAAAGCCCCACGGGGAGGAGGGGGGAAGGAGGGAGGTGTGTGTGTGTGTGTGTGTAAGTGTGTGTAAGTGTGTGTAGCAGTAGCCTTCCCCGCTCAGCGAGGATAAAGCAAAAGATGATTTAGCATCAATCATTCCTTAATGGTTTGGAAAACAATCCGCTGTCTTGCATCACTGAATGATATAACAACTCCAGCAATAGCAAGTTCATGCAAGCTTGAATGTTTTCAATATCAGCTGGATATTTCCTGCTGGGGAGGGAATTAGGTGATGCCTTATGCACATCAGGAAGCAGAAAACAGCAATTTGCGTGGACCAAAAAAAAAAAATCACAAAGTTCAAAAGTCCATTCAACCCTGATTAGAATCAAGCCATTCTCTTCATCACCGGTGTAGGAAATCGCTAATTATTTAGATTGGTGGCAACACATGCCAAGTGCTAATAAATTCTGGCTTCAGATGGTGGTCCTGACTGTCAGCTCTGCAAACTACTCTGGCAATCAACCAGCTGCTATTAGAAGAAACTGCAGTAACAAACGGATGGAACTGCCAGTGACGTGTATCCTCTGTACCACTGCAGGCTTACTTTGTACTGTACGGGGCACAGTGATGTAGGAAAGGTTAACTCAACCTGTTGATTATATGAAAATATACAATCCCAACAATGAAAAGAGGCAGTTGCATTAAGTAAAAGTACCTATTTGTTTTTGTGACACTTGAAGCAGTTGGAAGAAATCGGCGGATACTCATCTTTTAGAAAAAGACAGTAAAAACCCCAAAAGGCTTTAGGTGAAATTTGACAAGCCAAGATAAGAGCTCTTACATTGAGAACACATAGCCTTTAGTTATCGAACCACCAGGTTACTGTATCACACACACACACACACAACGAGGACAGATAGAACAGTGTTGTGGCTAGTAGAGTGTGTTAGAAGAGTGTATCTCGGGGGTTATATCAGGGCATTCTTATGTTTCAGCAGAGGGCACGAGAAAACATTCCCAGGCCTTTTATTCACTAAAATAAAAACAACTGTGCAAGAGTTTGTTTTTTTTTTTTTTTCCAAGGAAGAGCCTAGGTTAGGAGGATGTATGGGAGTGCCATTCTTTCTGACAGATGCCAATCTCCTGACCTCTATTTCACTGTTGGTCTTCTCCAACTTTGACAAAAATCAATGCAGCGCTTTAGTACATTAGCACCCATTTGTCATTCTATTGATCCGCCATAGTGATTGGGGTTAAGGAGCCAAGACCGAGCTAAAGCACATCAATCAGTCTTATCACTCATAGACAGAGGATGTCAATGCTGGTATTAGTAGACATGAGCTGATGAGACTGACTTCAGCCTAGAAACCCAAACTGAACGGTATGCGCAGCAGCTAAAGGTCCAAACAATAGCTACTGCAATAAGGCTAAATACTGCTGCATAAATATTGCACACCACTAGACCCAGAGAGCGATTGAATTTAAGAGACAGCAACACAATCACAGTCTTGTTTCTTAGTGGTTATTAAGATGCCGTTAGCTCACCAGCCCCCTCAGGCCTTCCTCTCCCAAGAGCCGGGGGTTGAAAGGTCAAGACATCAGTGTTAAAGCTTACCTAACACTTGACATCAGGGTGAGCCACCGAAAAGGGGGGTTGGGGCAGTTTTTCAGTGCAAGTGTGTGCATTGATTTAATTGTGCCAGAACACATACATATATTTGTATATGTTTGCCCTAATGAAGAGGTTCAGGCCCCATTGGGACCATCACAAGGTCACTGTTGTCAGGGATACCGGAAGGGCTGTCAGCTGTTATTGATAACCAGGGGTGCAGAGGCAGTGAATGAGGGCTATAAGGCCTGTACCTATTGTGGTCAGTTGCTGCCTTCTCAGATGCTCTGTGGGTCTTCTATGGCACCCATAAAGCACTTAGAAAAGGACAGTCTGTCTTTTGTTCAAGAGAAAAAGACAGGGCACAAGTATTTTAGCTTAAAAACTGTTAGGGGGAAAAAGAGAGAGACCAGCACCTAATGAGCCAGTCGTTGTTGCATTAACTTATAAGTTGATGCAGTTGCCCAGAGATCTGCTGAATCATCTCATCAGTGTTCCTGTCATTTCCAGAGACTTTGTGCAATTTCTATTTGGCATTATGAGCCTGGAGTTAAAATAACAGAGAACACAATTAGACTTAAGAAACAGGGATCTAGGTTTTCACTGGTGCAGCCTGGTCCACAGTAGCTGATTTGTATTTACGCAGTATGTGTGATATGCTGGCTTTGAGAGACACTCGATGATAGGATGACACGGAAAGAAGGAGAATTGAAGAGATCTGGCTGTGTTGGGCTGTTTGCCCATTTCAAGGCTTAATGTGCTTTGAGAGACCAGCCAACAGAGATAGAGGGCGGGAAGAAGAAAAGAATGGTAAAGGATAGGATAGAGAAAAAAAGACAGAGAAGAGGTTGAGCAACCAGCTGTCAATAGGGTAGTGACAGGGTAGTTATTCTGCCAAAGTATTAGATTTATCCTACCTGTCCAACTACCTGATTAATGCAACATTGCTTTCTTGTAAAGTGTGTGTGTGCTTGCTTGTACCGTAGGCGTTACCCTGCCAGTTTAGGTGTGAATATCCAAGTGTTTGCAGTTGTCTAATCTTTAACTGTGAAGAACAAAGTCTGCTTCTGTAGTGGAAAAAAAGGAAACTTGAGAGTAAATTCTTTCTGCATGACCTTGTAGCATGAACACACAGGCTTTAAAATCTAGAACCTTACAGAAACATTTACAAAATAAAGTTCTGAATGTAAAAGCAAGAGTTACAAGAGTGAACTTGCAAAAATGCAATAAAGGTTTTTCTGGTGATTTCTTGCCAGAAGATGTTAATCAACCTTTCAGTAACCAAAACCTTCCTCCGTTGCACTTCATAGAATACAAACTATATGCTCCAAGGGAGGGAAGTCATGTTCTTATATTCTTGCACTTTATGCATGTGTGTGTTCCTACTTCCTACAGAAACCCACATATCTGCCACAACAAAGTGGCTGGGTTATGAGGGTGCTCTGCTAATAGCACCTTTTTATTACCCCAACCAACCACTTGCACACAATACATTTAGGTCTATCACCCAAATGGCACAAAAGCAGCACAACCAGATCCTGCATAGAGCCTGCAGCAAACACTTTCTAAACAACATATTTCAGTCGAAACCTGCTCTCGGTCTCTATGCAACAGAAAATTCTGTATTGACTTTGCGGTTTGATGATACATGTGGTGACTAAAAGTTCCATCTTAAAACAACTACATTTATCACCTTGCTTGCATGTGCTGACACCTGTAACTGATATAGAAATCAACAAGATGAAATAGACTTTTTAAAAAGTTGTTACCTGAGACAGAAATGGTCATGGGTGCTTCCAGGGTCCTGTCATTATCCAGGTCCCTGCTCAACCTCAGATCCCCGGTGTCCTCATTCAACAGCAGCAGTCTGAGCTCATTTCCAGATTCAAACTTGAAGCGTAGCTTATCCGAAACGTCAGGGTCATAAGCTGGTACCTTCCCAATTATTCCTGATGGAAAACTGTTGGACTTGTTGGTGACATAATTGTTGAAAATGATCTCAAAGTTCTGCAGCACCGGGATGTTGTCATTCATGTCTACCAGGCGGATGTGCACCGTGGCCCGGCTCACTAGTGGCGCTGAGGTGGCCTGGACCACAATGACATACTCTGTTTTGGTCTCATAATCCAGGTCTGTGAGTGCAGTGAGGTCACCGTTGAAAATATCCAGCTGAAAAACTTCTGGAATATTCCCTTCTACGATCTGGTACATAATCTGAGCATTAGTGCCCTCATCGGGGTCTGTGGCAGAGATTCTGGCCACGACGGACCCCACTGGGCTGTTCTCCTCCACGTCAATGAAAAGCTCATCCTTCTCAAACACCGGAGCATTGTCATTTATGTCTTGAACTAAAATATGAATGGAAACAGCTGCTTTCAGAGGAGGAACCCCCCTGTCCACAGCGAAGGCCTTCAGGTTGTAAACAGGAACGTTCTCTCGGTCCAGTTTGCGAGCGGTTCTGACGATACCAGAGTATGGCTCTATGTAGAAATCCCCCTCCCCGTCATCACCACCCTGAAAAGTATAGCTCAACCTGCCATTAGAGCCAGAATCTCTATCTGAAGCAGAGATCTGGAGAACGCTGGTGTAGACTGGTGCATCTTCAAATACAGTCCCCTGGTACATATCTCTAAGAAACTGAGGAGCATTGTCATTCGCATCAAGAATGATGATCTCTACATAGGTGGTATCAGATTTCTGAGGGATGCCGTTGTCCCTGGCAATAATGGCTAAGGTGTAGGAGGCCTGGTCCTCATAGTCAATCTCCATTTGTGTTGTGATGGCACCAGTATCTGGGTCAATTTTAAACTGAGGAACATTGTCCTCCATGATATATGTAATTCGAGCGTTTTCTCCTGTGTCCTCATCCGTTGCACTGATAACCACCACAGTGGAGCCCACAGGTCGTTCTTCGCTGAACATCACCTGGTAGTTGGCACTTTGGAAGACCGGCCTGTGTGTGTTGGCGTCTGTCACGTTAATGAACACCTGAGCGGTGTCATAGCGTGTTCCATCACTGGCCGTAACTGTCAAGACATATTGGCGTTCTTGCTTGTAGTCTAAGGGGAGGGCCAAAGTAATGAGTCCACCACCGCTCTGGCTAGTGATGGCAAAGCGGTTCCTGGTGTTGCCGCTGGAGATCTGATAAGTCACCACACTGTTCATGTCCCTATCCACGGCTGTCACTGTCAGCACACTGGTTCCCACAACAGCATCCTCATTGATCTTCAGCGAGTAGGTTTTTTCTGTAAATGTGGGCACATTGTCATTCACATCGAGCACTGTAATGCTGACGCTGGCTGAGGATGACATCACAGGTATCCCATGATCCCTTGCCTCTACACCGAAGGTGTAGAACTCAGTGGTCTCTCTGTCAAGCTCGTCACTTACTGTAATCCAACCTGTGCTGTTGTTGATGGCGAACGGAAAACCAGGGGTGGTGTCGGTTAGCCGGTATTCCAAACGGGCGTTTTCTCCTGAATCACCATCAATTGCTTGAATGTGGATCACGGAGTAACCAATCGCCACGTTTTCCAACACAGTAGCCTGGAAAGGTGTGCTGACAAACATGGGGGCGTTGTCGTTCACGTCCACCACTTGCACCACCACCATACCCGTGCCGTTAATCAGTGGGGGTCTGCCACCATCCTGAGCTTTAATTCTCAAATTATACTCCCGGATCATCTCATAGTCCAGGGGATTGATGACATCGATCACACCAGTGGGGGAGTGAATGTAAAACTGTCCTTTGACGTTGCCACTGATGATGCTGTAATGAACTTTGGCGTTGTTCCCCTCGTCTTTGTCCGTGGCCTCCACCTGGATGACTTTGGTGTTGACTGCCACATTCTCCAGGACCTGTACCACATACCTCTTTTCACTGAACTGTGGGTAGTTGTCATTCTCGTCCTCCACAAAGATGTTGACAGTAGCGGTGGCACTGCGGGGACCCGGGTCTTTGCCCTGGTCATTGGCCTCGACGATCAGCTGGTACTGGGCCCTGGTCTCCCTGTCGGGCCGCTCTTTGATCCTCACCAGACCATTCCGGGGGTCGATCTCGAACACAGAGTTAACTCCTTCGCCGTTCACAATCTTATAAATCATGTTGGCGTTGGAGGGAGCGTCTCCGTCCGTGGCTCGGATTGTCATCACTTCAAAGCCCACTTCTACGTTCTCTCTGATGTTCACGCGATATTCGTTCTGTTCAAACACCGGGCCGTGGTCGTTGGTGTCACTCACAGTGACGGTGAGGTAAGAGATGGCGAATCTTTTGGGGGAACCATTGTCAGACACAGTGACTTTAAACACATGGGTGTCCATGGCCTCTCTGTCTAGTGACTGGAGGGTTGTGATGCTGCCTGTCTGAGAGTTGATGGTAAAAAAGTCATTGGACCTGCTGTTCAACAAGGCTTCCATGCCGTACTCCAGTCTCCCTGCCTCCCCATCATCCGGGTCAGTGGCTTTCAGGGTGATAACCCGCGTGCCCGCGGGCTCATTCTCGGGCACGGACACCTGATAGTTTGGGAGCTGGAACTGGGGAGCCGTGTTTACTTGTCGCTTTCCTCTTCGGATCAGTTTCCCGGATTTAGTTTGGACGGTGTCTGATAAGGGTTCAGGCTCTTTTACGAGCGTCAAACTCAGCTGCACAGAGAGCGGAGCGCCTGGAGAGGAGCTGTGCAGCGGGCAGCGCAAAAACACCTCGGGCTGTTGTCCGCGCTCGAGACAGAAGTCACTGACCAGGAACAAATTCCCGTGCTCGAACACTGCGACTAAGTCTTTTCCAACACACACGGAGTCCAAAAAGGCGACGTTCCGCGTAAAGGCGGGCAAGAGTTCTGTTACATTCAAAAGCAACTTACCTGCGGATAAGCAGGAAGTTGCCCCCACTTTTGAAAGGTGTTTGATGTGAATGTCCGGCTTACCCGACTCCTTCTTTCTCTTGTATTTGATAAAACAGTCCTGGCCGTGAACGAACACGTTGAAACGCGTGAGGATAACGTCCCCAGACGTCAGGGAACCTGTTCGGAAATAAACAGGCGCAGGGTTCCTCGGCGTGCGCGCACACTGGACTTTCTGGGACAGCCGGATAACTCCGTCGCGCTTTTCAACGTGCAGAAAGCTCTGGATAAATTTCGGAGATAAAGTCCTGTCAAGTTTATAAGTCCTCCCGGGGCCGAGCGACAGGTTCGCCAAGCGCGTCCCGGGCTGCAAAGTCTCCGTGAGGTGCAGCTCCAAACATCCCGCGAGCGGCACGTTGAACAGGACACAAACCCAAATCCAACACATCGGCAGCTCCATGCTTGTAAACTTTCAGAATCCCGTTCAACTTCACCGAAACTCCCCCGCAAAAGCATTAACTCTCCCTCTCCCAGCACCGCGCTTTGCTTTTATCCCTCATCGTGAAGTTTTAACCTGGAAAAAGACGCTCGGTATCCATAGTATCAGCGTATCCACGGCGCGCAGCGGCTGCGTTAACCCACACTGAGTTTAAAATGAGTACAAAATGGCTCCGTGGCTCTCCACCTCCTCCTCCTCCTCCTCCTCTCCTCCTTAGAAGCTTATTACCATAAACCTGCTGTGTTCCCCCCTCCGGGACGCTTTCACGGGAGGAGGGGGGGCTTTTTTTTTTTCTCATGGAGATTTAGGAAGTGGCCCTGACAGGGTGACCAATGCGCGCAAGTGCATTGTTATTACAATAGGGTGAGAGTTGGTTAAAATTCCTAATGCGTGTTTTGAGTGTCGCACCCTCTTCAACTTTAAGTTAAAGTAGTTGGGAAACTTATTTAAAGTCCACAACTTGGTGAAAATGACGTCACATCTATAAATCAGCTGCGGCAGGTTCTGATGTGATAAACTGTACTGATCAATCTACCACAGATCTATAAATCTCTGTTCAGCGACTTATATCAACGTTTCATGTAAAGCGAATTAAACTGCTGTATAAGTGCACTTGTGTGAGAATGATGTTATTACAGCGTAATAGCTTAGATAAAATGTTATCTTAGAAATTAAACCTGTCCAGACAAGTCTGGAAAAACATTTTACACCCATAGGACTCATTTTTCCCTCTTATTTGTCTTGTTTCAGGAACATTTCACAAATTACTAAATTAAAATCGTTTTACTGTTACGGTTTTGTTTTATTTCTGTCTATATTAATGTTGTTTTGAGTCCTTCTCAGATTACATTTGTTGTATTTTTACCCCATGAAAAACGGATTCAGGCTGACAGGTGTTTGATGGGACAATTTAACATAAATTAGCATAAATTCAATATCTCTTGTAGGGAAATAATACAAGATAATGGGATTAGATGGATATAATTAGGTGATGGTGTGACTGGTGTGTACTGCTGTTCTTAACAATGCTGACTGGAGAAAACAGCACCAGTCTGGAGGTTTATCTGGTATAATAGCGCCCCCCTGTGGACGAAGACCACATCTACTGTAATTCCATAAATGCACATATTTTTTTTAGAAATATACAGACAGATGAAAAACAACATATCGCTTCTTCAGTTTATTCACTCTTAGTATTTACAGTTTTTACACAAAGAGAAAAGGCACTTAAAATTTCTTTTGTAGGACTTTTTTTTAACAAGAATTAAAATATCCATATATTTTAAAAATAAAGATGGCATTAAACACATGATAGTAGAAAACAGTCGAGTAAAAACATAGTTCTACTTTTGTTTCAGATTTCTAAAAAAGATGTTAAACAACAAATAACACCATGTTTGCGTTTTCTCATTTTGTATTCAGTTGCGATCCTCAACTCTGGACGTCAGGCTGCTATTGTAAAGAACGCCTGGGTAAATAAAGGTAAATAAAAAAAAATAAAGAACTCCTAACATGTTTTGTGGCGATGACGCAAAGAAGCGACAGAGTCACAGATTACTACTGATCACCAAGGAACACTGAATACGAAAAGTGGACGCAGCTGGTGTTTAAATGTCACGACACATAAAACAGGAAACAAAAGGAGACGGACATTGGAGCACTCAGGCAGCTAATGCCTTTTATTGGAGTTGCAGAGGAGAGACTAACGTTTGGATGTCAGCTTTTTATCTTCAGGCGATGCTTGGCGAAGATACCGGTGCCATATAAAAAGTGTTTTTATCGTTAGTGTTACAGGTTTTGCAGCTGACCCACAGGTGGGGTCAAGGTATATCAGGGAGAAAAAAAAGATGAAGGAGCAGAGAGAGAATCACTGAGAAGTAGCCTCAGAGATGCCCAGAAAAGCTAAATGTCAAGTTTTAATCCCATTATTACTCTGAATAAACGAGAGAATGTCAGAGCCACATTCAATCACAGATCAGATGGAGTGCCTCCTGCCCCTGGGGCCACTACTTTTATATTATTACAGTCAAGGAATCAACAATAACCAGTGGCTCATTTTTCATAAATAGAAAATTCTGAAGCAGAATACTTTTGGAAAAAGATGAGCTTAAGTTGATAACTTCACATAGTCTTATTTTAACGTGTTGTTTTTCCCTTTCATTAGTAATAACAAGACCAGTACCATCAGGTCCAATAGAGAAATATCTCACATTAACATTATAAGCAGCAGAAACAGATATTTTACCTGTAAAGGTCTGATGAGGAGTTAAAGTGGATCCATACAGTGATGTTAGAAGTCAACATTTGAAAGGATTTCCTTTTAAAATGAGGTTACTGTTACTTGGTAAAGCACCTTATCACCATCGAGTGTGAACTCCAGAACACACACGCCGCCTGGAGATGAGCAGGCACCTTAGTCGTAACAGTACGAAACTGGTTTTTAATCCTCGTGTCGTCAATACTGTTTAGCTCAATATGAGCAACATGTCATAAAGTTTATTTTCCTACACAGTGTTATTGTACCGGACAGAGGTCTTTCTCCACCAGGGCCGGGCTGCAGGCTGGTCTCAGCTGACTGGTTCGGGCGTCTGCTTCTCCTTCTGCTGGGCGGCTGCCATCAATCGTTCTCGGCCGCGCTGCAGCGTGAATTCACTGGGTCCCAGCTGGATGATCTTCCCACTGCCCAGACACTCGTTGCCTTTGTAGAGCACAGCGAACTGGGGAGGGGGATAAAAAAAAAAAAAGAGGCACTTAAAAAACACAGAGGAAAGTCTGCTGAAGTTGGCATTGGACCTGGGATAACTACCTGTCCAGTGGTCAGAGCTCTAAGTGGCTGTGAGAGGGAGATCCACAGGGAGCCGTCCATGTTCAGAGTCACGGTGCAGGCAACTGGAAAGCAAACATCAGGATTACACTTCTTGTTTATGGATTTTACAGCCTCGAACGTGTAAAACTCACTGAGCGGCATCCGGTGCTGGAAGCGGAAGTGACACTCCATCATCTGGGTGTTGGCCAGCGCGGGAGGAGGGTCGACGGCGATCCAGTGGAAGCGATCCGTCCGGATCGTGTCACGGAAAAGAGACGGGTGAGTGGTGGTCGGAGCCTGAGTGACCAGAGGTTTGAAGACAGATGTGACAGCAGAAATTAGACAAGTTTATAAACATTGTTGTTCAATGTCACATTTTACATGAGGAAAATTAATGACAGCCCAAAATGTTACTGATCATTTTTCACTCTTTCAGAAACACTCAGGAAAGCTCGTCCTACGGGTTGTTTCTTATTTATACAGCTATACAAGCATTATTTGGGTGTCGTCTGATTTTCAACTGTTGCCATGGATACATTCAAGCTCTCTTATGATGTCATCTCACGGTGAACTCTCCCTCTCTCAAGAGTTGCATTAACGTATAGAACCGGGCATCAAATCACATTTTTCTTTTTTCGCATTTCACAAAATCCACTCCAAAAATGAAATATTTTAGATGGAAACCCCGTTAGTGTTCACTCACCACGAACACATCTCCTGTAGTGACGTCTTTGTCCACCACGAACCAGGCCTTTCTCTGCCCTCCGATCCTCGCCCTTTGACCCAGAGTCATAGTGAACCAGCCTGGATGAACAGAGACAGACAGGAGAACGTGGAGGAGGAGAAATGACACGTGCAACACAAGGTAAAGAACAAACGAAGCCCCTTAAACCACTTAAAGGGATTTTTAGGTTATTTTGTAACATTTAACGTTTTAGGACTTCTGAACTAAAAACACACCTTTATGTTGTCCCATTATGGTCCCGTCCTCGATGGAGACGAAGTTCCCTGGTTTAGATTCTAGATACTGGGAACAGAGACAAGAATATTTGAATTTACAAAGTACATCTCTTTTTATTTTATTTCTATTTGGGACATTTGTTCGTCTCCTTTTTTCCCTCCCATTGTTAAAATGTACATCCCTTAATAACTTTATGGTTTCTAAACTCATCAGAAACAGAGGACAAGAAACAAGAAAAGATAAATATTACACACAAAGTTTAATTCCCTACCTCCAATATGAAGTTTTCAAAGTTTCTTTTTCCAATGAAGCAGATGCCCATGCTCTGAAAGAAACTTTAACACTCAGTCACATGTTGGACAGAAACACACACCACTCAACACATCTTTGTATATAATATAAAGTCTAGTCACCTCTTTCTTCCTCAGCACATGGTGAAACCCGGCTTCAGCAGCGATCTTTTTCACAAAATCTTTGGTGAGTCCAGCCAGCGGGAACAAGGAGTGTCGCAAAGCGTCTTGTGAGATCTGACTGAGGAAGAGGGTCTGGTCTTTGAGGAGATCTGCACCCTGGTACAGCCTCACCGCTGGTGAAGGAAAGACAGGAAAATACTATGTTAACACGAAGAGAGGTTCAGGGTAACACAGATCAGTTAAAAGAAGAAGTGGAGGACAGCAATCTTACGATTTCTGATCTCAAAACGGTCTCTGAAGAGCGTTGTGGGCGGAGCTTTGTGCGTCTGCTGGAAAACCTCCTCGTCTTCCTGGGACGTCCTAGCATAGTGACCCGTTGCTATGGCATCAGCCCCTATAGCAACGGCAACAACACAATATTAATTAGGAATATTTTAAAACTTGAAACCCTCTTTAGCCTGGCTTTTGATCAAGAATGAATTATAGATATTTAATTAATTTTATTGTAAACTTTTATTTTATTTCTTTTCCCTCAAAGATTTCATTTTTCTTTGATTTTATTTATTTAGCTAGTTTGTGTTTCATTCTTATTTTTAACGTATTTTATTACAATTTCATAACTTGTACTACTTATGTGTATTGAGTGTCAAACTGTAGCTTGTTACTTATCTATGAAGCACTTTGAATATTTATAGGTCTATAATAAATTTACATACCCAGAGTATTGATGGCATACTTGTGGAAATGGTTGAATTTGATGTGCTTGTTGCACAGTATATCTGGGTTTGGAGTCCTGCCCTTCTCGTATTCCTTCAACAGATTACTGAAAAAGGGGGGAAAGAACAATATGACATCCACATCATAGAGTTAGGATGTTAAAACCTGTGATGAGTTGAGTATTGCAGACTGTAATACCTGAAAACGTCATTCCAGTACTCTTTGACATAAGACACCTGGTGGAAGGGGATGTCCAGACTCTGACAGACTCTGTAGGCGTCTTCACTGTCTTTGTCTGAGCTGCACAACCCGCTCTCATCCAGAATGTCCCAGTTCTTCATAAACACTCCTGTCACACTGTAGCCTATAAATAAACAAATAATTTATTATTTAATCCCCTTTTGACAGAGTTAGGACAACAACATGCCACAGGAATGCCATTAAGAAATCATTTCTTGCCCATAAACGCATCACCTCTAGTGAAAGCTACAGGAGCGTGTACATGTATGAAGGGCTGAAAGCTAATAAGTTAACATTTCAGTCATTTTCGAGTATGGAACCGGTACATTAATTTTCATATATGACACCTTTATAGTATTGTTTTAATTTTATTGAAATACATTTTTGCATAATGTTCAAAATAAACTCATTAATGTATCTGTAATATGAGATAGAGGCAGTAAACACTGCTTAATCATCGCTATCACTAATACATTGTTCTTAATTTCTTGCCTGGGTAAATAAAGGTTCAATTCAAAAATAAATAAAATATCTTCCATAGTTAAAGAATTTTGGAAAAGTAGCAGTTAGCAGCTAACTGTCCTTGTTTTATTTGAGTACTGAAGCTAACTGACTTTAAATATGAGGTTTGTTTTCTGTTTAATGAGGTTTCAGACTCATTAAAGTGAATTCTCACCTCTTCTCTTCAGTAATAAAGCCGCCACGGAGCTGTCGACGCCGCCGGACATGGCGCACACCACGTGCCTTATAAAACCCATGTTTTAAAACCACACACCATCTATTTCAACGCTTTTTATTGCATATGTAGCTAGCTAACTCGCCTGTCAACCTTTGACGGACCTGCCATATTGTTTGATGCCCGTTTAATAAAAACGTCCGACTAGAAACGCGATTCAAACCGGAACCTTTGAGTCGGTTAGTGCAGCAGAAGGTGCAACACTGTAAACATTACGGAGCTGTTCCTTAAAAAAGTCCAAACTAGTTCTAAGGTTAGTAAATGTTAAGTACGACACGCCAAACAGAGATTCATTTTATCTAAAAACTTGGATATTGATTTATATTATTTACTGATTGATTTACTTTTCTTTATAAATGTGTTTGTGCAGCATGGACTCCACATGTCCAAACCTGCATAAACCAGTTAATACCTTTAAATCGTAGCTTCTATTTGCATTTTTATTTAAATTCTATAAAGGCGATGAATCACAGTTAAGGCAGTGTTGATAGCATATATGTTAACTATTATATTACTGAAAAATGATAATACACACACCTATTAATTCATGTAATTCAAATTTAAATAGTTTAGAGATTTGCTATTGTGTTTCTGATGCAGATGTCTGCAGATGGTGTTACTCTGGATGTGCTGAGAGCAGCCAGGGAGACGGTGAGGAGCAGCCCTCTGGGTGTCATCAACACTCCCATGATCCCCTGGGTCCAGACCTCCCTGCCCCTCAACGTGGACTGTAACGTCCACATCAAGCTGGAGAACATGCAGAGGACTGGTCAGAGGAAGCCACTGTGATACAGTATTAAGTTTAGTGGAGATTATTTGCACAATAATGAACTAGAGAGGAAAGAAGTCTAAACGGCTTAAAGATTTCATGCATATATTTGTACAAGTTACACCTATTTTTTCCATTTTGTACTAATTTATTTGCAAATAATATCATTTTAATGTCTATTATAGTTGCCTCTTGCACAAATACGCCCATTAACAACAATCTATTTATCAAAATTCTTTTTGGGGGGATTGTTTTAGAGACTTGAATGATTACATAGATATATACATGTCAAGGTGGAAAACCATAATAATCTAAATTAAATGACCTATTTCTAGGAGGGTTTGTCTTCACCATGTTCTCAGCAGAAAGAAGTTATCATGTCAGAAGAAAAAAGCTGTATGAGTAAGATTTAGATTTTAAGTTTAAAATAACTAAAATAAAGGCTCATAGGCTTCAGTGGGGTAAAACAATACATCAAAGAGACGTCAATCAATATATCAATAGAAAAAACAAACGTATATTTGAGAAATTTAAAAAATTATGAAAATCAAGGCAGAATTGTGACATTTAAATCTAAATATTTAGATGAAAGTTTTCAAATTGCTCTTGTCTTTTAGTTCTGTATTGATTGATTCGCTGACATGTTTTGATTGACAGGGTCCTTTAAGATCAGGGGCGTGGCCAACCAGTTCGCCAGGAGGCCGAAGGGCGGCCATTTTGTCACCATGTCAGCCGGGAACTACGGGAAGTCCTTTGCTTTCGCCTCAAAACACTACGGGTCAAAGGGCAAGGTGGTGATGCCGGAAACTGCCCCCGTGTCCAGGTCCATCCTCATACAGGTTCGATGATATGTGACTGACCATCAGTGTTAAAGGGTCAAAGGTCATAGGTTTACATTGTTTTATAAGAAGATGTTACAAAATCTCAATCCACGGAGAAATGCACACTTCATTTATTCAAATTCAGAAACTGTTCCTTAAAACAAGCTGTCAGGACTTCTGTGATATCACAACTATAGTCACCCATTCACAGCCAATCAGAGTGAAGCTCTTATTACAATAACTGTATTTGCATGTATTACCTAATGTACAATTTGTCTATTAAAACTATGCAGTAACAGTCCAACACACCTTCATTGGGCCAAACATGAAGAATCTACTAAAGCTTCCACTTTTCTACAGGGAAACATATTTCCTATGGGACCTAGTTCTATAAACATATTGTAGCTTTTACAAAAGTCTCAGACGTGGTTATACTCTGGTCCTCAGAGTTTCGGGGTTGAGGTGGAGCGGGTCCCCACCTCCCGTCTGATGGACGTGGTGAATCGGTGCGTTCAGATGGACGACATGACCTTCCTGCACTCCTATGACGACCTGGATCTGATCGCAGGACATGCCAGGTACAGGCAGGATTGACAAGGGGGGTTTGGATGCCTTAAAGTATCAGTTGAAACCACATTGACACATCCATAACCGTTCCTGTGACTAGTCTGGGTCTGGAGGTGCTGGAGGTGCTGCCTGAGCCTGATGTGGTGGTGGTGTGCTGTGGTGGAGGGGGGCTGCTGGCAGGAGTAGCTGCTGCCATCAAACTGTCTGGCTGTGATAGAACCAGGATCTACGGCGTGGAACCAGAAGGAGGTAAGACCAGGATCTGCAAGATTAATACGTACACGTCTTTGGGTGAGTGTCAAAGTCAGACCCGCAGACTTCATGCTAAGTTAGGGTACGGGTTCTACAATGACTAATGACTAATATATGATTACTTTGCACCAAGAATGCAGGTTCTCCACCACTGGCAGCCATGATGTTTTCTGATCAGGCTGAAGAAACAATAAAAGATATCCTGAACCAAATCAGCTTATCTACATGCTAATACTAGACAAGACTTTTAATAAATGCCAACTGGATTTGTGAGAATCTCCCAGCACCCCCTACAGGACGTTAAAGAGTATCTCCTGGTGCATGTTGCCCGTTTAAGGGTTAAATAGCAATAGTTACTTTCCCTGGTAACTAGTTACTTTTATAGTGGATTGTGGGTTCATGTGGAATTTTGATGTTGTTTTTGATGTTCTGTGCTTGTGTTTGGATGCAGCCTGCACCATGTACAGAAGCTTCATAGAGAAGAAACCTGTAGGCATGGACGCCAAGAGCATCGCGTCCGGTCTAGCGCCACCGTTTGCAGGTACGAGTCTTTCTCTTCTTTGCTTCAAATGAACCTTTTTTTATAATTCAGATAAATTTGAGCACATGCTACTTCTCGTTCCATCCCAGGCTCGCTGCCCTATGAGCTGTGCCAGCGTTACGTGGAGGGCATCGTCCTGGTGAGTGATGAGGAGATCCAGGCGGCGGTGTCCACTCTCTACAGGTCAGGACTGGTGGTGGAGCCGTCGGGATCCGCCGCCTTCGCCGCCATCGTTAACGACAAGATACCCGAACTAGAAGGGAAGAGCGTGGTGTGTGTCCTCAGCGGAGGAAACGTCGGCAAAGACGAGCTCGCTAACTTCCCGGACTGACTAAGTTAAACGGAAGGAAAGTTAAAGCGACTGTTCCTAGTGAAACAAATTAACGTTTATATAACCAACACTCACAGGATGATCATTTTAATACGTGAACAATTAAGGATTCAAACTAAGAAAATGTATGTGGCCTTTAACACTACTTTACATGAGTATTTCTGGAAAGTCTGAGCTGATTTATGTCCTTTTATAGTGTGAAGAAATACAATCTGCCAATGTAGAATAACAAAATCAATTTAGTGTCACTGTATGTTGAATCTGATTTTGTTTGTCTGGATGTGTGAATTTATATATACAAACCATAGTATAAATCTTTATTACATTAAAGACCATATTCATTCTATAACAAATTAAAGTGTCTGTACATCAACGTTTTTAAGTATAACTTGTCTCGTTTCATTCTGAATATATTTGTATAACCATTAAACAAAGCAAATTTAGGGTAAAAAAAAATTGATCCACATTCAAAGTTATTTAAAAGAAGGAAAAAAAGCTGCATCAGAATATATTCAAGGGCCCAGGGTTCCTACGTTATCCCTTTTATAATTCCAGACTTTTGGGATATTTGGGAAAACTCATTAATATTGATCCACATCTCACTTTAAACGATTCTTTTATTAAAAATATAGATATGTTTTTCTGTAATAGCTACATGACATCCTTGATGGCCATTCTGCAAACAACTGCATCCAGCAGAGTCCCACACTTCTCCTCCTGTGGAGTGACTTTGTACAGCTGAAATGAGACAAGTAAAAGGGTCAGATTATAGAAAAAATGCTACAAAAATGTATGAAGTAACTTCAAAAGTCAAATATTTCACAAAGAATGTTCATTACTCATATTAAGCTGCAACTTCCTGATTAATCATTTGTTCTATTAAACAGGAAATGGTGAAATACGCAGCATTATCTTAATTTGTGGAGAACCTTTTTGATCTTTGCCGGGTCTGACAGTGAGGAAACTTCTTCCACTGGAACCTGCCGCCCTTCGACCTTTGCCGTGATGTTTGACACAAACTGGGACTCGTCTTTGCCGTGAACCAGAACCACCAGGACCGAATCATCCCCGTCTGAGATCCCAAACCTTTTGAAGGCCTCTGAGATCTGCATAAGTGAAGGAAAACTTAAGATAAAAAAAAATCCTTTCATTCCATAATGCAAACTCAAAACGTACAGTTATAGTTAGTTATAATTATATGTCTTTTGTCTAAAAACTAATAAAGTATATAAACATGGACAGATACTGTACTTCAAAACTGACTGGTAATTGATCATTTTAATGAAAAATGTGCATTATCAGAAACAAACAGACACTACAATTACAACATATATATATATATATTCTTTATTGTACTCACGTTATTAGTAGGTGAAAGGTTGAAGATTATTTCTGAATATAAACTTCTTGTCTTCATTTTTCCAGTGTTCTGTAAGTGAACGGCCTTGTTGGCAGCTACCAGCACTTGGAAAGGATTCACCAGCTGTAAATAAAAGCCGGAAGTCAGGCAGAGAAAAATAGAAACAGTATAAATAAATAAAATGCATATAAATCGATTTAGTGTTTGATTAAACGTTGCTGAAACTCACCATCGTCGGGTTGATCAGGGCTCCGTTTATTTTTCCCTCCATGGCTTTTTGTCTCAACCCGGCGGCATTTTTCACGTCTTTGAAAAGCAGCTGAGTCACGTGGTGTTCGGGGTAAAGCTCGAGCTCATGTGTTAAATGCATGTTCAATAATATTCGATAAAATGTGAGAAAATCCTAATTCAGCGTCTCCACGCTACCCGGCTGCACATGAGGGGAACCATAACACGGTGACACCACTTCTTCTTCTTCTTCTAATACATTTCCGGTCTTTTGCCAGAATTGTGTCCCTGGCCGGTTTTCTATTAATGGTTTTAGTGTTATAATTTTATCAAAGACATTTTACTATGAACAAATAACGTATTTATCTGAAATAAATGTTTTTATTCCACTACACCCTTGCAGCCATTGCTGTAAATGATTGTTATTCATGTATTCATTATAACCAGCATTTAATACAATGTATTTTATTAATACAGTGCTTATATTTGCATAAATCCATAAAGCTACTAACAGGGGGATACATGGTATTTTAGACTAGTCCAGGCTGCCTCAGTGTATAATATATACAGTATAAAGTTAAACATGTTCGGAAAGGAGGAGGAATATATATGTATGTATTGTATACAAGTTATTTTCCGTGAATATCTGTATGAAACTATAGTCAAAGTACTAATAACACTGGTGGATGTAGAAAATATTCAATTTCTTTCATTAAGATACACAAATTAATTATTGTGGATATTTGGGTTAAAGAAATATGATGGATGAACTGTGTGAAACGCAGGAACCAAAGAAGGAACCCCGTTTTCACACCGAGCGTGATAGCGGGACGGACCTGTACTTCCTGTCAATGTTCGGTTTGTCAACACAGGGGCAGGTTTCACGCACTTTCTCTCCGATTTGAGGCCGTACAGTGATTTATTTTAACACGTTATGCGCTATAAACGTCGTTATAACCACAGGTTATAACAGATCGCTTCCGGGTCGCGTTTACTTTGACGTCACCGATCATGGAGAAATTTGAAGGCTACATCTTCACTGCTTTGTGCAGCACCAACTTCTTGGTTTCCTGCCTGTTGTTCTCCAGAGTCACTCGGGAGCAGAGGGAGCCGTACATGGACGAGATATTTCACGTCCCGCAGGCTCAGAAATACTGTCACGGGAAATTCAACGAGGTAAAATGACTTTTTTTATATATATAAAAACGTCGCCATTAAAGTCGACGTAGAGCCATGGTCTCTGAGCGGATTATCCAGCAGCTGCTGTCATATAAACTGATGTGGCAGCTTTTGTGAGAGCCTTTAATCTCCATCTCTCATACGCAGAAACATTTGTAGAAATATCAGTAGAGGTCAGATGGTTGGAACATTTATTCATGTTTTGATTTATTCAATTTATTTTAATTAATAACATGAACCTGACATTAAAATGACCATATATCCAACAGGTGAGTTTATGAACGGTAAAATAAAATATTCTATATTTTTATTAACATGTATCCTGTCAGTTATTTGATGTCACTAATGGGTTATATTTATGGATTTAAGTATAAAATCTCCATGGGTCATTTTGTGCCTCTCTCATTAATATTTCTGATGCTTTTCTTTGATTGGCTGATTTATATGGCTGTGAATGGGGGTGGTGTCTGTTCAGTTGTGACATCACAACTTATCAGAAGTCCTTTTAGATGTTTTACTGTATACCAAACAGTGTAAGAAATCAAAGACTAAAGTTATAGACAACTGAACCTGCTATAATCAAGAATAAATAAATAACCGTACATAATAGATCAGTACATAAATAAATATAGCAGTCAGGGTCCATATTTATTTATTTTCCAATTAATCCATTCATAAAATTAATTTATTTGTGTGTTATTAACCATTTATTTGGTTTTCCATTTCAATTATTCATTTTAAATTGTATTTATTTATTCATTCCCCCTATTCATTTTCACCAAATTTGAAATTAAATAAAATCATGTGTGAAGGGAAAATATTAGGAAATAAATACAACTAAATTAAATACATTTATTTATTTAAAAAATTTTAACATTTACATTTTTTTCAAGTCTTTACAAATGTAAAATTTTGTTTCTAAATATACTGCTGCTAATAAATAAATAAATCAGATTAATTGAAGAAACATGAACATGTTTTTTTCTTTTTGCAGTGGGACCCGATGATCACCACCCTCCCAGGCCTGTACCTGGTCAGTGTGGGGGTCATCAAACCTGTGGTGTGGCTCGCTGACCTGACCGGTGAGGTGGTGTGTTCTACGGCCATGCTGCGCTTCATCAACCTGCTGTTCAACTGTGGCAACCTCTACCTGCTCTACCTGCTCATCTGCAAGCTGCACCTCAGAGAGAAGGTAGGACCTGATGGTGGAGTCTTCTATAGAGCCTGTCTAAAAAAATTAGAATTTAAATGTTTTGGAAATGTTCTGTACGTGAGCGTCCGGCAGCGCGACCGTTTGTCCTCTGATTACTTTTCTCTTCCAGACACGAACGACGTCTCGCCGGGTCCTGTCGGCGTTGTCCCTGTCCACCTTCCCCGTCCTCTACTTCTTCAACTTCCTCTACTACACGGACGCCGGCTCCACCTTCTTCATCCTCTTCACCTACCTCATGACGTTGTACGGCTGCCACAAGGCCGCGGCGCTCCTCGGCGTCTGCTCAATCCTCTTCCGCCAGACCAACGTCATCTGGGTGGCGTTCTGCGCCGGCACGCTGGTGGCCGCCAGGATGGACGAGGCCTGGCGGGCGGAGCACGCCAAGAAGAGGGACGAGAAGTCCCCGGCTCCGTGCCAGGTGCCTCTGTCGCTGGGCGGGGCCAGGAGGGTGCTGCTCTTCATGCTGGAGTTCCTCACGTCGCCGGGCCACGTGAAGGCGGTGCTGCTGGTGGCGTGGCCGTACGCGGCCGTCGGCGCCGGCTTCCTGGCGTTTGTAGCGCTGAACGATGGGATAGTGGTCGGCGACCGGACGAGCCACGAGGCGTGCCTCAACGTCCCCCAGCTCTTCTACTTCTTCTCCTTCTCGCTCTTCTTCTCCCTCCCTGTTTCATTATGCTACCAGCGCGTCCTCCGCTTCCTGCAGGCGCTGAAGAAGCAGCCGCTGTTTTTCCTGCTGGTCACCGCCGTCTGCTTCCTGCTGGTGTGGAAGCTCACCTTCGTCCATAAGTACCTCCTGGCAGACAACCGCCACTTCCCCTTCTACGTGTGGAACCGGTTTTTCCAGCGGCACGAGCTGGCGCGCTTCCTCCCGGTCCCGGCGTACGTTTTCGCCGGCTGGAACTTCCTGGACTCCTTCAGGTCGCGCTCGCTCTTCTGGAGCCTGGCGTTCCTGGCGTGCCTCCTGGCCGCCACGGTGCCCCAGAAGCTGCTGGAGTTCCGGTACTTCATCGTGCCGTACCTGATGTACCGGCTGCACATGCCCCTGCCGTCGCTCCCCAGGCTGGTCGTGGAGTTCCTGCTCTACACGGCCGTCAACGCCGCGACGATTTACATTTTCGTCGTCAAAACCTTCCGCTGGCCGGACAGCGAGGCCACGCAGAGGTTCATGTGGTGACCTGCTGCTGGTGTTAGATATCAGAGACTCTACCAGGGTACGGAGGATTCCAGCAGTCCTACTTTACAGACACATCTTAATTGTTCTGGAAGCAAACTCTTCAGGATGAAGTCAGAGAAAGTGTTGCGGCTTCAACTGACTCACAATAACAGATTCATGCAAGAAACAGCAGGCAAAAACACTGTTTTTTCACACCGATCAAATTTTGAGGTTTTCATTCACGGTCTTCTAAGACTAGAGGGGAAAAAGACATTAAAGCTGTTTCTTCACGTTGTCCATACTGGTCTTTAGATTTCCCCTAAATTCACCATCAGTCAGCAGCCAATCATCAAAGCACAAAGGAGGTTTTTTTTTTTTTTTTTACTGTTAACAGTATTTTCTGATTGATGGAGTGATAAAGACATCTAACAAAATGAAGCAAGAATTTTGAACCTGACTTTATCTAATGCTCAGATTTCTGTTCTTCTACTTATAGACATTAGATAATGTCTCGTTTGCATATGCAAACATATCATTTCAGGAATTTCTAATTCAAAAGGGGAAGTTTTATGGTGATATCTATTAAAAGTTTTACCGTATTCACCTGCTGTCTCTCACCTTCAAAAACCCATTTAAATTTTTGATTTAGATAATATGGGATGGTTTCACTTCTATAAAATCATTGCTGGTCAGACTTATAACATGTTTTGATATGACTTTCCTTTATATAAAAGTTGTTTCTACGTCAGTATATATAAAAAAAAAAGATTTTTTTTCTGACAGGACGGGATCTGATGCAACGTTTTCTTATGACAAACTGTTTTGTACTATAACTGTAAATAAACTGTTCTGTAATTCACCTTCTGGAGGAATAACTGTTGACAAGGCTGTGAATAAAGACCAAATATGATGCCGCCATATTGTAAAACATCTGATTTTTTTTATGGGACGCTTTTATTTGCATTTTTTGCAGAGGCATTTCACCAAACTTTAGAACTGAGGATACACCTTTATTTAAAAACAAGCCATAATATAAAAATCCACTGGAGGTAATTCACTTATTTTTTTCATAATTTATTTGTTTTGTACTTCGTGGTTTAATTGTTCCAGATAATCCTATTTTACCTTCAGTATATTTTCCCTTTTTGATAAAATGAAGTTGATTTTAAACCCAACATGACCTGATCATGCTTGTATTCAATTTATGTGACTTAAATAAACAGGATGTCACAGTTTTATCATATTTGTCCCTCAGGTTTTTGTTCAGATTACGTTTGAGGCCACGGATTTCAATATGATATGACCATTTCAACATTTTCCTCCTTTGCCACGTTTTCTCTTTAAGTCTGATGCTGTCTCTGTGTTTTCTCCTGTGTTTGTTACAGCTGTTCACACCTCCTGTATATACTGTCCATCCACCTATATGTTGATCTCATGCTGGTACAATCTTGTGTAGAATTTGGAATAAAATGATTAAAGCAGCGTGGAGTTGATTTATGGAGCAGAGTTAATTCAATCTTTGTTTTAGTGGCTTATATGAAAATGCTATTTAGTTAAATTCCCATATTACTCTTTGTTTATAGGAGAATATTTTCTAGAATAGTTAAAATATTAATAACAGAGTGAGATGAAGGAAGAAGACATCAGGCCAATCGCATGTTTGGTATTGTTTGAATCAAAATTACAAATTAGTCATTGAATAAAATAAGTGTCGTTGATAAAATAAAAGATCCCTTCCAGACGTAGCTATTAATGCTCTGATTTAATAATTATAGGCTTTGATTTTCCACAAAAAAGACCAATTATCTTGTTAAAATCTTAAAAATGACATCTTCTCATTAAAAGATCCATAAATAGGCAAATATCTTTCAATTTAGTAGTTCTACTACTCTGTAATAATGAATACTTCTTCATTGAAAATCAGTTTTCATGATGACTTAAATAGATTCAGTCACTAGGAGGAGCTATAAGACAAAACAATGAATGGAACGTGTAACCTAATATGAAGTAAATCAAACAAACTCAATACTAATTCAACACTTTTCTCTTCACCTTAGAAATGATTTTATAGCTGAGATATACTCAAAACTTCATTACACACACGTGACAAATCTAACTTTTATCATGGAACCAGTTCTGTTGTACAGCAATACTGTTTCAATAATCAGGTAAGTTCAACTCTCAGGAAAAGCCTGTGCTTTCAAAATAAAATTAAAGTTAGACAAAGGAAAAACCCAATGTGATTAGCAGATGCTGACATGCTACAGTGCAGAATGTAATGACAGCAGTAAATAAATCTGAAAGAAGCCACAATGTCATGGTATTTTGATTAATAAACCAACTATGAGACTGATCTTAAACAGTAAAGATGTGGAATATAAAACCAAAGTAATGAACTGAAAGATACTCAGATTAACTGCTACGCTAATTATCTCCCTGAGCAACACCTTTCCTGTTTTGTTCTTTTTATTATAAAAAATATATATATAGATTAGTGCAGCTATAAGACGCTAGTGTCATTTCACAGAAAACGAATGTACTGATCTGCCTTCATTACAACAAAAGTGTAATATAGTGTGTATTTTGCAATAAAAAATGGGCTGATTCTTGCAAGATAAACATGTAATCTACTTTTCAGACTTTTATTGTCATCTTACAGCTGCAGTGCAGAACTTTTACCTATAAATGAACATTTGACTCTGATTCATTCAAGTCCTTTGCAAAAAGAAGTTGACACATGCTGATTAAAGGCCCGTTCATACCCTACGTAGAAGATACACATGTAGTGTTTCAAGTGAAAACTTCTCACATTTCAGCCTCACGTTTCGCTGCTTTTTTCCTTCTTCTTCTGTCAAGTACATACAATAAAATTGTCACCTGGACAGTCGCCATTTACTATATTAATGCTGGTTAATGGCGTCCAGCCCTGCCACCTAGAGGACGTATTCTGTATTACACAACCCAACTTTTGGATGGATGAAGGTGTTATTGGACAGAACGTACAGACAGAAATATGGACATAATTGACACCTGTAGGGTATGAATGGGCTTTAAGCCTCTCACCACCAGGTAAATCTCTCTTATTTCACTTTTTTTTAATCTTGTGTCTGTGGAGACACTCCCTGCTGGCCCAAAAGTCAGATTTAGTGGTAGTTGTGTAAAGCTATAAATATTGAATCCACCGTTTTACAGCAGAAATCATAACTTTTTTACTCCATATTTCACCACCAGCAGGTGGAGACAGAAACTCTGCACTACAGCTTTAAAGGTCCACTGTGTAAGACTTTAGCCTGGCTAACACCAGACCTCATCTCAATGTACATTGATATTCCTTCTGGAAACCATTTGTTCATTTGTTTGTATTGGAGGCGTGGTTTATGAAAGCCCAGAGACGGTTATTCGGCGTCTATCAAATGGGTTTGTATGTAGCTTATAGCCAATAATATCAAACAACGACCTAATGACCCAATAGCGCTAAAAGTTGCTAATTTTTTCAAATAAAAGTGCAATCTAACATACTTGGTCTGCATCAAAGGGTAAATTACTGTCTGTCGCCATGTTGGACCCACATTTATCAACAAAGAGGAAAATTGGGTCCAAAATTTTACACAAAGTGAATTTGCATGCGATGTAGCACGGGTAAACCCAGGCAGATCTAGCGGAACAGACATGGCAGAAATGGAATATAATATTCATCAGAATGTTTTAATTAGTATATAATTTAATCAAAATAAGAGTTGCTGTTTTTTTAAAGAATCTATTAACAAACAATTATCAGTGTCTGTATCCTGTACAGAGGAACAACATATATACACACACGTGAGGAGTCAGCAGAGAGTAAAAGTGATGTCATCACTGATAATCCTCTAACCCCTCCGTCCATCCATCACCTCCTACACACACACGTGACGTCCACAGTCAACACACATGTATGAAATTCACATGTACAGGAGAGGACACACACACTCTCAGACACGTCCATGTGTCACAAACTCTGCAACCGAGGTTCTGCATCAGAAATTCCCCACTAACCTCTTGACTTCTCACAGAAAAGCTGCAGGAGAGCGAAGCTCCTGGCACCTCCATGCAGCCACCTCCTGTCTCACTGCATAATGCAACGCTAGCTGAGGTGTAAAGACACAATTAGAGTCACACAGCAATGCTTAGCTGTGATGCATAATATATCAAGCCAGCTTAGGGGAACAATAGCCCTCGTATGTACTGTGTGTGTGTGAGTGTGTGTGTAAACACAGCAAGCACAATAAAACACATTATTCATCTCAGTGGCCAAGTTGGCATTTTGTCTCATTTAGCCCCATTGTTGTTATTTGTGGACTAACGAGAGATGGAAACAGAGCTGAAGTGACAATTACCCCCCCTTATCTTGAGATTTTAATCTTTTGTTTCTCATGATCAGGCATTAATTATCTCACGTGTTAATTATGATTCACAAAGTAGTTTATTGATCTATTCCGACATGAAATTGTCGACTTTATTAGACAAGCAATCGCAGTTCTGCTTGGATCAAACCTGGAACTAGAGCTGCAACGATTAGTCGATTAATCGATTAGTTGCCAACTATTACATTAACCCATTGAAGCCAATGAGCCTTTAAATCTATGACTGTCATTTTATACTTAAAATAAAAAAAGAAACATAACTCATGCAGCTTTTTGTCTTTTCTAATGACATGATAGTAGACATGGTTTTAAGCAACAAAAGTTAAGTTTTAAGTGCTTCCTGTCACATGACGTCACCAACTTCCTGCTCCTTCCCTCCAAGAACATGAACAAACGAGGTCATTTCATTTAGATTATTATGATTTACAACCCTGACGTGTATGACATCTATATAATCATTCAAGTCTCTAGAAAAATGCCCCCCAAAAGAATGAGTTTTTGTTTTGTGGGCATATTTGTGCAAACAGCCACTATATTAGCCATTAAAAAGCTTTTTTTCTGCAAAGAAAAGACTTGGTAGACTTAGTAACTCAACTGATATAATTATAGCTTTGAAACAAATCTGGGCTTAAATGGGTTAATCGCCAACTATTTTGATTATCGAATTGAGTCATTTTTAAGAAGAAATGTCCAAATTCTCTGATTCCAGCTTCTCTTCTATAATAGTAAACTGATGATCTTTGGGTTGTGGACTGTTGGTTTGGATAAAAAGAAAAAAAAAATACATTTTAGGTTGAATATTTTAGCTTTGGGAAACAATTTTCACCATATTATGACAACAACTAGTGTGCTCAGATAGTTCCTTTTCAACAATGATTATTTGAGTAACTAACAAAGTAAAAGTAAGTTGAATTGCATCGATTGAGCCCATGATTGCATGAAGAAGAAATAACAATTAAAATAGAAATTAAAGTCAAGCATTGCTCACGCCTCTGCTGAACCTGAACGCACCACGTACGTGCCGTCTCCTAGCACCTTTAAAGAAACAATTACAGAACATTAGAAACATGTTCTATTTATATAGGAATGGTGGGAGTTCAGTGGGCAGGGTGGCCAAAACATGTGTTTTTGTTTTATTAACGGCACACAGCAATTATACAATCTGCCCACATTCATTGCTGGCTTGCTGTCTGCCAAAGTTTGACTATTGTATTTATTGACACCAGGTTGTGAGGGCGATGTTTGAGACACGAAATCCCGACGTAGATGCACCAACTCAACCTGGTTCTTTTCCTCCTTTTTTTTTTTTATTTCAAGGGAATATTTAAATGAGATCCAACTTTAGCACCGTCTCCGTGGCAGGTTGCTAAGCTACAGACTGTCAGGAAGTGACAAGCGAAACATAATTACGACCCTGGTTGACAGACAGAACCACAGTGTTCATTAGACTTACTCAAGCATTTAGACTTCAAGTCTTTTTAAAGGATTAAAAAAAAAAAAAAAAAAAAGGAAAAACCTCTCACACGACCTTTTGTCGCAACTAATTACCACATAATCATTCGGCGAATAAGTATTTAAACAATTAAGGGCCAGAGAAATCACTTCTTGTCTCAGTACAGTATGAATAGTATGATGCAATCGGTTGAAAATCCGGCTCATTTTCTTGCATTTTGAGCACATTGTTGTAATGCATTGAAAGGCATTGTTACATTCTGCATATCATTATAACTAACAGGCGCACAAATACATAAAAATAGGATCATTAAATCATGATTACGTTTCCCTTCCATGCTGCTCATTTTCTCCAGGTAGCTTTGAATCCGCAGCCTTAATGTACTGCTGTATTGTTGTTAATGAGCAGTCTTACTCCTCTGTGTGTGTGTACGTGTGTGTACGTGTGTGTGTATGTGCACATTATGTTTATGCCTTTGCAGTGTTAGTCACAGCAGTTTGTTACGATGCGCTCCCTTTGCTTTTCCCCTCTCTACTGGCATTGCATCAGATGTTGATTGACAGTGATATTAGCACCTTTCTCTCACTCTGCCTCTCGTCGCCCCTCAATCAATCCATCCATCTCCTCCCCTGGCCTCAAGGGACGCTGGCGAAGCTATTTATAGACGCCGAAAGCATGAACACGCTCATGTTTGTGCAGAGAGGGAGAAAAAATGGGGGGAAAAACTGGCAACATTTTTTTATTTGACCACCTAGATCTTGCGAGATTACAGTCGCCGGCCCATGCACCGACATCAGACCAAGTCAGGTTCAAGTCAGACGGAGATTATGCAGTGATTGACACGTTGGTATCTAGATTGTAGATTCTAGATCGCCTCCTGATGGCTGACTGCAGTACAGGTGGGAAATAAGCTGGAACTAATAGATAAAAGCATGACATGTAATGATCCAGGTCCAGACTTTATGTTTGAGAGTGATGGTTCAATCCTTTACTAATAAGACGCTCTGGAATGTTAAACACAACATTGGATACTCACATTTAAATGTGATTTCATTTTATTTGGTTTCTTTGATGCTAAATTGCTTAATAATATTCCTCTTTTAGCTAAATTTCTTTTCGACACCAGCTGATTTTCAAAACCCAAACCCAACCCTCCTGTCTTCGTTGCCTATTTTTAAATCCTATTTGAATAATTGAATATTCTGCATAAACTTCAAAGCTGTGAAACTAGAGTCTTATGTTCTAGATTTGCATTTTGTTTGTTTTTTTTACTGTACTTTTAGTTTGTTTAATTCTTTATCTTTTTAAGTTTCTTTTGTATACTACGATGTATGCAATGACACGAGCAAACACTGCCTCAGTATGGGTGAACTTGTGAGTCTGTTGAGTTCATTTTTGTTAATAAAGCTTTACAAAATCTCATCTTTTACCACAGATTTTCGTCTCATGAAGAAAACTGTCCTTTTGTCCTACATTATGTAAATTAAACGCCAACGTGAAGCATTCATAACTTACGTAAATATTTAATTAGATAATAACACAGTGTCTAATGCTCACATTTATGTTTTAATTTTTATGTCTGTTGTAAAGCACATTAATCTGCATTTCTGTATGAAATTAGCTATAAATACATTTTATCATTATTGCGCCTATTAAATTATTATTACTAAGCAAGGCTAAGTATGTATTTAAAATGATTAATGTACAATTAAAGGCGTTTATGAGGATTCGGTTTGTGTTGAACAGCCGCCGTCACTAAGGGCAACCGTTCAGCCCGGAAGTCACCAGTTAACACGGTCACATTTTAACCCGAAACACCGGCGGTTTGTCGAACTTTTCATTAAAAAACGGTTCAATCAACGTATAAACGAAGAAAAACTAAAACAAGCCACTTCAACATACGGCCACAAATCACTGTGTTCATAAAAATCAATTACAAGAACAACTAAAGAACTAATTAACCGCAAGCATTTGAGCACAGTTTGTTCGCATTTAGCATAATGCTAACAGCTAATAGTTAGCACAGCAACCTAAAACAGAAGCCAAAGGACGTCGCGTCTCTCCAATTCTCAAATTTAATTTTCTCAGAACTTTTCACGACTCTTTGAAACCTGAGAGCAAATTTTCAATGAAGTGATGGCACATGTTTAATGGACTGAAGATCCTGGAACTTCCTTTCTTTATATTTCACTATATATTTATTGATCTGCACACTTTACATTAAAATATGAATAAAGTATAACTTGAGAAATTTTGACTAAATTACTATAAAACATTATAGCCTTAAAGCTTTATTACCCACCAGTCGAAATTGATTCAAGAATCACGTTCAGAGCTTCTTCTGCACCATAGATTCTTGCTTCTTGAAGCAGCCGCCATCATGAAAACTTGTTAAATTGGATTTTTATCATGACCTGGGCAAAAAAAAAATGGCCGCCTAAATAAAATGGTCAACTCAGGATTAAAGTGATTTTACCAGACGTGGCATCATCAAGAGACAATTTAGGCCCAAAACTCACTTTTGTTAAAAAAAAGGACTTGCCTGTAAAGAAATAATAAACATTGATTTATGAAACTTTTCCCTCACTGCTGTCCCATATGTTCCTGCTCCACTTTGATTTTCACTGCACTACATACATTCAGTGAAACTGTGGATTCAGCAATCCGCAGTTTCAAGTGTGATCTTTTCAGCGGAGGGCGCCGGCTGAATGAATTTGTTTTGCAAATGTATTCAAATACGTCCGTGTGATAAGGCAAATTCATCAGCCAATTTTTTCAGCTCTCTAAATTTATGAGTGCGTTTATGAAAGGGAGAAACTGATGGGGCCGACCCCTGATATGGATCTGGGAGGGTTGATGGAGATTGATCGTCTGACACTGGACACTAACTGGACGGAATCCTCAATCTGACATTTTGAAATATAACATGGACAGTTTTACAGGGAATAACTTTACGCTAATTTGCATGGGACAAGCCATCAGTTCCTGTAATGTCAAGCATACAAACTGCGTTTCATAACTTAGAGACCTCCAGCAACATTGGTGTAAAATCCAACAGTACTGCCCTATATATATATATATATATATATATATATATATATATATATATATATATATATATATATATATATATATATATATATATATATATATATATATATATATATATATATATCCATTCACAGCCATTTAGTCAAATAAAGCTCGTTAGTGGTATCAAAACTGTAAAAAGTGGGCCCTTTAACACAGGAAAAACTACCATTGGTCTGTAAATCAGTCTGTAAGCATGTCTACTCTGGAATGTTACATGTTGACACCATCCGTGTTGCACCACAAGACCATAATTGCCAACAAATCCATATGTTGTTGACGCTCCATCTTCCTCTACGGAACACTCTGTTACCACGGTGACAACCTGATGGTTCAGCGAATCAACAGGCAGCGTCGCCACGTGTTCGTTAAGAAGCTGGAAACACATGCACAGAGAGTGGGAGTTTGGCAGCGGTGCTACTGATTGTCTTTCAGATATAAGACAGGTGAGGTGAGAATTAATGAGGTTACCGTGTAAACAGCAGCTCGTTCTCATTTTGATTCAATCATATAGATATTAAAACCCACTGGTGAATATTATATTCCAGTTCTGACACGCCTGTTACATCAGATGCTGCTAAATGACAGCAAATCGTGCTGTACCTTTAATTCGCTTAATTATCAGCTGTTAGTTTCCATACTTTTAAGGGATGTAGGATGTAGAAATATTACAATAGTGATTGTTTGTTAATAGTTTTCTTATTATTACTACGATGGATGCTATGTGTTTAAAGGGACACTTTGACCTCTTGGCTCGTTCACTTTCTTGTGAAGAGTTAGATCTGATAAGATCAGTATCACTCATATCTGTGTTTTATACTAGAGGAGGTAAAAAAAATGGTGCAGCAAAAAAGTAAAAAGTACAACATGAGATTCAAACTTTGTCATAAAACATACAGAAGAAAATTAGTATTACTTATTACAGTACTGCAATCTTACTTTTAAAGAATGTAAGTTATATGTTAGTATAAAAGAATTTGAGTAAATTACCATATTTTTCCAGTTTTGCTGAGCATGATTTTTGTCAGGAAGGAATTAATCTCCTGTCCCAAATTGCCGCCTGGTCACAAATAAACATCTGATCTGTGAAGTGATTGAAACAAACAAACACCCTGAGCTTTTATTTGGTAATTTACGGTACATTAGTAGATTTAAAGGTGCAGTGTGTTAGATTTAGCAGCATCCAGCAGAACAGACTTGGCAGAAACAGAATATAATATCCAATAATGTGTTTTAATTTGAATATAATACAAGAATGTGTATTTCTTTTGCCTTAGATTGGCGTTTAATTATGCAGCATAACATATAAAGTCAGAGTTTGACACAACGTCCTGTAACAGAAAATCCAGATTCAGCACCAGTCAAACTGAGTTATTGAGCTGATGAAGAACCGTATCAACCCGCGGCAGATAAACACTTTGTATTTGTGTATTTCTGGGTCACGGGACATTGACATTCTCACTAATTGTCTCTTGAAACAGGTGCCAATTAACAGCAGAGATAAAACTGAGAAATGAAGGATTCTCGATTTTATATTTTAGGGAACCGTCTGCAACTCAGCAGGCGGAGAACAGATTCAATTTACAGCAGGACTGGGTGGCGAATCCGACTGGTTCAAAGAAACTCCGAAGTGCCTGTGACGCCTTTGAGATGAATAAATGTGACAAGTCTTTCATGTTTTGCAGAAGAAATTAGTTTTTTGTGAAAATACCAATTGCTCAGGGGAACAAACCAGATATTAGTCCTAATACGTTAAGCAGAAAAATCACTGAAGAAAAAAGTAGAGAAAAAAAACATAAAAGAAACACAAATACCAGCAACGCTGTGTTTGATATGAATATTTATTTAAAAATCCATAGTTCGATACAGAAATAGTCATCTATTATAATATGTATTATCAGACAATCAGTACTTCAGCCATGCTTTCTCTGATTAATCACGGTTTCAAAAAAGTACAAGATCTTTTTTTTTTTCTCCATAATTGAACTTGTGCAAAGGAAAGAAAAAAATACACTAGAAAGCAATTAGAAACACTGACACAAAATAGAGAACGATCACTTCCTTAAACAATTCATTTTTCTGAAGAAGGCATCGCACAATTCAAAATCGTTTCAGAGATTTAAGGCCATTTTGTACAGTTAATTTTCATATAGATTTTTATATTTCAAAACACTCAGTTTTTAACAAAAGGAACTGGTGCATCCTTTGTAAAACTGTACATGCAAACATAGTGCACATTGTTAAGAAGATATGACGAGCATACAATATATTATTTGGATAGCTTTAGTAAACAAAGATCTTATGTGTGTTAACACCTCACATAGTCTATTAAAACACTCTTATAAAAGGCGCCTCGGAGGCAGTCACACACACACACACACACACACTCGCTTGCACACACACACACACATACAAAGTAGACTTATATCAAACACATGCATGCGCACACACGCGGCTTCATTGGGGCTTGACAAAGTTAGTGAGCTGTTGCATTAACAAGTAAATAATAAAAAATAATAATCATCCACACGAACAACTGATACAAATGTGTGTGTCTGTGTCTATGGAAGCAAAAAAAATTTACATTTAAAAGGCAACTGAACACAAATTGACACTGAAGATAAGTTAAAAAATAAACTAAATGATATTTTTCTTTGTGAAGCCATCTATCTGATTTCCATTCCATCCATTCAGTGGATTTTCAAATTACAATTTTTCATCTTGGATTCAGGTGTCAGAATATCAAGAAGCAACTTTAATTAAAGTTAAAAAAAAATGCCGTTTTTTAATCATTATCTGAAATTGAAACGTATTTTAATGGGCAATATGGATTTGTTAAAAACATTAAAGGAAACAACAAAAAAAGAATTGAAACAGAGGAACTTACACATGATTCATATACATTCTAAAGAAGAGGATCGGGGCCTTTAAAAGGATCAGAAACAATATGGAGTCTGGGAGGGAACGGGTAATAATGAAAGAAAGAAATAGCGTTATTTCTACCAAATTTTCACTTTTTTCCTCAGAATACATCCCTGCTCCGAGGCTTCATATCCTTTTTAATGGCTCTAATCGTCTTCTCTAACATTCAGATAGATGGTTTTCACAGTAAAATATTTTACAGTTAAAAAAACAAGCTGCGTTATGGAAATTGAATAATAACTAAGGCCCCAACTACAGGAATCTAGATTTATTATTATTTTTTTTTAATCCACACACTTTTCTATCCAATTACGACCTCTGAACCACTTATCCGGAGATTTGTCAAACCGGATAAACAACTAGTGACCTGGAGCTTTTTCGGATTCTTGCCGTCAAAGCGTGGATCAGCGTGTGGAAGAAGAAAATAATCTGAAGTCGTGTAGCTGGGGCCGACTGCAGATGCTTTTTTTTTCCTACCCTGAACGGATTTGCTGAGGAACACACAACTAGAAACAGGAGGTAGTTTCAATTAGCATGAAAGGGGGCGTCCTGCAGGCTGTTTGTATAGGAAAATAACAGAATCACAGGTTAGAATCTGAACCAATTATCAAGTACAAAAACAGTTTTCTGCTCTGATTGCTCACGGTTCTTTGGGGGGAAAAAAATGAATTCTTCTTAAAAATGAAAATTTAAATTCAAGTCGATACACTCCGAGGTTTTTTCTAGGTCTTGTGACCCCACAGCTGAAGCTGGTTAATATTTGCTAAGCTTAGCAGACTTCAGATGGATATTGCTTTATAACTTGATCACTTCTGCTGGCTTCCTGACTCTTTGTGCTAACGTTGAAGTGTTATTTTAGCCTTTTAGATAAAAATAGGTTTTCCTTTTCTTCTGTAATTGTCTTCTTCTGCCCACAGTGGCTGCCGTTTAGAAAAAAAAAGGTACGGAACTTAAGGTACGTAAGTTTTCCAACAGGCCGTAATATAACAGAGTAATCCTCACATACAGGAATTTATCTCCACCAGAGGGGATTTGCGCTGAATTGTCCAGGACCAACATCAAAACTGAATCCACACACACAAAATATCTCTCTCCTTCCAATCAATAAGAGCTTTTCTGCCCTCCGGATCTCTAACAGTTCGGAGAATGTGAGTTTTACAGTAGATCTGCTGAGGCAGTAATGAGCTCCTGCCGTCCTAATGATGTATCCAGCTATGCTTTGAACGCAGTGGGTGGCAGCTCGTAAGCAAACACACACACACACACACGCACACACACATATAGCACTTAATCTGATCATATTGGCACTCTGCTACTGTGGAAACACACTGGGGGAAGTTGTGCGGAAAGAAAAGATGAAATTGGGAATGTCAAGCGTTGACTTTTCTAAACCAGACAAAAAGATACTTAAAACAAATCAAGTGTAGAAAATATTAATCTGATGGAAATGATCTTGATAATTGATAATTTAACATTTACTCTGTCAGTGTACAATGGGAACAAAAGTGTAGAATTGTCGGTTAGTTGATAGCAGGGCCGTATTAACCTGCTAAAGGGCCGCGGGGCAAAAAAAATCAGCCGTGTCCCCCCCCAGTATACAAAATACATTAAAACGGAATATACTGCTCGTTATTTTAAGTTATGGATCTCCAAAAGTCTGCTCCATGATAAACAAATGCTTGTAACATGAGGACTTTGGTCACATGGAGCAAAATCCTCACTTTTAAGAGTAAATCTGAGTCGACACAACACAAATTTCACTGCAACAATAAAATATCCTTTCACATTTTTCGGTTACTATCCCACGTTAAAATGTTCCCGCTTTTTTTTGTAAAACCTTTTAAACATTCTATGTAATGTTGTTCTGACAAACAAAACTCATTTACACACACACACACACACACACACACACACACACACACACACACACACACACACACACACACACACACACACACACACTTCAGTCTTTTTGCATTCGTGACAAAAAAAAAATGTTAATTATACATATATATCTATATATATATATATAAATATATATGTATGTCGACTGCTGTGGAATGACACAAACCATCCTTTTTACATGATTGGCACATATAAATACACGTCATAGAAACAAACATATAAAAGCTATATCAAAGCTAAAAGGTGCCATAAAAAAATACACACCCAAAATAAGAAATTAATCGGAAACAAACAAAAAAAAAAAGAAAAAAGAAAAAAGCCAACGTAGGGTAAGAGTGTTTTTCTCTGCATTTTTGACCACTGGGCTCTTTATGCTCAAACTGGATTTAGTTTGAGAGCAGCTGCTGTCGTGTTTTTTTTTTAAACATGGGCAGGGATGTGGCGTTTCAGTGGACGACACGATGAGACAAAACCCCTGGGCATGTGGGCATCCGATTGCCAAGGCAGTTTGGAGAAGAGACAGAAAGACGGAGAGAGAGACAGAGAGAGAGAGAAGCTGTGTTTCCATGCAACAGTTTAAATAAATAAGAACATGTAGACGCTGCGAAACACAGAAATATCATGACGTGAATCATCCTGGCGAACAAATCAGCTCTTTAAATGTCAAAAAGCTGCTCTTGAACGTTGCCTACATTTCATTGGGTCCCACAAAACAGCGAGAGACACACTTGCAGTTATCGTCAATAGAAATTCAAATAAAAAGAAAAATGATGAGCGTTTTGGCTTTTTAACAGACACCTCTTATATTTCTGAGTGTACGATTCAGAATATTTATCATCCAGTCATTTTTTTATATTTGCTTATTTCTCACTAGGGATACAGGGGTCTGATGGAGCCAGTTCCATTCTAACAGCATTCACTCACATAGGGGCAACTTAGAGTCTCCAATTCATTTGCGCAGTAGGCTCTGGCCATTTCTACCATCTTGGACGGCAGCACTGTTTGGACAAACCCTGTTTGCAAATTATTGTGAAAGATCACTGCACAGAAACAACATTATCTGTTACAAATGAGCGATTTTGATTTCTGTGATGCATTGTGTTATCTGTGTTTTGTGATAAGAAATTGTACTTTTGCATGGAAATAAAAAGAAATCAATGTTTTATAAGTTATAATTACTGAACTATTTGTGTGTGATGACTGAAATAAACAAAAAAAAAGGTAAGGTGACAAAAAAAATTGAATAAAGTTATAAAATAAATTGAGATAAAAAATAAATCTGACTCAGTATCTGTCACAAATTGCTCATTTTTAACGATGATGATGCAATTCAATGTAGATGAAGTTATAAAATAGATTTAAAATTGAAATAAACTGACTAAGTAAGTAATACTACAGTAATACTACTACAAAAAACTACATTTCAATAAATTAAAATTGAGAAATATCGCTCATATTTAACGATTAATGACACTCCAAAATGGTTTGTCCAAGTGCTGTTGCCGTCCAAGATGGCGGAAGGGACAGATCTTACTGGAAATGGGACAACTATGTACATATTGATGCACCAAAAACCATTTTGCAGCCATTTGCAGCTAGAATAGTCATTTACTACATTAGCAATGTATAGAGTGTATTTCTAAAGAGTTTAAAGTTATCTTATTTGAAAATATAAGAAAAATAAGGACATTTGTAAGTGACCCCAAACTTTTGAAACCTCACTTAAATATGTAAAAATATATATTTTTTTTCTTTTCTGTAAAATTTATTTAAAGAAAGAGCAAAAAAAATGTGTGTGGGGGGGTGGCTGCTTGGATGGAAACACAGCTAGTGAAAGTGATAGAGGCATAAAAGGAAAGAAAGAAGAGAAAGAGATAGACAGGAAGAAGGAAGACGGACAGATGGCCTGAGAGCAGTGCAGACAGACGGGTGGAGATACAGACAGACAGATGGGTAGAAGAGGTAGTGCAGGGCCACTATAGTATGCATGCACTTGACTGAGGCTACACTCATGCAAAAAAGGTTAATACAAACACCAGAATACAGTACGGTACAGTACGGTACAGCACGGTACGGTACGGTACAGAAGGGCTACCAGGACCTGCACTGCTGCTACCTGACACACATGCCAGGAGAGAGAGAGAGAGAGAGAGAGAGTCATAGAGAAAGAGAGAGAGAGTATTACAAGCTTCATACTGAAACTATGTGTATATAAAAGTATCAACAGTAAAAATCCTTGTTAGTGTTTACTGTAAACAATGAGTGAGTTGGAGAGAAATAGAAATAGAGAGAGAAAGAAGTTACACATGTCCGGTTATTTACAGGAGAAGAGTTCATCTAAGATCAAGTGATTCCTTGGTTTTTTGTCTGGAGACATTCTCTTTACCACGTTTTTTCAAAATCAAACTTCGTTCCGGGTTGAATCCAGACTCTTTCGAAAGCCTGTCCAGGTTTTTCCCCTCAGGCTAAAAAAAAAATAAAATTAAATAAATAATAGTAGTAATTCCAGACAGTAACGGGAATGCTTGACAGTGGAAGTAAACAGACTCTCATTGGCTTTTTTTTCTGTTTTTGGAAAAAAAAAAAAAAAAGCGTCACTCTCCCGGCCCGGCGGCGGCGGCGAGCGGCTTCCCTGAACACGAGAAAGGCCGCCGTGGCTCCACGACTCCCCAGGCGAACGGAGAGCGGCTTTAAGGAAAAATGGAAGTATTTCACGCTTTTTTTTTTTTTTTTTTTAAAGGTCAGCTCGGCTGACCTCTGACTCGGAAAAACCTTCCTCCTCATATCTGGGTTTGGAGGGGCTGCACCGGCGGCGTGTAGGGGGGCGGCGCCGGAGACGGTTTGATGCCGCGGGTCCTCATGTAGGACAGGAACTGGTCGGGGATCTCCGCCAGGACATCTTTGGCGAGCCGGGCCATGCTCAGGATGTGGTTCCCCGTCCGGTCGATGTAGTCCCTGAACGGGACAAACTGGGAAGGAGAGAGGAAAGAAACGTGAGAGGAGGAAACGCTGTTTACTGACTCATCTGCCCTCATGATGGCACCCATGGGGGCACCAGACCCCCAACAGTTGTCACTTTATCCTGCAAAATGGCCAGTTTATCTCTTTTGTCCACCTCTGTCCAATATTAAAGACCCTTATTATACTATATAATGTTATATTATATAGTGCTATATGATATTATATATGATATTGTATTATAATACAACAGGCTAATATTTTATTATATATAGGATATGATGGTGTCAATCAAAGACCCTTATTATACTATATTATGTTATATTATATAGTGTTTTATGATATGTCATATTATAATGTATTGTGTAGTATGACATTAAGCTAATATTTTATTACATATAAGATTAGTGGCAAATCATGGTTGGCAGATAAGTTTTTTTTGTTTTTTTTTACAAAAATCACGATTTTGTGTGATTCTTTATGGTGTAAATGAAAAAAATATATAGATTTTAAATATTGAATCCATCTAGAATATAAAACTTATTGAAAGCATGTGTTTTTAATTTTTTAAAACCTTTTTAAGAGAGTTAAGCTTTCTGGTACCGAGTTTTTAGGGTTACACCACATGACATTATCCCATGTATATGTATACATGCTTATTCATACATGTACATATATAGAAATTATAGATTTTTTTATTATAGATTTTTTTTTCTTTTTTTATTCATTTATTTATCTCTTTATTTTTTCCCTACATAATTATGCCACATTATTTGTACAATATAGATACATCTGTGTATTTTGTATTATAATGTTATATCATTAGAAATAATAACAATCTTATTACAGTATCAAATCACTTTATTACACACACACACACACACACACACACACACCTCTCACATGTAGATATTTTGTGTTGTTGTCAATTTGTACGTCAGCTCACTCTGTGTAATTTGTTTTGTCTCCTATTTTATTTTGTGTTGTTTTGCAATTTCACTAATTAAAAAAATGGAATCAAAGACTTATTGTTTCAAAAATGTCCATTATAGTAGAAAGAAGTGGAGGAGGATGGAGAGACGAGAAGATGGAGAAGACAAGGAGCAGATAAATGTATGGGAGCACAAAAGTGGGAAAATCATATTAAAAATCGTTAAAAAAAAGAAACAGAAAAATTAAATTGATATAATATCCTCTTTGCCTCGAGTCGCTCTGTTCACTACTTTAATTGGAAGAGATTCTGAACTCACAGACTTGTATTTTGTAAGAATGCCACCATCTCACAGCCTAAATCGCAAATTGGTGCCGCTACATAGACGAGTTTTCCCTAATTAAGATGCAGCAGATTTGTCCTATTCACGGCAGCTCTGGTGCCCGGCTGTCTGCCGTTTAGGAACCCAAGCTCTCTGCTGCTAAAACAGCTGCCGGGGGAGAATCCGATGAGCGGCGAGCGCAGATCAAGCGATGTGCAAATTAGTGATGTCATGTTTCCACGGAGAAGTTCAGTTATTAAAGTCTGCCGAAGCCATTTGGGGCTGCTGATGTGTGAAATTGCACAGAAGTAAGAGACGGGCGCTGAGCCAGCAGCTACAGCAGCACACCTTCATTCTCCAGCTTCAGGAACTAAATATTACTGACTTAGACTTTACTGTCATTCAGGGACAAGTGAATGCTGACTGATGTTTTGTTGCATTGATTTAGCACAGTGGGAAAATGTTAAATATATATATATATTAAAAAAAAATATATATACACTACTTTTCAAAAGTTTGGGGTCACTGAACAACAGAAATATCCCCTTTTTTGAAAGAAAAACACTTTTTTTCAATGAAGATAACTTTAAACTAATCAGAATTAGACTCTATACATTGCTATTGTGGTAAATGACTATTGTAGATGCAAATGTCTGGTTTTTGGTGCCTCAATATCTACATAGGTGTATAGAGGCTCATTTCCAGCAACTATCACTCCAGTGTTAGTAATTGTAATAGTAATGGCCGGTGAGAGAACAGCTACACAAGTGACTAACTGACAAACCCGCCCCAAAAAACAGCAGGATAATCTAAATCGAATAACGAGAATGTCGCCACAGACATAGGATTAAAAAACGAGGTGGTGATCGGCCTGATCGGCGTCGAGGAATCGGACGTCCGATTCATATGTGAAAAGTTTGGCGCTGCAGGTTTAATGAGCTGCTGCTACGCACCATCACGAGATCATAGGAGAGGCCTCGCTGCAGATGTAAGAGGAAACACCGCTAATTAGCTTGTTGGTAATGACAGCCTGTAGGCAGAGCTGCTGTAATGTTCCAGTACTGGATGTTTTACACCATTCTAATCAACCTCCTGTGTACGTATATATATATATATATATATATGTATATATGTGTGTGTGTGTGTGTGTGTGTGTGTGTGCGCTTGTTAGAAAGCCAACTAACGAGTGCGCCTCCCTCTCTATAAGACAGCAGTGGTGTAAAGGTCACGGAGGAGAAAAACATATAAAGATATGAATGTATATCAAGGTACACTACCGCTCAAAAGTTTGGGGTCACCTGGAAATTTCCTTATTTTTGAAAGAAAAGCACTGTTTTTATCAATGAAGATAACTTCAGAAATACACTCTATGCATTGCTAATGTGGTAAATGACTATTCTAGCTGCAAATGTCTGGTTTTTGGTGCATCAATATCTACATAGGTGTATAGAGGCCCATTTCCAGCAACTATCACTCCAGTGTTCTAATGGTTGCTAATGTGTTAGCTCATTGCGTCAGAAGGCTAATGTAATAACATTTTCTATTCATTTTACAACTCATGGTGGTGAATAAAAGTTGAATAGTTGAATAGTTGAATACATTCATCGTCTCTGTGGCTGTTTTCCAGTCCTTTTTATCCTGGATTCTACATGGGGTGAATGTGTCCTAAGTGCACTTCACAGGTCCCTTCTGTCTAACTGGCTGAAGACCCCTCCTGTCCTTTTAAACCCTACATCAGGCTGCAGGGCTGCAGCCTTCATCCACTTTAATGAGAGGGAGAATCTGTGTAAAAGACACAGGAGAGGAGCATCTGGGGTTTGGTGTAACAGGGTGGAGGTGATCAGGTGTCGCAGGTGGAGGACTCAGGTGTTCTAGCTGCTCACCTTTAAGAATATGACAATCACAAAGTGCACACAGCACTTCCTAGGAAATTCTCTGAAATGGTTTGGTAGAAGGAATTGCTGCAGGAACGGCTGCAATCGTTCATTTAAATAAGTCCTAGCAATGTTTTGCACGTGTTTATGAAAGCTTATTTGTCATTTATCCTGATATTCCAGCTGTTTTATATTTGTGTGCACTTCTTTCTGCTGAGAATGGCTTTTAGTAGTCTGAATACCCCCTCTTTTTGGCTGCAAAACATCTAAAAATCTATCCCTCAAAAGTGGCTTTGAAATGCACGGTTTATTATAACCAACTGACATAAATACAGAAGAATCACAAAATCACAGCTAGAATCTACTGTATAATCATAGAAATAATTGTCAGAATTTCAAATTTCCAAGTGTCCCTGAACTCATCAGGTGCACCAAACGCTTCCATCAGGAAAAGTACAAAAACCTCAGCTTAAAAATCAAAGTGATTAAAATCACTTTGCTCTACATTTCATTTAAAATGTTGCCAGAAATAAATGTATGATAAAGGTGCTGTGGGAAATGGAGAATGGTTGGAGAGGGGAAAAAAGGCAGGTGTACCTGAACAATGTCCCTCTCAGCATATCTTCCTCTGGATGAGATTCTGACTTCATCACCGTCTAACTCAATCATGGCTGAAGAGAATAAAAAGGATAAAAAAAAATCATAATAATAAAAAAAAGAAGAATGAGGAGAATCAAAAGGAAAACAAAAGTAATATGTGTGCATTACTTCTCGCTCGGCAGCAGCCACTGGAGGACCAACAGCTCCACAGACACAGATGTTTGACAATAATTCATAGGATTTGTCTGCCTTACCGTCAAATTCTGCAGGTCCCACCCCCACGATGATGATGGACATGGGCAGACACGAGGCCTGCAGGAGGGGGAACAGAAAGGAACAATAAATCTTTCATAAACACTTGCCCGCCTGCACGTACGCTCCATACAGTATGTAGAAGCATGTGTGTGTGTGTGTGTTTGTTTTCTGCAGCACCTCCTGTAGTGCTGCGTGGGTCGAGACATCACAGTGAATAATATCGGAGACGGGAGAAACAACGAGGCCTGAATGCACTGACGGCTTACAGATGACATATGTGTGTGTGTGTGTGTGTGTGTGTGCAAGGGTGTCCAAGGTGTGTGTGTGTGAGGAAAGCGTTGACCTCCAGGGTCACAGAGCGACAGATGATCAAAACATCTCGTTTATTTTCCACTCTCCCCGGTAAAGGTCTCCTTTCGCGCTCCACCGCCCTCCGTTCATCTCTTTCTTCTTTTCCCGTCTTACTACGACTCCGTCCCTCCCGTTCTTCCACTGCACCTCTGCTCTCCTCTTTTTCTCCGCTCTCGAAAGTGAGACGGATCCGTGCCCTCTCGAAAACGGCAATTTTCCTATTTCTGTCTATCGCGTCCCACCGACGTCCCTCCGTGACCTGGCGATGGAGAGGTCAGACGAGGGGAGGGAAACGCTGTCGAGGCCCAGCAAACAGTAGAAAACTAAAAGGCTGCCCAGTCACATCATATTCCTACGGGCAGCGCAAAGAAAAGTTGAGTAAACCGATGGATAAAAATGGAAATGCTCTGTATTAATCTGGCAGATTAATAAACATTATGCGCTTTTTTTTGTTTTGTTTGATTCCACTGTCAGTATAAGCTGTCAGTCATTCCCCTAATAGGCTAATTAGGAAATACCGGAGCGGCGGTTTTACGTCTTTCAGTCGAAGACGCGTTTCTTTTTTTTTTTTTTCCCTGGGAGCAAACAAAATAATGCGACAAAGATTTAAAAAGACATTTTTTTGCTGAAATTTAATTAGTTTGCGGGCAATGACAGCTCCGCTCATTTACATATTTGTTCATGTTTTTTCTTTTTTATATATATATCAAAGCAGCTATAAATATCACACACAACTGCATAATAACAGCATTCACTCTGAATGTTTTCTGTGGTGATGGATTTTTTTTTCTTCAAATTGTCTATTTGATGAACACCTTTTACAGCAGACTGGCATATTAGTGTAGAAAAAAGAAAAGGAAGAAAAAGACTGATTCAGCCACGCTGCCTCCAACGATCCCCTTATTATACATCAGACAGCTGTCTAGGAGTTATTCCTTTACCCTGCCTGGGTAACTAGTGATAGCTATTCTCTGGCTTTGTTTGATGGGTAAACTACTGCATTAGTCTGGGTTGACTGATGAGCACTGTCACTGCCTAATAAATGAACAGATGAAATGAAAAATATATTTCCCCAGTTTTATACCTCTGTGATAATTGTTTAGCTCTTGTTATATACTAAATATATCCAAAAAATCACTGTTAGAATCCTTTTTTATATCAAAACAAGTGTGTGGAGCGGCTTCTCTCTGCAGCTCCCTTTGTGCTAAACACTAAACTCCGCCCACTTTTTGGCGGTCCAATCAATGAGATTTGCTTTAAATCTCTCTTTTAACTATACAGCACTCACATAAGTTGTTTCCTTAGAAAATATGTCACAAAAGACGCCCTAACTTCTGTTTCTCAAGGCCTTTAAACGACACACAAAGTCTACTTTGTTTTTAATATTCAGATTTGATTGTATTCATCCTCTTGTGTGTATTTCATCTTTTTTAGATATATATTATTATCTGTTATTAATATTGAGTTTCACTAGTTTGGGATTTGATTGTACATTCATTGTATTTTAGCCTTTTTACATTCTGAGTGAACCGTATTTAATGAAACGTTTCCTCACTTGAGAATGCATGGAGAATAGATTGGTGCCACTGAGCCTGCACAGCGCTGCATGTAAATCACCTGTTTAAAGCTTATTCACTGATGCTCTCAGCTGTCCAATCAACCGCTGAGTGAACCAGCAATTCTGAATTAAGCGCTGCTTGGACCCTGGTATGAATCCTCCCGAGTCTGGTTATTATTAAAAGTGATGAGTCCACGGTTAACACCTTATAAGAACTATATAAGGTATAGTTATAAATCATTAACATACAGTTAAGATATTTATAACTCGTTAACTTACAGCTTGTAAGTTAACTAACAGTCGTTATTCTGATAATTCCTTAATCGTAGTATAGTAAATTGTTCATTAATTGAATTACTAATGACTTGTTAAGTGTTTGTTAACAGCTTGTTAAGGATGTATAACAATCCCTTATAGATAATTGATAAACTGTTAATCAGTTATGAATGACTTTTTAAATAACCAGTAATCATTTATATATGTTATTGGGACGTTATTCTACAGTTGCAACTATCATCTCATTTACTAATAGTTGCAAATGTAGAATAAAATATATATATATATATATATATATATATATATATATATATATAACTGATACAAGTCATTAGTAAGGAATTCACTAATAGCTTGTTCATAATCAGGCACAGTTATAAATCAAACACCTACTAAGTCATTAATTAACAGGTTACTAATGATCTATTAACTAGTTATAAGAGATTAGTTATTATAAAGTCTTACCAGTCCACTTAAGGAGGCAAATGTCATTTCTCAGACTAAAACTCTGTGAAAAGAACTTATTTGAACAGAATATTCTTCCTTTTCATTATTTTTGTGTCATGTCAGCCGGCCTTACGTTGACAATCGACTCCTTGGCCTGGGCCATGTCCGAGATGACACCGTCTGTGATGATGAGGAGCACAAAGTACTGCGATCCATCCTTCACCGAGGCTGCATACCTGTACACACACACACACACACACACACACACAAAGCAGCGTCTTTGCAGTTATTTCTGCACCACCGTCCTCGTGCCATTTATCCACCACAATGATTCATTTGCTTGAGCAAATTAGACGGGGTACACAAACATAGTTGAGTAGAAATTAGTCATTACACATCCTTTGAAAAAAAAAAAGATTCTTCTCATTGAATAAATGTCATCTCCCACTCAGGATCTTAATCTGTCAAGTGCTTCTTTCGATACATCTGTCTCTATGTCAATTCTACAGATCCCCGGCTCAATATAGCTTTCAATTTCTTCTGGGATGCTAAATGTGACCTTTCGCTCCCATGAGAGTTGTGAACCAACTGTTACTGATATTTACACAGAGCAACGAGATTATTTCTCTGTGCATCAGAAGGGTAGGGGACAAGTGTGGGAGAGACAGCAAGCGGGGGAGGAGAGGTAAAGTGAATAGTTACGAAGTGGAGGAATAAAAAAAGAGAAAAGAGGTTATTATTGAAATGTGAGGGCGGCTCAGACAGAACAGAGGCCAGGTGGAGGTGAGGCGTAGGGGCTGGGATCACAGGATGAAATCATTTTTCATGACAGGAGCTCTGTAACACGAGAACTTTTTTTTATTTTAATGAGGTTTAGAAGAACAAGTCTGCAGGATGTTTGTTGATTATTTGGGTACTTATCCCACTGGTGTGAAAGGGAAATCCTGTAGCCAAATGAGGCTGCTTTTTGCTTTTCTCTACATGTAACTGCATAAATTAAGATTTCAGTAAATTATCCTCTAAAATGTGCTAAGTGACCTGATGAGTGACTTCACTGGAGTTCTTTTTTTAATTGCATGCCTGCATGAATAGTTTCAAAATGTCCTTTTTTTCCCCCCCAAAAAAATCCAATCACGTCGCTACCTGGCTTTCCTCGGCGGCATAAATTATGTCCCTATTGACACAAACAAAAGACGCAATCGGCTCTCAGGTCCTTTCTCTGCTTCCCCCTTTGCTCTGTCTCACTCTTGTTAGCTACCTGGCAACACTCGCTGCAAAGAGCGAGAACACGTGTTGAGCGTCAATCACAGTGAAATGTACTCGGTGTTCTTTCACACATACTCCAGTGATTCCAGGCTCATTATATAAACACAGATAGGTAATATAGGTGTAAAATAGCAAACGTGTGATATAATGGTAATTAAAAATAAAACATTTTTAGACACTATGCAGCTGGATCAGGTGTCTCAGGGCTGCGACGGCACTTTTCTGCAGAGAAAAGACTGGAAAACACTCAAAAATACATTAAATCCTTCAAAAGGTGCGTTACCTGGCCACATGGTTGATGACAGGGGAGAAATTGGTGGGTCCGTAGAGCTGGACCGACTTCAGACTCTGGTAGTAGGCTTCCATCACGCCATCGATTCCTGCACAGTAAGGGTTCTGAGGATTCCCGTTCTATGTTATAGCGGGGAAAAGGAGGAGGAGAGAGGATTCGTTTCAGATGCATGAAACAGATGGAACGACCGAGTACAGGGATGAATAATACATTTCAAAGGGATTTGCTTTGCAGGCCGTGCTAAAATTATAAATGAAATACCCAGCTGGGATATAAACTTTAACTGGAAGTTTCAGAAACTCAAAGATGAACTAGAAAAGTGATGCATGCACTCGGCCTTAAAGGTACAGCGCGTAGTTTCTAGCGGCGTCTAGTGGTGAGGTTGCAGAATGCAACTAAGGCTATGTTCAGACTGCAGAGTTTAATAGTCAATTCAAATTAAATTTTTCTTTTTGTGATTTTTTCTGATTTTTTTTAATGCAACCTGGCCATTCAGATCAAGTCATTTATTAAAAAATCAGATATTTATCGTTTTACGACCACATATCCAAGTGACCATTTGAAAAAAAATCCGATCTGTGTTATTCAGATTGTCATTAAAAGATCAGATACATGTCGCAGCCTTGAAAAAGGTCAGATTTGGGTCCCTTCAGGTTGCAGTCTGAACGTAGCCTAAGTACCCCAAGTCCTATGCACTGATATGAAATGTTTAAATGCTGGTGTTTTTAATAATAGCAGTAAAGTTCCTCTCTAGCTGCCAATTACCACAGCAGAATAAACACTAAACAACAAAGGAATCAGCTTGAAAAACACAAGAGCGGCTTAATTAATGTTTACAGCTTGAAAATGAGGATATACATATGAATTTATGAACCGTTCAGTAATGGTATGTGACACGTTCATGGTGTATGTGATCATACACTGAACAGCCTGATTAACTGAATATTATGATATGCATCAAAGTTTACCTGGGAGATAAAATGACCCTTTTCTAGCCACGGAGTTTATGGAATTAATTAACGGCTGATCTGATCTGCCTCTGCTGTTTGTTATTTTTACCAGACACAGTGATCTTGAGCTAAAAATGAGCAACCTGCTACCTTAATGTGTTCCTTTGCTAACAAAAAAAAAGAAAAGGTGAGAGGAGAGAGAACAAGAGGTTTGATAACAAGAGGTTTGATAAGTGATGTGTTAGAGTTGGAGCTTAACAGATCTGGGGATATTGCCAACAGATCTGTGTTGAAATGCATTGGTGACTACTGTGCAGAGCAGCTGTTTTCTGCATTAAAAAGAGACTATTCCAACCATGTCACAAATCTATAATACAGTTTAAGGCTTTTACACACTACTGTTCAAAGGTTTGGGATCACCCAAGACAAGCTAAGCTTTTCAGCTGTGCTAACATGATAGCATCAAGGGTTTTCTAATCATCCAATGAGCAAACACATTGTACCATTAGAACACTGGACTGATAGTTGCCGGAAATGGACCTCTACATAAATATGTAGATATTGCACCAAAAACCAGAGTAGTCATTTACCACATTGGCAATGTATAGAGTGTAATTATATGTATGTATAGAGAGATTAGTTTTTTAGGTTTTTCTTTCAAAAATAAGGACATTTCTAAATGAACCCAAACTTTTGAACAGTAGTGTATCTACCCTCCTTGTATCCTTGCCCCGCCCTGTTTTGCTCTCACCAAGGCAAACTCGTGTGACACCCGTCCATCAGGCGGCAGCTTGGCTCCGAACCCCAGCGCCGGGAACATCTTATCACTGTCGTAGTCCTGGATGATCTCCCCCACCGCCTTCAACGCCATGGCGTAGGCATTCAGCTGGTAGGGACTCATGTAGTGGAGCGAGGTGGGCTGGGCTGGGTTACCTGTGATGGAACACACACACACACACACACACACATACACACACAGCTGTTTATAAAAACCCTAATAACCCCGAGCCTTCAGTAGAAAAAACCATTTAGATGTAATGATCTGCACCACTAAAAGGCATTTAATGGCTCAGCTTCAGCTTTGAATAAATAATCTCGAGGGTGTGGAGAGTCACAATCTGGCACTTTTTCTAAAATGTGGTTTAGGAAGGTGAATTTAGTGAAAATCTGTTTTAATGTTTAATATTTGTGAAGTTTGGTGGAAGCACAAAGCAAAAAAAAAGGTCATGAGATGTTTGATTAGAGCCAATTAAAGTTTAATTGACCACTATTACTCATTAAAAACTTACTTAAACTCCTAAATGAGTTATTTTGTTCCCAATACCTCTGATTTTCTAATATAGCAACAAATACTTTTCTATTCATATGACACTAAAACATGCATCTGCGTCTTAAATCCATCACTGCATCACTAATGGAGGTAAATTGGCTGCTAATTACATTAATAAAATATGCATATGACCCTTTCTCTTTCCCTTTTTGGATCTAACTTCTCATTCTTTAACAAAGCGAACTGTGAGATCTCAGGACGAGCCAGACAAGATCAAGTACACGACAACCGCAAATCACTTCTTTTTTCCCGTTGATGCCTGAAAGCCTCTCATTTGATTTAATAGGATTTGGTTTTATTGGTGCCGCGTGTCCTGCTAGGACTGAGCTGAAGGGGAGATGGATACCGCCGGCCTTAATCACGGCCATCATAGCATGTTCCTGCACTCAACTTCAGCTGCCAGGTGTGATGGAGAGGGCTATTAGGAAACACTTGATTCTCCATCTGCATATATTTGAATAACGCTCCCTAGGCATTCGGTGCACTTTGTGCGTCTTCACCCCCCTCCCATAATGCATGTGTGTGTGTGCATTAAAAGCAAGTGTGTGTTTACTAAAAGGCTCACCGTTGGACGCTGTGAAATCAATGGCCACTGTGAAGTTAATCTGGGTCCTTGAAGAAAAGACGAAAGCAGAGAGATGATTCATTAATCAACAATCATCTGTCCAAACTCTCTTTTTCTCTCTCTCTCACACACACACACCTGTGAAGCAACACGGTGCAATCAGAAGCAATGAACTGCAGACATAATCAGGTTAGAGTGATCAATGTTTGAGAGTGCAAATAGAGTTCCTCTGGCCTTTTAGCTGTGACAGTAATGAGGAGGCAGCAGCAGTGACTGGGCTTTTTCAGCCACTCGCACTACTTAGAGGAAGGTTGTTGTTTTCAATGGAGAACGTACACACACACGCACACACACACACACACACTCTGGCTGTGCCAGTAAAAGCTAGCTCGTGCCAATGTAATTTCCCCACCATCATTCTAATGCATTAAACTGTAACCCACAAACACGCCAGCCACTACCCACAGCATCTAATGTGGTTCTGGTAAGAAACAAACTGGAATGTTATCAGTGCTCTAATAGACTGAAAAACCCCAAATTACATAACTGTACAGTACAGTAGTTACAGTAAAAAAATGCACAATTCTTCTCTGCATCTTCAAAAAATATTATTTGAGTGATATTTGCAACTTTAACAAAGTTATTTTGATTATTTCCTTAGTAATTCTAACCCATGTTACATATAGCATACATTAGGTTAACTGGGCCACTTTTTGGTAAATCGCTTGGAGCAATGGCACAATACCAAACATGCCTTTTCCTTGTATATTTATGATTAATAATTAATGTTTCTGATCATTTTATGTTGGAATTATGTGATAATTTATAATTATTTAGGCCCTATAAATCTTGAAATATCCGCTATGCCACTTTTTTTCTGCATCAGTTCAGGTAAAATGGGTTTAGAGAGATAGATTTGATTAGTCTACATTCAGATCAATTAAATGGTTTAATTCCGAGAAAAATTAAGTTTAATCCGACCCAACATATTGAGCTAGTTTTAGTCCTTTATCATTCAAATATTCCCCCAAAAACAGAAATAAGTCAGGAAGTCAGAGGTGCTGGTGGTTGAAAAGGCAGAATTTTGTTCTTGGAATTAATTAAGTAATGTAAGAAGACTTAAATATCACATTCAAGTCCAATAAAGCCAAAGCCTGGAATAATTATCAGGTGTCAAAATCTGTATTTTGCAGGGTTTTTTTTAAATAGAATGAACACTAGAACATTCCTGAACATGAACCCAGCAAAGTCAAGTCAAGACAACTAAAACTACAGATTTTTTATTTCAGAAAAACTTTATTTAAACTTTATTTGGTGAGTTCAAGATGAAACAACTCCATTCGACTGTATTTTAGTTTATTGAATCTACATGGTGGAACCTTGTGGTTTTTGAGAGAAGACAAAAAGACAAGGAAAAGCGCAGGCACTAAAGCGCCCAGCATGGCAGAGTGACACCTCTCCTTTTCTCCATCAAAACATTTCCTCACTTGTTAAGTTGCAGGAACAGGATGTGTTTGGGCGCTCGTGTCGGCCTGCCGCAGCTTTTTCACACCAATCCTCAGTCTTCACCCGACGCACAGAAAAAAGACCCCCCCCCCCCCCCCCCCCCCCGCCTGCTTTGCACACGTTTGTTGTTTTTTTTTTGCGGCAGGTTTTAAAGCAGCCAGCGGGTCGTCATCACTGTCACCTCGGCAGGCCGAGTGATACCAGGCAGCGAGCCTGGACACGGACGGGACAGACGGGAGAGGGAGGGGACATGGGCTGCAAAATCACAACTTCAAGAATTTAAAATACTCGCTGTGTTTAGGTGCTTCATGTTCCAGGATAAAACAAATTCAGCAGGAAAAATACATAAAAATCGACTTATTGATGAACAAATCCTTAGCTGACAAATCCAATCCAAACGGTTTCTATGGATACAAACCACAACCTGTGTATATATTTGTATAGCCAACATGTATATTAAAATATTATATATTTGCTCATAGCATATCTGTATATTCTCTGTATATCATTGCTAATTTATACTCCATTTATTGCTCACCACTCGCTATAATAGTTCATAGCACATTTGTATATTTCTGTGTATTACTGCTATCTTAAATCCATTTTACTGCATTTAACTATGCTTTTATCTGTACATAATGAGCATATTGTATATGCTGCACTTGCAGCTCTTTGCACTTTGATTAGATGCTAAACTACATTTCGTTACTCCGCATTTATACATGTGTAATGGCAATAAAGTTGAATCTGATCTAATATTTTCCCAACTGCTAATATAATTGTATAATATATGTTATAACAGCTGTCTCTTTAAATAGATATTACTGTATTACATACTCTTTATTGTCATTCTGTTATCTTCTTTTATGGCTGCTGATTTTTGATGCTTCTGCCATACGTGACATTTGTCACAATACAGAAATTGAGTTTTTTATTGTTCTTAATTGAGGAATAGTTTCATTTATTTATATTACAGTGTTCCTTCTGAATATCCAAGCTTCATTTCACTGCTCTGCTTACTCTACAATGTACCCTGGTGTGTGTTTAATATAAAACTTTATGGAGAGGTGGTGTTCTATGAACTGAAGGTCTGGTGCAACTTTCGCTTTTCACACACACATAAAAGAAAATGTGAAAACATTATTTAGAACAACCAAATCCCTGTAAACTTCAAGGTACTGCCAAAGTTCACAACTGGGTAAAATTTTATTTTATCTGAAGACATAAGAGAAAGAAACGCATCAGTTGGAGAATCAGTGTCTCAATAACACCATCATAAACAGCTGAAAAGTCTATTTTCTGCTGCAGGATCCGTATAAAACAGAAATTTGATTCTTTTACTCACTCTTACTAACTCTTTAAAGCTTCTCTGAACGTCAGTGAATCAGATCCAGAATCTTTTTTCATCAGCAAAAGCACAAGGATGTTCTGGCTACTACGTAAAAAAAAAAGCGATAAAAAGGCTTTTCCCCTCGACGGCGGCGTATGGGAAAGTGACAAAAGCTGGATTACCCAGTGCTTAATAAGGCCCTTTAATTCCCTGCTATAATGGAAAACACTGAAAATTCCAGTAAAGTGGCTTTGCCAGGGGGCAGCTGCAAGGACAAGGAAGCAAGAGAGAGCAGATCTGAACGAATTCTGGTCCAGTTCCACACGCTGGCACAGACGGGATCCTAAATTATGCATGTCCTCTTTCTCGCTCGCTCGCTCACACACTAAGTTCGAGAGAGGGACTCCAGTTGTGCGTGAGGGGCGCTGCCAGAGGAGCAAGGTGAAACGAGGGAAGGACAATTCAAAACCAAAAAAGTCAAAAGACAGAGGAACGAAGGATTAAACACGCTACAACGACATTATGTTAGTATTAGAAGTTGTATTGTACAATTTAAAGGTTTTTACTATGTAATAGAGTTTCCAAAGCACTGGATCGCTGTGATTTCTCACCATTAAACCTCTGCACTTTGATTCATTCCTGCTGTTAGCAAGGTCCCTAGAAAGTCAGCGAACAAAGTGCGTGACCCCCCCTCCCTGAAATGTTTGGCATCATGGTTTTGACTCCAAAGCGGGTGTTAATATCCAGAGCAGAACACAGGACACTCTCCAAAAGGTCGACATTATCCTCTCCGCATTAATCAGCCAGGGTTGGAGTCGGAGATCACGTTCTTCGGCTCTCGGGATTCTGGGCTCAACCAACCCGGGATCACAGCCGTGGTTTTCAGATCTGCCGCCTTATTAGATTTTTTTTTTCCTTGTAAAATTAAAAGGTTTCTCACTCAAACACTCACCAACTCAACCGAGAAGACGTTCTCTTATAGAGGAAGAGGAAAACTAGCTCTGGCATCTTAAACTACGCTGCAACACCAGGAGGTGAGACGCCGGCACATGTTAAATAAGTAAATGAGACCTGATTTCAGCTCCAGCTGTGCTACATTCCTGATCACGCACACATGGGCAGACACAAACTATCGTTAAGTGCAGGAAGGGAAATTTGCAGAAAAAAGCTGTAGCAGGTTTGACAAGTTTTAAAGGCAACATCACAGGATGGAGCTTTTAGCAGGAGACGGAGAAACATGAGCTTAAAAAGTTACCAGTCAGTGTCATGAAGGTGCAGAGAAACTCCTAAAACCTCTTCACAGGTGCTTTTAATTTTTATGGCAGAGTCCAGCCGAACCTTTTAGCCTGAGTGTAAATATTTCAACACATTGATTTGTTCGGACTTTTCGGAAATGATTTTTTTAAACAGTGTTATTCAGCTCCTTTTAGTTCACAGGGTGATAAATCAAGTTAAAAGTCTGCAACTCATGAGTCCTGCTCGTGAGTTACAATTTAACTGCTCAAACAATGCGATAGCTTCACTTTCCTTATGCTTTTTGCCACTAGCACTAGCCTTTGCTTCATCAGCCATGATAAATAAGGTTAACTTGTATGGAAAATGGTCAAGTATCCAAAGGTATGAAGCCTGATGCACTGAGATGCTCACAGAGACACATTTTACGAACATTTATGGACATCAGGCAGCAGTTGTTCATCTACAAATGTTTTTTTGGTACAATTAGTCCAATATTGAGTAGAATTATCTTGTTCCACTGGCAGATAATTTAGCTTATTTCAAGTTTTTTTCCCCTGATTTAGGTCAATCTGATCTTGTCTTTAAAAAAAAGATGAAATTGACTAAAATCTACAAAAAAAAAACTTTGACTTTGAGTTGGAACAGCACCTCTGCTGCATCTGATGACATTACACAAGACAACAACAACACAAATAGAAATAGGAACATAGTTAAACATAAAAAAAAATCTGTGTGTCTACAGTACAAGTGCGTGCTAACACCTTTCCCTGCTTCATTTATCTGGACAAGAGCGCCTGAACCTCAGAGACAACACAACATGTGGTAACTGCAGAGACACTGCATACACACACACACATATATATATATATATATATATATATATACACACTGTGTATAATAATATGTGTGTGGTGAGAGGGGATGCCTCTTCAACACCAGGTTTTCTGTCACTCGCTGATCTTCACCTGCTGTTAAAAGCCCACAGTGACTCAGCTAGGAACTGATGTGACAAAACTACTGCATAGTGGGTGAAGGGGGGGGCTGATGAGGAGGTTGCACATGACATTCAACGCCGAAACGTCTTCTCCTCACGAGACTGAAAAAAAAATCATCTCTCACAGATCGAGCCAAGCGCTTTGACCACTTTACCCTAAATAAAACGATGCAGCAGTGTTTTGACTTAGCACTTAACGCTAAATATGTAGAGAACGAGGGGAAAGCGTGCGCATGAGTGCACCTGCGTGAGCGGCCTAAAAACGGCATCAGAGGTTGTGCGATGTCACCTCTCCTGATGGTATGGAAACAGATGTTGCCGGCTGGCCAGAGTCCAACGGAGAGGAGAAGGAGGAGAGGAAAAGGAGAGAGGAGGAGAGGAGGCAGCTGCATTGTGCATTGTGCTTGTTCATTTGCTAGGTAACTCCACAGAGCACAACATCTCCTTTTTCAAGGAGCCTCCGCTCCCTCTCGCTAATGATAGCCTCTCACAATGATTTCAATACGAGCCGAGCTCCCTCCTGCATCTATTCTGGTTTCAATACCCGGTTCACCAAAACCAAAACAAGGGAAAACAATATCTGTCACCGTGAGTGACGGGCCGCACATCAAAGGCACGACTCCAAATGGAAGATATGGCCAACAATTCCTCGGTTTTTTATCCCCGCGCTCATGAATAGCGGGGCCCTCTTTGTGGGAAACCATGGGTGGTACTAATGCTTTATCATAGAGGATGAAAGGGAAAGAGAGACAGCGACGCTCTGGAATGAGATGGAGCCTCCTCAAATCAGTCATTTATGCTAATGCTGTCAGCAGATCATGCTCCTAATTAGGTCCAAATGAACAATTAACTGATTAGGTTGAAGCTGCAGAAGAGCGCGAGTTGAAATCTAAGAAGAGGTGCGAGGAAACGACACAATTCTTGTGCAGAAAGTCCAGAAAGATCGAGATGCACCGAATTTCGGAGGAAATGGTCTAATGAGAGAGAATCTATGAGGGTGTGTGTGTGTGTGTGTGTGTGTGTCCGCCTGTTAGGTTTCTCTGTGTGTGAGTGTGCATCTGTCTGCAATTGGGAGTAAGTGCAAGTGCACCATTACAGTCCATTTAGGTTTCAAACCGTGAGGGAGCATTTGCACTTCATTTAGCCACACGAGCGTGTAACAGCTCTTCCCGAGTGTTACAAATGGCTGAAAACGCGGCTGCTTGCTTGTAAGGAGCTGAGATTTCTCCATTAGCGGAAGCAAGTAAACATATGCCAGGGCATGTGGTGAAAGTACACATGTGCATTTCAAAGGCAGCCCTCAAATGATCCCCCAAATGATCGATTTTAGCACATGAACGTAATGCACAGCTTCATTTCTGTCCTCTTAAAGGAAGGGTTCACAATTTGTGAAATCTTAAATAGCAGCCAGGTGTCCATAGAAATACTGAAATATCTTTTTTTCTTGCTGTAATGATTCCTCCATTAGAAAGTCCCTTCATGATGCAGTGAATGCAAATGGGGCAGAAATCCACAGTTCTGTGCAAACATGTATTTAAAAGTTCAGATAATATGAAGCATCAAAAATGCTAAATGTGCCAAAATCAAATAGATATCTTTATAGTTCTTTAAGCAGGAATGAGGGATTATTTTTAAATGAATTTGATGTTTGCTTTTCTTTGATTTGTAAATTGGCTCAACTGCAAACTTACAAAAAACATTTAAAAAAAAGCAATACTAGTAACTACAATATATAAAATCCCTTCATTTTCATGAAAGATGATCAAATTTGATAAATATGTATTTGATAAAAAACACATGAGACCCAACGGCTGAGATTTCAGACAATGCCATCTTGAGTCTTTAGTTTTCATTCTTAGAATTATGGCATTTATTGTTTTAATGGTATGATGTAAGTTTCTGTGATGCTTGTAAATGTTGCTGTGTGCTGAAGAATGGAAATTCATAGTATTGAAATCTACTGCATCATCATGTATATTACTGTGGACAAAAGCAGGTATTCTTCCTGTGTGTGTGTGTGTATGTGCCTCAGAGGTCAGAGGTCAGATAGGAGGCCTTGTGGCATCACAGCTGTGTTTGTCTAAGAGGAAGGTTTACAGTAAAGTGGAGCTTTGAGAAATGTATCAACACATGGTGACGAGCAGAGCTCACACGGCTGCACTGCATTAAGTCAGCTGATAAATAATTCATATTCACATACATATCCACCGCCTGTGTAGTTCTTGCCTGATATCAGACACAATTGTCAGTTTATTACGCTCCATTTCCAGCGTCGGTCTGACATTTCCTCCACTAACTGAATTTCCATGGAGGACTCAGGGAGGTTGAATCCAGATTCTCCAACGTGTCCGCCTGAATATTAAAGACTGATGCGTCGCCACAACAACATAAAAACTATTGAGAAGGAGATGATATCAAATTTAAGACCTTAAGTGAAGGTTTGTGAGACGCAGGGAGAAACGTCTGTCCTTGTCTTATGATACTGATGAATACTAAAGATACAGATGAACAAATGGTGATTGGAACTTAAAGGGCGGTACCACCACGCTTTTCTATACATATGGATTTTTCAATTTAGTTTTAGTTATATTTAACCAACTTGTATTCTTTTTTGTTAAGTCCTGGCACTTTAGTCTAGTTTTAGTTATAGAAAATCCAAAGTGTTTTACTCCACGTTTAGTCAACAGTCTTTCTTTAGTCTTTGACAGCAGAGTGATAATCCAAATGAATCTAGGCAGGTACAGGTATCTGTAACAATAGGAATTATTGTTAGGAACCTTTGTTTAGTTCAGTGTGACACACGGACATGTTTTGAAGTGGCACCACAGAGTTACCAGACCGAGCTGAATGTTCCCTACACGCTAAAAGTTTGATATAGTGTGTTACCCAGCAGGTTAAAACAGTAGCAGAGAGTAGCTTCTTGTAATGACGTAACAGACGACGCCGCATTTAGTGCCGACAGCACTGATGATGCTCCATGCAGCACGCACTGAGCATCTAGTGAAAGCACTTTTTTTGACTGTAATTTAAAAAGTCTGCGACGAAAACAGAAAGAGACATTTTCATGAAGTTTTATTTAATTAAGTAGAAGTAAGAAGTGTTTTCATCAACAAAAACTGCATGTTAGCTTTATCACAGTCAGTGGTTAAGGACATTGATTTTGTCTGGTTTTCATCTCGCTTTCTTTATCAAAAGAACATCGTCGTCTGAGGGAATTAACGCTGCTGTTAGAGAAAGCAGCGTCGTCAGTTAAGCATCATTTAATATGAAAGGAAGTTCGCACACATGTCAAATTCATACTGCTCACTTACGTCCCCACCACAGGTGAGTCCTGTGATTTTCAGGCTGCCATCACTAAATTTGTCCGTTATAGCAGGGGGAACACATCCTGACAGCTGTCTGTCACATTCTCTTTATTTGTATATTTACTCAGCACCTAAAATAACAGTGCCAGAGGGGGAAGGAAGCCCAGACGAGGCTGGTACAGAGTTTCCCCTCACATCACAAACAAGAATCCGAAAATGAGACAAATCTCCTCGGTGCATGAAAGAAGAAAAACAGAAGAAGAAAAGAAACAAGCAAATAATAAGATAACGCCCCGAAAAACAACAACCTCAGAGCGAAGACAGAGAAATAACATCTAAATTCCTGAAACAACATTAGAATAAGGAACAACACAGGAGTGTTAATGGAAACAGTGAAAAAAAAATGTGCTGAATGACATTATGAAGCTTCGCAGAGCTGAGGGGGAGAAAAAAAAAGCTAAATCTGTTGATTGTCATTCAAAGCACCGAAGTAACATCTGCACAAGTTCTGCACTACCTGACAACAGCCAAATTAATCGATGCATCAAACAAAAGGGAGGCGTCAACAGGCGAAATCCATTTAATTGTCCGTGATGCAGGGATAATCCTCTCATTGTCTTTTTAGCCCTCTACCGCTGAGATGAACAGCAGCCAGGACAAAAGCTGTTTGTCCAGCGAGAAGCAGAGAAACACGGAGCTCACAATGGAATTAGATTATCCCTTTCATTTGAAAGTTTGTCACAGAGGCAACAAACTTACACTTTCAGTCTTTTTTATGCAGCATTTGATCTTATTATGAGACAATCATTCTTTAAACAGAAGCGTACTTTTACTGTCACTCCACTACATTTTGTGCCAATCTGTACTTTCTACTCCTTACATTTTGGAAATTGACACCGTTACTCGTTATATTAGGTACCACTTTGCGACTTCCAACCAATCAGGTAGGTTCCTGCCGTTCAGGACGCTCGTGAATATGTTGAAAATATATCATGTCTTAATGGTAAATTAGTAAATAACTCTTCAGTCACATGATTTTAAGTAAGAGCAGAGAGCATGCATAATATCTACACTAAATATTTTTATTACACATATGGGTCAGTGACAAATAATGTCTGGCAAGATGAGAAAGTCAAACATTTTTTTAAATATAATTTTAAGAAGCATTCATCAGGTCTCTGAAAACATACATTGTGTGTTCACGTTGGTTTCTTATTATTTAAAAAGTCCATTTGTACCAATTTTTTTTTTACAAAAATCACGATTATGTGTGATTTTTTGACTTGAAATGTCAAATGGTGTAACCGAAAAAGGATTGAAAAATTTTAAATATTGAATGCACCTATAATATAAAACTTGCTGATAGCATGTGTTAACCTTTTTAGGAGAGTAAAACTATTTGGTACCAAGTTTTTTACGGTTACATCACATTCCAGTTTTGTCACTGAAACACAGCCACAAGGGCAGTAGAACAAGAGAGATCCAGGGACCAAAATGTAGATTTTTTTTTCCTCCAAAGTTACACATATACACACACACACACACACACACACACACACACACACACACACACACACACACAACCACACACACACTTTCCCCTTGACAGGCTCCCCCTCTGTGAGACTAATGAAGGCAGAGTGTGTAGGCGAGCGTTCAGGCCATGCCTGGTTGCACACGGTCGACTCTCCTGAGCAACATACCAACACAAACACATGCACGCAGACGCACGTGGGAGCGAGCGCACGTTCCCGTTCTGAAACACAATGCAAGATCACTCAGAAGGGCACGCGCGCACACACACACAGCATGGAGATTCTAAGCCCCGTGCATTTGACTTCAGGTCGGCCCATCTGTCAGTCGCTCTTTTCTCCTCCTTTCACTTTCGCTCGCACATGCAAATGTTGGCTCTCCCATCTGAGGGATCATTATCGTTGGCATATTGGAGACACTGAGTCACGGCGGGGTTATTATCGGGACAGGGACCGGCACACTCAGCGTGTCACTTCTCATTAAAGGGGCTACAACCCCCGTCTCTCAGCGTGCGTCTAAACGAAAGGCGGGACCTACCCTCCTTTGATGTAGTCCAGGAAGGTGACTTCAATGTCCACCAGGAACGACAGCAGCGTTACCTGCGTTAAGAGATAGGGGGCGCAAATCAGCCTCGGTGTCGGTGATCACGACTTCTAAGTATCGCCACTGGTGGGGTAAACTCTATTCTTTCTGATGGGGTGAAAATTAAGCATTGAACAGTGGCAGAGCTAATGCAGTTCTGTGTGAAATGAAAAATGATGTTGCCTTACCGTTCCAGAGTTGAGGTATTTTTTCTTCTTCTCTTTCTTCTTTGGATTTACCACCTGAAAAGGAAAAGATCATCATTTGTGAGTCGTGATTATTCATGCGTGTCGTACAAAGGCACTGAGATTTGGAATCAGCTCCACATTTACAAGAGGCAGAATTTCATTATGCTCGATGGAGTCCTAAAGTTTGGACGAATACTGAACTTCCATTCACTGTACACATGCATTAACACAAATACACTGTGGTGGATGAAGCACTCAGATCCTCAAGTCAAAGTAAAAATTTGCGATTATTTGATAATTTACAGTGAGACATATTTCTTTAGCTCTGTTTTGGGTCTCCACCATCTCTCTCTTTTAAAACCCGCCTCTTCAGACAGGTATTTTCCTAATTTTTAATTATCCACTTTTAATGGTTAAGCCCTATACAAGTCCAATATATTATTAATATGATTATTTTCCACAACTAGATCATGGATTCGTCTCTACTCTTTGTTGCTCTGCAGGAACATGTATGTGTAAAGTGGATTTTAGGACTTTTCTTTTGTGGTGAACCACAACAGTAAAGTTCCACAGAGATGAGGGGAACTGAATCATGTCAATAAAGTTGATTACAGGTACATTTTATTTTCATCTCCCCTGCAAAAACAGCAGCTGCCATAAATATGCCCTCAAGCAAAGCACTCATAATGGATAAGCCATAAGTTCTCCACGGGAGCAGCCCAGCCCCACCAATATGAGCATTCTTTATGAATATATAACACAGCCAGCCTCTGCTGGATAAATAAAGGTTCCTATGCATATAAACCAGCTTCACTTATGGTTTTGAGGCCCCATTGTGTTTGTGAACAGATTAGAAAAACAGCCACTCTTTGTGTTGCTGCCCCCCGAAATCCACGTTGTTGCTCACACGGCGGCCTGAGCTCATTAAAAACATACAATTGCTTTTGTTGATGTTCAGGAGCAGACAGACACAGAGCTGACCCCCCCCCCCACATCATCCTGAATCAGAAACACTGCATCTGGCCCTTTTATATCAGAGCTTTATGGTCCAATTAAACTATGCCAAGGTTAAACGGGAAGAGAGGGCGTAGGGGAAACAACAGGCAAAATACAAATCTGCTGATTTATGCGTTTCTCCTTGGCTCACATTGCGATGGACGCGCGGGAAGGACGTGGTCGCCTCGGCGATTGAAACGTGGTTGGAAAACACAAAAAAAAGCGAAGCCGGGGGGGTCGAGAAGCCGGGAATCACAGGAGGACTTTGTGTGATTTTCCATGTGTGTAGTTGTCTGAAGGCATTTTCCTCTTTGGTGTTATGAAGTGTGTCTGGGTGCAACTCTACACGTGTGTGTGTTTGTGTGTGTGTGTGTGTGTGTGTGTGTGCGCGCTCATCTGATAGCTATTAGGTAAACAGCAGCTGCTTAAAATGACAGTCCCCTGTGTGCTCGCCACTCTGTGTGGTACTCTGTTAATCAAAAAGTGTTGACTCTTCCAGGGAGGAGATAAGCCAGCGATCCATCAGAACTGTCAAGAGTGTGTGTGTGTGTGTATGTGTGTGTGAGAGAGAGAGAGAGAGAGCACGAGTGACAGAGAGAAAAGAGAGAACAGGAGAAAGATTTCTTCTGTTTAACTTTCCTCTGGTGGGAGATTCCAAGTGTGGTGTGTGTTTTTTTGGGAATCTCAGTCAGAGAGAGAGAGTTCCAGAGGGTTGGGGGCTGAGGGGGAGAAATCAGGCTCATAGCTAGGGCTGAACAATTTGGGAACATAATAAAATTATGTCCATCACGTGTCGCGAGCACAAACTTTCACTCGCGTCACATGATCATGTTGTAATTGCACACATTAGAAAATCGTGTTTTATCTAAATAAATATTATTGCAAATGCAATATTATTGCAAATGTACTTAATTGTTCAGCCCTACTCATAGCACAGAGACACACACACTTACCTCATAGACATTGAACTGGCTCTGCCCTCTGGATAATTCTCTGTAGCTGGTGCTGAACTCTCCGATAAAATCATGACTGCAGTGAGAAGTGAGAGGAGGAGGAATGTGTTAAGGAAATAAAAGTGTCTGACAACACATCCCGTTTTATTGTTTAAGAACAGAAATACAAACTAAATCCAGTGGAAATCCAAACATGTGAGGTAAAAAAAAGACTAAACTGAACTGCTTCAGTCCCAGAAAACACATCAGTATGAGCAACGAAACAAAAAAAAAGGAATTAGAGTGACACTGAGGCTGAATCCACCCACACAGCTCGTTAAAATGATCAGGAATCCAAGATTCTACAGACAGAATTTACACCAAAATGTCACCATGTTCCCTCTAAAAGATGCATCGGCTGGAGACTATGAAGAATAGAGAAATGACAAATGTCACTTAGGAAAATCCTCCTTTCTGTCTGAGTGTCAGCCAGACTCCAGACTCATCATTAAGGAGTCAATCTGTGAGGATCCTGCACCCAGCCTCCTTACCTACTGAAAACACAGACTTGTGTTAATTAAGTGTGACTCGGATTAGATCAGCTGTACACAGGAAGCTGGCATGTGTTGAATGTTAATGTAATCAAGGCAAGAAGTAGGCTAAAGTAATTAGGAAACGTAGTGCATGTCTGTTTCACTGTGTTTTATTAGTTTTAATATCGGGCAAAGGTAAAAATGATCATGATCTTATAATACAGGGAGTTTTGAAACTGAAAGGAAGTCTTTAAACAGGGGACACCTGATTCATCTACTACACCTGCTGGTAAATTGTTTGCCATGTAGCAATAAAAACATAATAAAAACCTGGATTAATGCGGTTAGTCACATTGGACTGCTATTATCTTAAACACTACTGTATAAAGTGCTATGCAAATCAATGATGATCAGAAAGAAATGAAGTTCCGGGATCTTCGGTATATGAAACTTGTGTCATTTAAAATTTGTCATTTAAAATTTGCCTCATCTCAGGTTTCAAAAAGTCATTAAAGCCGGATGTTGGAGATGAGTTACGTTTAATAAAAACGGGCAAAGGAGAGCTGGGAAAGTGATGAAAAAGGAACCTGACATTTGTTTAATTTAACTCCAAGTTTCAGGTTTGCACTATGGAATGAAAGTAGACTTTAATTCAGGAATAAAAAGTAACTCTAGAATGTTCAAAAAATGGCCTGAATCACTTTATTCTTTAATGTTACATAGTGTCATCCGCTGCCTTTTTGATTTGTAAAAATATGAAATGATTACTAAATGTAATATTCTCTGCATATGATAACTTTTTTACCAAAAACCTAAAAAATGACTGAGGCCATTATTTTAATAGGGTGATGATATGACTGTTGCATTATGTAAAAACAACTGGAATGAAAAAGAGGAATTACCTGCCATCTCTGTCCCAGTCGTACACCTCGACCTTGATTGTTCTGTTGGGAGAGGAACCACATTAAAGATCAGGTTTAAAAATTTAACAAGTTCCTGAATAATGGATCTATTGAGGAGAAATGGTCCTGACATCCATTCACACATTTCTTGACAGATTATCATTGTTTAACCGCAACATAATTATGTTGCTGGACAGTAAAACGATATTAACAGGAAGTTTGGCTCCGTATTTTTCCAAAATGCAACTAAGCTGACACTATAATCACATTTGATGAATCACAAGTGATGAATCGCTAATTCTAAAACACATTCTGCTTGTCATCGTTGTCATGGAGCTGGTCAGATCCATCCCGCAGCTTATCTTCATTCTAACACGCCGTCTGCCTGTCACTGCATCGGCCTGCAGCAAAATGCTCTCCTCATCTCCAGAAAAACAGCTATTTCTGCATCCCATTATAGCTCCCAAGGAAACGGAAGAAAAAAAGAGAATGGTCTGGGAAAGGCAGATATGCCCCGCTATCGCTCTATCAAACGATATCTTCAACAGGGGGGTCATTTCACTTTGAGAAAAGCAGGAGAGCTACACGGGGAGCGAGAGGAGTGGGGTGAAAGGATAATAGAGCTGAGAGGGAATTAAAAGAGACAGAGTGAAAAGGCTTTCTGCTGCAGAGAATAGACAGAAAATGAATAAAAGACTGTCAGAGAGATGACAGATTACACCGCCGTATCATGACATATGGAAGAGGCAGAAGTTATGTCGGTAATATCGTTAAAAGTTGAGTTTCATTAATCAAGAACGCGACCGTACGTTGTGTTACACTTCAAATCGGTGAATATCGCGTGGAAATAATGTCATGTTTAAACATTGGTGACATTTCGTGACTTTGTTTTGAACTCAGACAACTTTATGAAACCCTGCAGGATGAAGCTGTGCTTTTTCCTCCTCCTGCTCCTCAATGTGTCAACATGAGAAGAAGTGGAAACGCAAACATCCTCCACAGGCCTCAGAGCTGCAGATGCATGTTAGAGGAGAAGCTGTGACTTACGAGCAGGTCTTATTAAGTCAGCGTTATGTCACATCTCAGCAGGAAGCACCGTCGCTCATTATCAATGAGTTCACTTATTAATCTTAAGGCCTCACTCTGTGTGTGTGTGTGTGTGTGTGTGTGTGGTCTGAGATCTTGATATGACACAGTGTGACTTCAGATCAATCATATCGACCCTGGAGGTGGACACAACACTTTTATTCCTTTTCAGTTTGGCCCAACTAGATGAGGGACTTTTAGTCATGTAAATTAATGTAAAGGTCTGGTTTGAATTATATTTAACGTTACAACACGCAATAGAGAGGTGAGTTAATACTACAGTAATTTACTGTATAATCATGTTTATGTGTTGTTTTTATCCCCTGTAATAATTTCTGGTAAGTCTTATGGAGTAGTACTTTCTTATTTAGTGTAATAATGGCATTTAAATGACCTCAAATGGCAAAAGTTTGAAATTGAATAGATAACAACTTACTAACAATTCAACATCTTGGAAACTATCATGTTCATAAATTGGGCGCTATTGTACAATAACTTTAATATTGTTACTCAGTGCACTGTTGGTCAGCTGAAAAAAAATTTAACATATGAACGAGTGAATAATTAATGAACATTTACTGAGTAAATTGGAGGTGAAATAATCAAATTCTACCTGTAGTTAGTAACAAATTACAGATATTTCTATGCGAGAAGTGTTTTCAAGAAAATAATGACTTAAAAGTCATCAAACACTAGAATTCACAGCTAAATTTCACATTAGATGCTGAGCAGGTACCATAGACAGCTCCTGCATTTCAGATGGTCCCAGCATCAGGGATCAGCACCACAGACAGCGACTGTGGCTGTCTTTAATGCAGATTGGCATATTTACAGTATTTATGCTAATGGCTGTGATGACATTCTAAAACCCATTCATAAAAGACGGGCTGATCACCACATTCCTTTTTACCAAATGAAACAGAAGTTGATTTAATTTCGACTCCTTTCCCGCCGCAGGTCGTCTGCATTTTTTTCTCCCTGCGTTGCTTGATCCTGTCCAGAATCTTCGTCTTTTATTAACATTCACACACGAATACGCTGTCGATCATTTAAATTGTTCATCACAGTCTTGCTGTGACCCCCGCAGAGCCTCCAGACACACAAAGTCACATTAACCTGGGCCCTCACCCACCCCGGTAAATATCAAGTCGTATTCCAGCCTGCTCCCGGTGAGCGCTGTCACTCAGACAAACGTCTCTCTTAAACCGTTTTATATTTGCTGGATGCGTTTGACAGAGCTCACGCATAAATTCTCGCTTCCAGCCGAGCACATATTGCTGCAGTTTCATTTTAACACAGCCCTTTTTTTCCCTCCTCTTTCTGCTTCCTAATGACTCGAAAGATTATGAGCATAATATAACAGCCACATAATCATGTACCACATCTTACTCAGGTGGCACAAGAGCAATTAAGCTCATTGACTTATCAAGGAAAATGGAGTTCAGGGGCAGGATGACACACTCGCTGACACTGAAGGAATATATTGCTTTTTTGGCTCTTAGCTTCACCTTCCTCTGGTATGACAAGATGTTTAGTGACACTCTGCTCTTTCTGTTTCTAAAGTTATAGGCTTATCCACCACAGGGACTGGAAAGTATAGGGATTGTTTCGATAAGATTTCAGTAAATGCTGGAAGCTAGAAACGAGCGTGTCGTCTGTTAAACAGCCTTAAGTCTGACATGAATATTACTCCTCCGGAAGATTCAGAGAGTTGATTGGGTTGTTACATTTAAGCTGCCGCGATATCTGGCGTCTAATAAAAAGGACTTACCTGTCGTAATCGCCGTTGCAAAGAGCCCGAACAGGGATCTTAAAAGCCTGCCACACGGGGTTCAACGTGTTCTTCACCACCTCCGTCTTGTGGCAGATGGTGAACCTGAGGAGTCACGTGAGAAGAGACAGGGATTGTGAAGAAGGGAAAAACAGAGTAAAACAAAAAGGCAATTTGTGGTGAGAGTGAGGAGAAAGGAGAGGAGAACAGGGCTGTAATGGTATGTGTATCAAAACCCAAACCGCGTTGATGTGAAAATAAAACTTCATTCACCAGCCAATAAGTCAACAGTAGTCGCCACTGGTGTCTGGTGAGGTCTGATTTGAACCATTTGTGAAAAATGATGGCTCGCATTATCGCATCTTTGTTTTCACGGGGGTCCAAACAGCGCAGGGCGCAACACAGGCAGAATGTCATGGACCACAACTTTGACTGTGACTATATATATATATATATATAAACTGTGGCATGCTGCTGATTTTGTGCAACTGGAATGGACTGAGGAGTAAAATTTTCAGTGCTTCCCTCCTGCAGTTGTTTTGGGAGTTTGTGTGATTTTTGATATTTGCAGTTTTTTTCTTTTCCATTTGTTTTGTGGGTTCACAAGTCTTTGCTTCTATCGAACCAGAAATCCTGATATAAACTGAATTGTACATAGTTACAGCACTAGAGGAGAGGTAGAGAGAGGAGAAGTGAATGTATTGTGGGGATGAAAAGAAAAAGACCACTTTCCACTAACTTAATGTAACAATGGTGGGCTGATACACAAACACAGAAACACACACACGCAGCAAACAGATAATTTCATTAGTCCTATGGCTAGCAGGTGGACTTGGTATCTGCCTGGTATCTGCCTTGTCACACACTGCAGGATGGAAAAAAAGCCCAGTGAACTAGAACAAACAGTCACACACACACACACACACACACACACACACACACCAAATCATTGTGAATATACCACAGCACTACGCTTACTCCATGCCTCCTGCTTACAAACTCACACACACACAGAAACACATTTGCACAAATGTTCCCAGATGCAATCCATACACATGCCTTAACAAGCTGTGAGACTTTGGATCCGAGGCAAATCAATGAAAACCAATTTCCTTTGGATTAAACAGAACATGAAGCGGGGAGACGGGAAGATGGAAGAGATGCGACGGGAGAAGTGGAAAGAAGACGACTCACGTGCTGTCCTCGTTGCTCCTGTAGAAGACCAGGAAAGGGTCCGACTTGCCAAAAAAATCCTTCTTGTCCAGCTTGTTCCCGCAGAACTGCATCATCACAGATTCCTAATGAGCGGAGACAGAAAAAAGACAAGAAACGGGATGAAATAAAAAGGCAGAGCACAGCTTCTCAATCTGTTTATACTGTCCCAGAGGATAAACAAGCAGGATTTTCATCTACTGTAATTCTGCCAATCTGTCCAAGCAACCGAGCCGTCAGTCAGCTGGAGAAATCTCATTACAGCAAAAATATGCTTGGAGACATTTTGTCTTATTGAGGTTGCTGCTACTGGGAATGTTATCCATCTTTTATAATATAAAACAAAAAAGCTCCAAAAAAGCTGCTTTGAAGTGTTATGTTTTCTTTTTTTTACCATTATCACTGAATCACATACTAGAAAGGTCGAAAGAGCCTCAGCAAATCTTTTTTAAAGTTCTTAATTTGGTTTGCATGTGTATTGACCTGTTAAAATAAAAAACAAACGCTGAAACAGAAGAATCATTGAGTTTTATTCATATATTACATGAGAAAACCTCAGCTCCAACACTAAATAAAGTGTTTTTATCTGTAGTAAAACACAATGTTACTGTTACAGCATCAATATATATCATCAATATCCACATCATCAATACAATAAGAAAATAGTTTAATATAATATCAGTAGTATTGACTATTTTGATATTTAATTCAGGTTTGATCTGTTTGTGTGATTATTTAATTGGAACCTTTGTTATCTCCTAACATCTAACAGAATATATTCTTCATGTTCTGTAATGATTTCTATGATTTTATGGACAAATAATCTATTTTTTCTATTCTCATTTTTATTGATTATTGAACTTTGCAGATGATTTAGCTTATTTAATTTATTTTTTTTCCTGATATGGGTCAGTTTGGTCTTATTTTAAGTTTTAAATAAAGTATTTGTATCTGTTAGATTTCTTTTTTGCAATATTCTAACTATATTTTCTCTGTCACAGCAGCATAAATTGATTCTGACACTTTTGACATGACACTTTTTCACCTCACATGTTGTAGATTTCTTTTGATAAAATAATTGACTACGATAACCTCTGTGGTTGTAGAGATATTCCATATTAATTATCATTTACAGCAGAAAAACTGAAAAATAGGCCTGGGTCCTACGTAGGTAAAGTCCACCTTAAAATGAAAAACATCCCTGGAATCTCTCAAAATGTTGTTTCAGGTGGAGTCAGCTACCACCTGCAGGATACAGGTGTCAGCAAATCAACCAGAATCCTTGATGAGTAGAACTTTAGGCCTCATACACAAACAGAAGCTAAAATTCAGACCTTCTTCTTCTTCTTCTTGATAGAGAGACACACCGAGAAAGGAAAAGAGAAAGAGGCAGAGACACATACACACACATGAACGGACACACACACACTCACCCTGCAGTTGTTCAGCTCCTCAGCTTTCACAATAACGGTCCCGCATTTCTTCCCTGGAATTCCTCTGCAAGACAAACACAGCACAACAGAAGCTTAGGACTCGAGCTCAAGGCAAAAAGAAACATCCAGTCGGCGGTGCGTAATAAGGCATTTCACAGAACTGAAATTTGCCATCTTGACATCAGAGTGGGGTAAAAGAGTCCCACATGTTTGACGGCATCCAGACTATTCCCAGTCAGATGAGGTTCCAGGTAACATTCATCACACTGACCTACGGTGAAATATGCACCGATTCACTGCTGAGATGTCTCGACCACAGGAGACGAGGAAGCAGGCAGATTCTTTCCAGAAGAAGCAACGCAATTAGTCTCATGATATTTCTCATTAATTAGCAGTTGATTACACACTGAGGGGGGGGGGTGATGTAGACTTCTAGAAAACATGTAAACTTGTACAATATCATTTTAACAAGGAGTCAGACTTTGCTCCATTGCTGATTGAAAGTGGAAACATGATTAGCATCCTGCATGTCTAGTGAAAAGATTATGTACAATATCAATGCTAAACGGGGACATTTTTTAAATTTTAGCATATGTGAAGACAAGATTCACAGAATTCTAGTCCCCTTTAATTTATATAAGCTTGAGTCTTCAGTGTCATATTACTGCTAATTACACTTATTTAATAACCAATGCTGTATATTATTTTATTCCTATTTTATTTTACTTCTTTTTCCAGCTGCTCAACTGCAGTTTGCAATTGTCCGGTTCTGTTTTAAAGTCATTTGTCTATATATAGCGAAGGTTTGCATTGGCTTTTACTTATTTAACCTGGTAAACACACTTTATAAATGTATGCTTGGACCTGAAGGAGTGGGATGATCTAATATATGTTGTATCTATGCATTGTCCTGTTATTTAGCTCTGTTATGTGGAAAATACCAATAAAGATATTATTGAAAGTGCAAACTCCCCCCCCCCCCTGAAAATGAGTGAAGCCCTGGTCAGACGCTGGCTAAAAACAAACCTCATGGAAAGTTTGATTTTCTCGCGCTGCCTCAAAACGTTTTCCAACGTACAAAAGCAGCAGTGTTTAGAGTGAGGTGTGGTGTGTGTGTACGGGTGTTGGGTAAAAGTGGAAATAGGTGATGCATGTGGGTCCACACGCGTTCGTATGAGCAGTTTCTCTGAATAAATATCGCAGGCTTGGAGGAAAAACTCAATGACCTTGTTCCCCGTTCACGTCCTCTAACCAAAAACACTCACATATCCAAAAAACACACACACACACTGACCGTTTAAAACAGGAAACGCTTCTTTTAGTCTGTTAGGAAGTCGACAAGAGCAGTTTGTTAAAGTGCTGACGTTCATCCTCTCTTACTCATACAACTGACGCCATTTTTTATGGCCTCTGTCTCTTTCCAATTACTTTCTGTCTGGCTACTGTATAATAAAGGTGTTTATGCTACAAACAAATCAAAAAATATATATAATTACTCCAAGATGCATTCACAGACCCTCAGGGAATCCCAGCACTATCACCTAACAGAACACAATCTGGGCCTAAACTCAATTATTTAGAAACACACATAACAGCAACATGCCCGGGTTGTTACATTATACAGGAAATAAGAGATTTATCATAAGTCTGGTTTTACTTGGCCTATCAACACAATTTCAAAACTGATATCCAGATTGAGATCCGCATTTTCAACATAAATTGCAGCCTTTTTCTTACAATAAGTGTATGTCCATGTCATACCAAATGTACAATTTCTCTATTAAGAGGATGTAACAGTCCAACACACCCTCATTTGGCCAAACATAACATCAACAACTCAAAACTTCACTGAAAAGTATTTCTGAAAACATTTTAGAACAACCCGATCAGTTTCTTCTTCTCCGCTGCCTCCTCCCTGTGCCTGTGCAACGCCACCTGCTGCTGATTGGCTGCAGTATTACTGTTGGCTCGCTGTGAGCCAAGTGGTTTGTATACCATTCACAGAGCTGGGGGGGGGGGGTCTGTTTCAACGCCAGACATTTTTTTTTCCCATTGGATCAGAATTGTGGATCTACGCCTATAACTTCTCAGAGGTCTCACAATCTTGACGAAGAGGCCGGCCCGTCTGATGAGATCCGCTCTGAGGAGAGACCCACCTGGCAGATATAGACTCCGTCTGTCATTTAGACGGCTCAGAATTGGGGTCGAGGACCTCGGCGTGAACGCAATTGGAGATTTCCTTTTACCCTCGTGGAAGAAACTGGAGGGAAAGTGCTTCTGAAATGGCAGGACTTATCAAAAATAATAAGTGGAAGCGATGCGGTGCATTTTTCCTTTACCTCTTCCACTGGCAAAAGCAAAAGCCTTCTCTAGGAAATACATAAAAAAAGCCTTTTAGCGGCTTATTTCTAGCTTTGTTAGTTCCTTTCTTGTCAGAAAGTACATATGAATTAGGTGTGTCAAGTGAGTGCAAGATATTCAGAGCAGGACTGAATTAAGTGTTTTATTAAGAGAATTGGTCAGAAAGAATTATAGGAAGCCATGTTGAACGTTTTATCAGAGCAGATAGAATCAATAGACTACCATTCAAAAGTTTGGGGTCACCCAGGAAAAGTCACATTTTTATTTGTCACCATGAGTTTTAAAATGAATAGAAAATATAGTCAAGACATTGACTATCTATCTAGCAACTGTTTTCAGCTGTGCTAACATGATTGCACAAGGGTTTTTAGCCTTCTGACACAATGAGCAAACACATTGTTCCATTAGAACACTAGCCTGATAGTTGCTGGAAATGGGCCTCCATACACCTATGCAGATATTGCACCAAAAACCAGACATTTGCAGCTAGAATAGTCATTTACTACATTAGCAATGTATAGAGTCTATTTCTGATTAGTTATCTTCATTGACAAAACATGGAAAATATGGAAATTTCTATGTGACCCCAACCATTTGAATGGTAGTGTATGTATGATAAAAAGAGATCTAGTGTACAGCAGATGTGTCGCTGTTGGTTTTGGGTTTTTGGACAAAAAAAGGACACAAAAATGTCCAGTAAAAACCAGCCCGATGAATTGTACCAATGTTACAGAAATTCCTGTCATAGCGTTAACATAACCAGAACAGCCTTATTAAAATCCTCCAGCAGCCAGTAGTTTACCTTCCAGGACTAACCGTCCTCTTCTGGTAATGCTGGTCACACCCCGACAGCTTCACAAAAAAGAACATATTCATTACAGACTCAGAATTGAGCAAATTTAACGCCCACATGATCCCATCGTCATGAGCAAATGCTGCACTCACCTCACACTCACCAACCCTTTAAAATTAGAGACAACTCGTTTATATTTGTAGCCCACTGTTAAATCTAACGCAGATATCATTCCTTCTAACGGCTTCAAAAGTGGCAGGATTAAACATTAGCAGCAATGTAAACAGTTAAAGACCAGAGAGTAAAAAAAAAACCCTGGAGATGATTAAAAATAATGAGCTGCGTAGGTCGTGCGATACTGTATGAGCCACTGGTGTCATGATCCTTCATCAAACACAAGATTATTTCAGTACAAGAAAGTTATAGCAATCCAGCCTGTGTGGTGCTAGAATATATGCTTTATATATGCAGTTCAGGCCACTTTTTATTTATACACCATTACCTTTCAGAGTCATATTTTATTCATTTATTTATTTTTTACATCAGCTTTAGTTACTTTGCAGGAGAAGATTTAAAGGTACAGTGTCCGATTTTGCCGACAGACTTAAGAGTATAATATTAAAAAGTATGTTTTAATTTGTATAGTATTCAATCCAAATATTATGATTGTATTACCTTAGATTGAGAGTCTCCAAACAGCCACGTTGATTGCTAATTACCTTTAAGCATATACAGAAAAATAATAAAATAAGTCTACTTCTTCAGATCATATTCCCCCTCAAGATACAATAAAGTTGCACAGTTGTATAGTATAGTTGTGTCAATAAAGTTGAACTGAACAGTGAAGTAGTGAAAACTATCTTTACATGCAAATACAATGGAAAGAAGCTATACATATTAATGCATTAATAATATTATTTAAATAATTATACACTATCAGTGGACAGTTTTTTGCACAACAAGAACTTTTCTGTACATTATGTGCATTTCATATCAATACTTCTACTTTATTAAAGCTATACTTTTAATGTGTACTTTTAAATATTAATGGAAAAGTTTTTTAGCCATATTTCTTGGCTGGTTTTCACAACTTTAGAATAAGACAATGTGCTTGAAAAATGGATTTTTACGCACCAGTAACTCATCGCCTCTGAGTCATTACTTTGAGATTTCCTGTTGAAATAAAATAAAGAGGCTAGCGCTTCATAAATATACTTTACAGTGGATTGTGAAACTCAGAGGTTATATCATATATACAGAGTCTCAATGGTTTATTCTAAGTGAACATCCCGTTAAATCCTGCTCTATTTTCCAGGCAACTTTTTGAAAGCGCAATAAAATCATCGCACTGTGAAAATATGCAAGAAGAAATGATTAAAGACTCACTCACACACACACACGCACATGCACACACACACCCTTCTGACATGCGCCCAGAATCCTTGTCGCTATGACAACTCTCAAGACATTGGGCCCCCGGGGCGAGGTATCAAATGGGATTCCTCCGCTCGTTATTTCCTTCAAATGCTCTCGCTCCTGTTTTTCAGAGAAGCCGCGGTCATTATTCCGGGAAGAGAGGGATCTGCTTAAAAATGATGCTATGGAGCAAAACCGTCAGGATTACATTGTTACTGGATGAATTATGTAGTATCTCACAGTTTGCACGTAGAACAAAACAATGTGATGACAGGGGGGAGGAAAAAAAGAATCTTTATGGAGAGAAAAGGAGTTCGTCCGACCCTGTGGAGAAAAACGAGGACACGCTGAACTTCTTAAAACTGTTCAAATCGGCGTGAGTGTTTTGGGTATTTGCTGAAATCAATCAGTAGTGTATGGCGATACAAAACATATTTCTAGATGTGAAATGTAACTGTAACTGTTATTTTTTTTCTCTGTTTGCCTTTGGCTGTGTAAAAACACAGCGTTTTCAAAACCACTTAACATCTGAAAAAAAAAAAAAAGCTCTTCCTCCTTTTAGAGAAGCGGCTAAATTGCTTTCCTCTTCTCTTAAGTTTACTCCCGACACATAAAAATCATTTCCAAAGTTCAGAAGTGCTTCAGGAATATCTCAGGCTCTCTCCCTGTATGTGTGTGTGTGCGGAATGTGTGTGTGTGTGTGTGTGTAAGCTCTGTGAATCCTCTAATCAAGACACATGGGTTTGCAATCAGCGTCTGGCGAGAGAAAGGTAATTATATCTGGACCACTTCTGGGCTTCAGTGTAACACCCTGGCATGAGCGCGCGCACACACACACACACACACACACGTGCACCATCATGCCAACTCATGCATCTACCCACACACACACACATACACCTTTCACATGTCATTATCATTACTCCCGATGAAGGGAGGATATCTGAATGAGATATCAATTATTCTGCTACCCCCTAACACCAGAATCCATCTATTCTTGGTGGTGACACACACACACACGCACACACACACACACACACACACACACACACACACACACACACACACACACACACACACACACACACACACACACACACACACACACACACACACGCACATATACTTTTCCCCACAAAAAAATGCTCATAAGCATAATTCACTCAGAGAAAAATGAACATTGACATCAAATCCGTGTCACACCAGAGGCAGATAGAATATTCTTTGTCCTCCCTTTACAAATGCTTACAATCAAGCTTGTATTCACAGCTATGGGCCTTTGTGTGTGTGAGTGTAGCCCACTTGGCTCGTCTATAGTTCACCACAAAAAAAAAAAAGAGACAGAGAGATAATAGAGAAACAGAAAAAAAGGAGAGCGATAGAGAGATATTTAAAGTGAGAGAGCCGCCCGCCTCACTGAATATTCAGGAGATCCTTCCCAGATGAACACCAGCGTCAGTTTTTCAAGCCAAAATGTTATCAGTAATGAAAATGCTAATTCGGAGCAAAATGTCTCAGGTGGTGCCCACTAAACCTGAGTGCTCTCATGCAAATTCGAGCCGAAGCGGTGAGTCAGGGTAACAACGCCACGTTGCATTTCGCCGGTTAAAAGTCAAAACGAGCCCTCGGGGGATTTATTAGCTTCAACAGGCACTCTGAACTCACATTTGTTAAAGTTGAAATGTATTAGCGAGGGCGTTCGGCAGAAAGAATGCGGCTGGAATATGAAACACGCTCAGTTATTCTTGTCTCTCGTTTGTCTGTTTCTTGGTGATGAACACATATCTGCATCTGTTATGTCTATCTTCTAAAATCAAGAAAATAAATTCGGATTCCTTAGAGTCACACAGCAGCTACTTTTAGAATATTATTGTAAAAACAGATTGTTTGATGCACGAATTGTCAAGTGACTAATTCATAGGAGTCTTTCTCACCTGGTAGATGGTGTATTTTAGTTTTTTCCCTCGTAATTTTTGCCAAAATTGCAACACACTGTCTGTCAAAATTCCTAAAAATCAACTGTTTAATACTTGCAAATGAAGGGAATTTTAAAATAGAGCAATAAATAATCAGTTTTTTCTGTCTGTGTATGTGCATGGGTCCAAGAACCAAACTGACATCAAGTAAAAAACCCACCTTTAACTTTAATTACTGACAGTTGTAATTTTTTAGATTATTACAGGATCAACCTGCTTTGCAGGATACTGTAATTGTCTGTGTTTGCTTCCTGTTGCAGGTTGCTCTCTCACACACACACAAACACACACAAACACATACACACACACTCCTGAATGCCCACTGACGTTTGATTGAACAATGTAATTAGCTGTAATTAGCACTCATTAAAATTGAAGATCCCCCCTTTCGTGTCAGGCTGCAGGTGTGTGTCTGATGAGGCAGATAGACACACACGCAAAACACACACACACACGCAAACACACACAGCAGGACAATGAGTGGAACAGCTGTGGCACCTTTACTTTTAATAAATGTTGACAGTGTTTCTATTTCTGCAAAAACAGAAACTGCAAAATTATAAATCATGGAATATATAATTCTAATACATGCTTTTCAATCAGATTTGACCTTTTTTTTTAGCTTATTTGTTTTAGCTGCCTACGTATTAGCTTTTTCCGTAAGTCTAAAAGTACAGAACTTCACTTATTATAATAAAATCAAGCACAAGGCATCTCAAATTTCCCATTTAATGTCATGTTGCTGCTAAAAAAAAGTCATCTGTGCCTGGAGAACGACTCAAGACTCAAATCTATCTACTGTGCCATGTCTTTGTGTTTTACACACCAGGAGAGTCCAATGCAAATAGAGGGAAACCAGACAGAGAAACCCAGGGATGGGATTTGAAGGATGAAAAGTGTGTAGGTGTGTGTATGTGTGTGTGTGTGTGTGTGTGTGTGTGTGTGTGTGTGGTGTTCTTGAGGAGGGATTTCAGGGTAGACAACATCATTTTGCACTTTAGAACGCACATATGGAGCATATATACACATACACATACATATATAGAGACATATATACACACTCAGACTCGCTTTCTTTGTCTCCGAGTGGGAAACCTGCCACTGTAATCACCATGGCGATTGCTGCTTAAGTGGATGACAGTGTTGCTTTGGAACGGAGAGGAGTAGAAACACACACTCACTAAAAAAGACACACACACACACACACACACACACACACACACACACACACACACACACACACACGAGTTGCCAGGTTGTTGACGACGTTCAGTGAAGGAATGCCAGCTTCGATCTTCGACGCTCGTCAAAGCATCAAAAAGAAAAAGCCAAGCGGATTCAAAAATACAGATCTGGAAGGAAGCCAAGTGGGCCTCGAAACATGAGAGAGATAAAAAATAGAAATAAAAAATCAGTGAAACACGGGGAGGCCAAAAGAGCAGGATCACAGATGAAAGTAGATAATGATGTATCCTCATTAGTGAGAATAAGAAGCAGGATGAGATGCAAAATGTCACCGAAACAGAAACAAAGTGGTAATTTGCAGAGTATTTTTTATCAAACCTGTTGCCTGCCTTTAATTGTTTTGTGATCTGATACCTGGACTTAATTGAAATGTTGATACTTATCCTGATGGTTCAGCTCAGGTCATCTATAATTTGTACATGCAAAACAATGAGTGTAATGAAGAGATTGTTATTAATTAAGAGAATGTACTATTATTGTCTTCAATAAAACTATAGCAAACATTTGTCTGGAAACTGAGAAGAATCTAAGCAGAAAGTTTCACTGTATTTCTTTATTTTCAGATTTTGTTGTGTTACATCAATGGTTTTCTTTTTCAGTTAAGTTAATCAAACACTAATTACAAAATGTCTGACTGTCTGTAAGTTTGTGTGAGTACTTTTTTGATTAATGTGTTGATGCGAGTGCGGCTACGAACCACCCGACGTCTCATTAATTCTTAAACAACATGTACAAATTGAAGATAAGGAGCAGCAATGCTTTTTCCTCATTCACATTCCTCTAGTTTAAATAAATGTGTTTATTCCCTGAGGATGATAAATGAATAATACACATTAGAGGCTGAATGTTTTTCTCCCCCTAAGGAGAAGTCGCCCTATTTTGTTCTCCTTTAGAGTTACACAGAAAAAACCACAACCTAGTCGTATAATCAGTAATTCTCTTTCAGCGACATATGTTACATCATTGAGACTAAAACAGAGTGTTGATTGTGTTATAAATGATAAACATAAGGTTTTATTTATCAAATTAAATACACACAGCAAGATATACAGAATACATTAAGGCATATTGTGCAAAAGCCTCCCAGTGTTTTTTCTTTATTAGTTATTTCCTATTTTACTCAGGCATACTTCAGTCACCTCTAAAGGGGCCTAATCCCACATGTTCTCCATAGGAGTCACAGCCTGTATGTGTGCATTAGCAGTGTAAGTTATTTTCTTTATTTGGCAGATCTCTGTATATGTCACTTTTAGCTATTTTGACTAAAAATATTGTTTGATTATTGTTAATTGACCTTACATGCTAATTTGCATATTAGCTGAATTTGGCTAGCAGTTTAGTTGACTTAAAATATGTTTGGATAGACGTTACACATTTCAGATTTTGTCAATTCATATTTTTTGTAGCATGTTAGCTTAGCATTTCAAGCTATATAACATAACAAGGTTTACCATTTGTTATTATCTGGTGATGTTTCGGTAATATGTGACATTCAGAGTTCACAACTCATCAGTTATTGCTACATGGTAATGATATTCCCTTGTGTTATTCCATTTCATTAACCATACAAGTACACATTCCTTAATCTGAATAAACATCATCAAACTTAACCCCACAGTAAATGAACTTTAACCTTTAAAATTTTAAATAAGGCGGCTGGTGGCTTCATTTAAACTCCTGCTTATCCTTATTTCTCATTATTTCCATCATCAAAATGATTCCATGTACTCCGGGACCACTTTGTAGACTGGGAAAAGAAGGATGTAGGTATTATCCATACGAAGAAAACATGCAACCGTCATAATTGTTCAAGCCTGAGCTAGAGAGCTGTTTGTTTCCATTAGTAGCTGCTAGCGAGTACAGTAAAATCGATTCCCAGAACTATTATTTTTACATTTCCAGTTTTAAATGCACTGCAAAAAATAAAAAAAAGAGCATGTGCAGAATCAGCTGACATCAACTCAGAGTATTTGATTGTGTGTGGTGACCACGGATCTCTATTCATATAACTACTCACCCTAGAGCTTTTTCCAAGCGGCTGCCCAACGATCCAACCACCTCGCCAAGAGTGCACTGGGCCTGGCCCAGAAAATCCTGCGGGGTAACAAAAGGAAATTGTGATTAACACGAGACAAAACGCAATCGAAAAATGGACACTGACAAAAAAAAAAAATAAAAAGGGGATTACTCATAGCCACAAAGCAACAACAACAACCCGTTTCCCATTACTGAGTGCAGCTCTACGGGCCAGAACCTTTTTCCAACACCTCCACAGTCTCCATTGACAGATAATATTGGCAAGTAGATTGAGCTCTCCTTCCACCAGCCCTCACACCTGCTCCGCTCTGCTCCCTCGCCACTTTTTGGCAAATTAAATCGGCACTTTTGTCGACCACATAATGAAACAGGTGACAGAGAGTCAGAGAGCGAATATATATATATATATATATATATATATATATATATACTGAATCTAGAAAAACTGTTAAAATGCAAAAAAGTAAGGTTGATCACATGTTGGCAGCTACCAAAATGAGGTTTGAATAAAGCTTTGAATAAATCCTACAATGAAAATATACTTTGTGCGCTGTTTTCATTCATTTAATTGCTGAATTCTATTTTTTGTTCATTTATCCAACACAGAATAGGGGCAGGTGGTGTGTGAATATGACATTTTCTCTTTCAGATATTTGATATATTTCAATCCTGGAAAAAGGCTCAACAAATTCTAATTAGTTTGCTTTAAAATGATAAAAAAAACGCCTCCTATAACACACAGCCACTGTGCCAGATGCGATCTCTAAACGTATGGAAGCTATTACAGAAACATGGCAGCAAACATTTGTCATTAGCAGCCGTCGTCTCTAATATCTAACATGGATTCTCTCTGCTCCATTGATTAACCTCTTCTGTTATTCCCTGTTAATCGTACATGCAGTCACATGACTTAATTTGTCATTGATTAATTTGCTTATTTGCACAATAAGTGCTGAAATTACAGCTTTGAAACTTTAATATTCATTTATAATATAGATTTTTTGTGCAGATATCATTCATATTGATTTGAACATTACATTATATTGCATGTAATTGTTCATGAAATCTATTGGTTGATAACTAATGATATAATAGGGGGCTTATGTTTGAATAGAAATATGAACTGGCAACCCTATAGTGTGTTTATCAAACTATATCTATGGTTTGCTGCATTTTCTATGGCAATAAAAAGACATTGAGAAGAAGATCCCCTGGCAAACAGCGTCTGTTGCCAGCGTGATGTCCATCATGTGTGAACTGATGACTAAATATATAACAGCATGGGCTAGAAAAAGAGTTAATGTGGAAAAAAAGAGAGTAGTGTGGGCGTCTCTCCATTCAGTAAATGTTCCAGAAAAGTGAACTGAGTGATGGAGAAGATCCAAAGCAGAGGAGGGATTCTGGGGGAAGTGTGAGCAGATACACGTAGATGCTTTAAAATACATCGTGGTGCACACTCACTCGCTATACTCATCCACAGCTCTTAATTTAACCTGTGAAACAGCTGGAATGCATCACCGCATTTATGATGTATTCTATATTAACAGACATTAGAAAACTCTTCCGTGTCCTTGTTTGTTTCCACAGTAGCTACCGATGACAAACTGTAGTGACTCATTCAGGGATACCAAGTTATCCTGACATCGATGTGGCATTGGTTTATTAAGTATGCATTTTGTTGAAGTGCTTAATATGACTGATATTTGTGCAAAAGTGATTTAAATACCATAAATTACCAAGCAACAGCCGGGGCGATGAGTTGTCACTTAACAGATCAGGCCTTTATTTGAGACCAGGCAGCAATTTGGGACAGGAGATTAAGTACAGTACTGTACTTAAACATCTTGCGGCTGCTTCTCTCGAGTTTTCCTCTGCAAATTTTACCACAGTAAGTTTGAATTACATGTCGTTTTTATTTTTTCACTGCACCGTAGCCATGGTGACTGACAATTAAGCGATATTACCAGGACCGAGGCACAAAAAGGCGAAGAAGAAAAACATGCGGCGTCAGTGATCACGTCTTCTTCCTTGATTCTTTTATTTTTTTGCATAATTGTAAGGAAATAAATCATCATTTATTTGGAACCGATGGTTATTTATCAAAATATACACAGAAACTCTATTGTTTATCTGTTATCTCAATGCTATTATTTAGTAAATTAGAGTATTGAGCATACATGTGGGTAACTGAAACCCAGATCATGCTACACAGCTCCATGCAGATGTTGTTGTATCTAAGACTGTAGAAGAATAAACGGTAAATATTTTGTTGAGTACTTTCATTAACCCAAATTTGGATATATTCATAATTAAAGTGTTTAATTCAATCCAATCAAGGAACAGATTCCGATGGTTGGACCATGGCTGCCTATCAGCTGGTTTAAATCAGCGAGAGAAACCCCTGGGGATAAAATCCTGCTGAAGGATGAACACTGAAGGAATCCTAACTGAGAAGCTGCCTGCAGAGCAATGAAGGAAACAGCTCCCATGATCCCACGCTCCCTCATGACATCATCATCTCCATCTTTTGTTACTGTTTAGATTGTTTTAACCCCTGGTGGCAGAAAAAAACAACAAAAAAAACACTTTGTGTGTCTAATGCCTTAATCGCAGCAAAGCTTCCATCCATCTGCACACACAGACCCAAATCAGTTTTGTTCTCACCCACCCGGCTCCCTGTGTGCCTGCAGCTCCCGTGGTAAAACACCATCTAATGGATTGGCTCGCCAGCTTTTTCCCCCCTGAGACCCCGCATCAGCAGGCTGACCCATGCTGCCTCCGAGCCAACGCGCCTGCCTCCTCTCCTATGAGATTATTGATTTCAAGAAAGCGAGGCAAGGGTGAGGAATAACAGATCGAGGGGGTGAAATGGGAAAAAGGAGAGACAGAAAGGAGGCGAGAGAGCGAGGGGACAGTGCGGCGGTGGGATAGAACGAAAAGAGGAGACAGAATGCCACAGTGAGAGGGAGAGATAAGGAAAGCACAAGAGGAACGTGTTGTGTCCAGAGGCAGAGAGATGTGAAATGAGGAGAGAAATATCCCGAAGGTGAGAAAGAGTGGGAATAAAATCCAATCTGTACTGTTCTGAGTTTCATAAATGCCAGCAGTGCATTTAAGGGTTTTAAACTGATAGAAAACTGAAAGATGTAAAGCTCATATTCCAGATGTGTTGGGTTTTTCCTGTAGAATTTAAATCTGATAAACAAGATTGAGTGAACCTTGAAAATATGTCTTCCTTTCATATAAAATATCTTAGATGTCTAAGACCACCAAGAGTAAATGGGCTGCTGCTAAATGGTTTAAATGCCTTCCAAAATATGAAACCAGAGCTTCATCAAACACCTCAACACACCACCCACAATGCATTTAAGTCATTAAACATTCATTATGTCATTTTCTGCCGCTAGGGTTCTGTCAATCTAAACAATAACAAAAGATGGAGTCGATCTCGTGATCATCATCTCGTGTAAAAAAAAAAAAAATGCATACATTTGTTTAATTCAACTCCAGGTTTTGAGTTTGAACAATGGAATGAAAGGAGAGTTTAAGTCAGCATTAAATTTGCCTAAAGTCACAACAGAACGTTAAAAAATTGTCCTGAGTCACTTTATTCTTTAAGAAGTGACACACAATGTTCTATGTATGTCCACAGTCATCTACTGTCAAGGTCTTTTTGATTGAAATGATTAATAAATATAATATTCTCTGCATTTGATGTTTTTTTTGTTGTTTTCCCAAATACTTGAAACATATGCCATTATTTCAATAGGGTGATGATATTGGGCCTTCAATGTTTAATGCTATAACTATTTATCCAAGTCTTGGTGAATATCGATTCAATTTAAAATACTGACAGACGGTGAGCAGCGATGTACAGTATTATCCCAGGTTAGTAGTTAAAGGTCTAAAGATGTAGTATTGGCAGTCTGGTCCTGCACTAACATCAACCTGATTGTACTGTACGTGCTATAAGATTTCCTTCGGCATTGCAATCAGCCTGGTGCTACGGTACATAATGGTTTTGCACAGCGGTTTGCTGTAATTGACCATAATGGTTAAATAAACCCACTTCCTGTGATTCCCCCCGTGCCTTTCAACAGGTACCCAGGACCCTAATTAGGCTGAATATAAAAGCCTTGAGTCCTGTGCCACTACAAAGGTTCTCAATTACATCTTTTGAATTCTCTCCAGCTGAGGTCGTAAGAATAGCTCTACAGAAATATGCCAGAGAAAAATAAATATATTTTTTGGCCCAACTCTAGTCAAGTCATTTATTTATAAAGCATTTTTAAAGTGACATCCAATGTTCAGAGAGATTACATGATTGTATTATTTGAGTGGCGACATGATCAAATTAAATCACAGACATAGGATATAAGTTAATTAATAAAAGCATAGAATATATTGAGAAAAGTCCCCAAACAAACAGCATTTCACAAACAACAAACAACAAAAAGAAAGTAAGAGATCCACCTGCCTCTTCTTTTAAACTGCTGTCATTTGTACGGAGCTATTGCTCCCCCACTGTTCACAAAAACAGGCCCAAACTCTCTTTTATTCCACAAGCTATCAAATTTCTCAACATGGATGAAACACTGGACACCCTGCTGTCCCGACCAAGCATCCTTTAAGAGTGAAATTAAGTCTTTTGATGAAAAATGTGTGAAAATTAGTGCCCTCTAGGAGCCAAAATGCATGCTAAAGTGCCCTCAAGAGCCAAAACATGCGCTGAAGTCCTCTCTAAGAGACAAAACGTGCTAAATTGCCCTTTAAGAGCCAAATCATGCTAAAGTGCTGTCTTGGGAGCTGAAATGCATGCTAAAGTGCCCTTTTAGAGACAAAATGCATGCTGAAGTGCCCTCTTTGGAGCCAAAACATGTGCTAAAGTGCCCGTTAGGAGCCAAAATGTGTGCTAAAGTGTCCCACAGGAGCCAAAACACATGTAAAGTGTCCTCTTAGAGCCAAAACGTATGTTAAAGTGCCTTCTTCGGTGGCAAGGATGTGTTATATGTGCCCTATTTTACCTTTTTTGCCCCAGCCCTTCAAAAAGTCTGTGCATGCCACTGCTATCCATTTTTTCATCTATCTGTTCATGGAAAATAATTTCACGATTTTGATTTCCACATCAAACTAGTGTTTTGTGAAATGTCGTTGAGTTTCATGCCTCAAAGTCACTGTCACTGTCCTTTGTTTGTCAGACCGACTTAAGTAGAAAATACTGAATTATTAGTGAGTCTGTGGTGAGAGATTATTCACCGCTCTGACAGAAACTACTTAAATAGTTTACTCCCGTTGGAAAGCAACCAACAATAGCAGCGTCGCACTGAAACTCCCTGATGTCTGAGTGCTGTTCTGAAAGCCGTTGCATAAAAGGAGCACGTTCAATATAACATGAGTTCATAATTTATGATTCATTAATTTATGATGGACGACTCCTCTTTAATGCCTCCAGTTTCCTGTCTTCTCTTGCTTCTTCCAGTAATCTCGACCTCTTTCTACGAAGCTCTGGGAAGTCATGTGACTTTGTGCGTGTGCGTTTCTGTTTGTACGTTGTATGATAAGTGGGCTGACTGGTCGGACGTGACACCAGAGAGCAAACACTGATAAGAGCTCAGGGCTGGAGTGTGACGTCTCGGGGCATAAGCTGCTGTCCACAGCTATGCTCAGAGGCAAACTAGGAAACTAATGTCAAGTTTGTGCAGTGAGTGCAGCTTGAAATTATTTATATTTTTTCATGGATAAACACAAATCTCTTGCAGGATGTGACCACGAACCACTGAACATCAGAGAAAGGAATGAATCCTCCTCACTAGCCAAACGGGAACTGAAGCTATGATAGTTCTTCAGGTGACAATGGGCCTCTAAGCCAGGATTTATGACTTGATCAATGTAATTGTCAAGCGGGATCCAGGGTTGTGCTCCCCTGGGAGTACATTTTGATAAATAGTCCATTAAATTAAAGGTTCTGATGACTTTTATGGATATAAATGGACATTATTCTGGCATGAGATGAACAAGCCCAATGTAAGCCTACATTACAGTAGCATCTGATGTGTAAAGCACCAGAGCTCCTGGGACCCTGTGCCTGGTAAACCTGGTAAATCCATCCCTGTTTTAACTAGTCAATTACCTGCATATGTATTGCTTGCAGCATATTGATGGATACTACCATACTAAGAAAGGTTAGCAGGTATCAATATAATAGGAATTGATTAGTAGCCTGTTTGGTAGTTCGGTTTCCTCCAGCAGATTCAATCACTTCTTAGCTATTTTGTCTGAAGTATGACTGGTGCATTGTGTTTTATTTTGAAAGGTGACAAGTTTTATACTGAAACCGTATCTGACTTCCTGTCTGGTGCGATCCAATGAGCTGAGGTTGACGCGATTTAGACACAGGCTCCATGAAAACTGGATTTGGTGGATCAATCCAGTGGATGAATGGCAGATATTTGCACCATAATCATGGCTCAGCCGTTCCGCGGTGCTCCTGCTCTCGGAGGAAATTAAGCTTAAGGCCCTGTTGAATTTTTAGATCAGTAGCAAAAAACAAATCAAACCTAAATCAGACCTGATGAAGGTCTGAGAACCAAAATGTCATTTGAATAAATTTGGTCTTCTGAAGAGGGCACTTTAGCACATGTTTTGGTACCCCAGAGGGCACTTTATCATGTGTTTTGGCTCCTAGAAGGCACTTTAGTAAGCATTAGTAAGTAAAGAACAACTTTCAAACAACTTTTTGGTTCTTAGACCTGATGGAGGTCTGAGGTCTTCTTTCAGTACGGCTTTTTGCCTCTCCTGTTTTTTTGCAAACACGTCGATGCTCTGGAAATCTGGCTATCAGTCCTGTAACATGAGGCTCATGAACACAATGTTTTTGACGCTTCTGCCGTCATCGTTTGCTTTTGGACACCAACAGTCCACCCTGGACAAATAGGTGTCAGATACCACCGTAAAGCTGATTTCATGCAAACAGGGATGTGCACACAAGATCACAGACCATGCAGAGGTGTTAGCAGCACATCTGATTTTAGTAGCTGGATGCTACTCTACTCACATCACCCAACAAAGAGACAAACACTCCAAACATATGAAAACCAGCTGGCGTAAAACGGCTTATTAAATGTCAGTGGGTCCACACATCACTGTGCAAACACTTTCCTGTGGGAGCTGCATCTTCCTGTTTGCTCTATAATCCTCATCATGGAGTAGACCCGGACACAGCGACTGCTGTTTACCAGCAAAGACCAAGTTATCACGCCGTTGTTTCTAATTACACTAATGCTAATCACAGTTATCAATGAGGGAAAAAAGGCAGGGTTGGACATGGGGAATCAGTGTTTATTTGATATTCTAAATGAACTATGGGCCATTTGGGTAAACACACTCATTGTAATGGGCAGATTACTGTTATGTGGCTGAAATGAGGCTAATGGGAGGTAATGACGAGGACAGCAATCATGTTCGCACAAACACTCTCCCACACCCTGCACCACAAAAAAAAAAATCAAAGACAGAAAAACGCCTCTTCCACACATGGAAAAAACACAAGAGACTACGTTGAGTTACTCACGTGTTTGGACAGGTTGGCGCTCTTGGAGTCGACGTCGTACCTACGGGAAAAAGGAAGAGAGAGCGGGAGAGAGTCAGTACACTAGAAAGCGATGGAGGGTAACGGGTTTAGCTGGGAACACAGGAGGGATTACAGAGGTGGGGGGGGATGTCGGTAATGGGGCCAAGCAGATTGTCACCATGGATCTCGCCGGAGGCTCCAGGTATTTCACCCACCGCCATCCTCCATTATTACTGACACTAAATGGACTAATTGGCAGTGAAATATAAGATTGTGAGCGAAAACGTGTTTTGCACATGAGAGAGAGACAAAACTAACAGAGAAACAGTGTCAGTGAGTAAATACCTCAGGGTTTTACCCAACTGTTATACTATTTAAAATCAATGTGGAGAGCATCAAAACTACGCTCAAAAGTTCAAAAGATTGAGGTCACTTAGAAATTTCCTTATTTCTGAAAGAAAAGCACTGTTTTTTTTCAATGAAGATAACTTTAAACTAATCAGAAATACACTCTATACATTGCTAATGTGGTAAATGACTATTCTAGCTGCATATATCTGGTTTTTGGTGCATCAATATCTACATAGGTGTATAGAGGCCCATTTCCAGCAACTATCAGTCCAGTGTTCTAATGGTACAATGTGTTTGCTCATTGCATCAGAAGGTTAATGGATGATTAAAAAACCCTTGATGCTATCATGTTAGCATAGATGAAAACAGTTTAGCTGCTTAGAGAAGCTAGAAAACTGACCTTCCTTTGACAAAAGCTAAGTTTGAAGGAAAAAATATTATTTTAAATACAAATAATTATTTCTATTTATATTTGACCCCAAACTTTTGAATGGTAGTGTAGATGTTCCCAGATATAACGCCTAATTGGCCAGTGGACTTCCTTAACCCTTTTGGGTGTTTAGTTTTTGTATTTTTCCCAACTTTTTGTATTTAATGATGCTAAATTGCATATTCCTTTTTAGAAATAAAAAACATACAGTTTTCTCTCAAAGCTAAATTTGCAGAAACGTAGGGAAAACCATTTGTTTTTCCATAGTTTCAGTGGAATATCCCATATACTTATAATTATTCACCTTTCAGATTTCCTCAATTCCACCTGCAGACCTGTCATGCAATACTTGCAGAGAGAGGGGGGGGAAAGGGATGTCCAGAAATGGCCCCTGCAGTGCAAAGGCCGCTCTAAAGAATAGGAAGCAATCAGACGAGCCATTCACTCCGCAATTCGAGGTCATTTCACCACTCGGGTCATTTCACTCACCACTAGAAGTGGATTGCCTTTTGCTGGACCATATTTTGGGGGAGAAGCAGGGGTCAATTTGCTCCACTTTACAAGAATGTTCAGGATGACGTACACTTTGTGTGTGCATACAGATGTGTGTGTGTGTTGCAGGTTGCTTAATTTGGAATCTAAATTAATCTGAAGCATGACAGAGTGCTCACAATGATTCGATAGGATCACGTGGGTTGTTACGGTGCTCAGCTTCTTTTCAACAGTTTCTCTAACAGGGAAAAATCATTCAGACATCATTTATCTTCTAGATGAGAAACACTTTTGTTTCAGATGCGTCTAGACTGACTCTCCATGTCTCACGTGGTTTGCCTGGACCTTTACAGTTCTAAGCTAAATAAATGAATTTATCGCCTCACTATGCCAGGGAACCCCAGGGGTCCTTGAGGGGGTGCCAGGGGGGTCCCCAGAGTAAAGGGGAATCATTTATTTTCACTCTAATTCCTTACATAACTACACAATGACAGAATGTAGGAGTATTTGTAAAGAGGACTGAAACTGTCAGAATTAAAAGTAAATAAATAGATTTATTTAATTACCCATTAACATATTTATTTCCTATCATTTTCCCTTTGCACATGAATTTATTCCATTTCAAATGTTATTTCCCATTTTATATACTGAGGTGGAAATGCAAAAGGAAATATACAGATAAATACATTTCGGGAAATAAATGAATAAATGAAATAAATATTGCATTTATGTGCAAAGGGAAAATAATACACAAATAAATAAAATTAATCCATTAATTAAATGGAAAATCTGATAAATATGAGCATTTACTGGCATTTGTCCATATACTGAGTCAATCATTGATTTATTTTTGATCATGGAAATTTCAATCCTCCATAATTTTGGCCACTTTCTGTTATAAAACATCTAAAACATGTTATCAGACGGGGTCCGTGGTCAGTTTTTTTTTAATTTTAAGGATCCTTGACATGAAAAGGTTTGAGAACCACTGCGGTGATTCTCATACACACACCACAGTTTTGAAATCCAAACCACAGTCCTGTAATTCATAATACTGTAGTATTTCATAACTGCTCTGTTACAGTTTTTTTTTCCACATAAATCCAGTCTTCATGGGCCCGGGGGAGGAAATATTCTTTCATCTGATAATTTCTTAGCCTGTATCAGCCTCTGGAGGCTGGCAGCGCTGGCTTTCTACAGCTGTTACATACACACACACACCAACAAAAGCCAGTGGGCCGTTTTGCTTCTCAGATGCTCAGTTCCATTAAAAAAAAAAAAACACTCCAGAGACAGCAAGCATTCGTGCATTGGTATGTTTATTTAGCTACGAACAGTCGTAGCTGAACGAATAAGCAGGCACACAGATGTCGTGACATGTCATGAGAGCAACAATGAAAAGATTGAATGAAACCTTAAATGTCTCTGGGGGATTTTCCTTTGCACAAAGAGCACAAAAGAACATAAAAAACGGCAACAAGCATACATGACAGCGCAGATATAAAAGGCCAAATTTAGAGCATGTGACCATGTGGGACAAAGGATGTGATGCCTCTTTTAGTCCACGTCGCCCTGAAGGTAAAAGTGCATATTCAGACCAGAGAAGTCTGCTATAACTCATTGCAGATATCAGGTAAGTAATACTGCACATTGGCTCCACAGTTACCTCGCTACCAAGTTTAAACAAAGAAGAAGTAGCGCTAATGTAACCAGGAAACGGGCTGTGACAGCTGGAGTAAACCGTGGGTTAATCCGAATGCATTAGAGGTTTTTGCCAAAAGTTGAATAATGCATAAAATCATCCCTCCTGTTCCCCTGTGTCAGCCACAGAGCTGCTTCTCTGTGTAATAACATAATCAGCGAGCGTGTTTGTCCTGCACTCACATACACTTCATCCTTATCAGTGTAACTGCTCTGGAAAAAAAAAAGCCTGGAGTTACATATGAAAAGAGAAACTTGACACCTGCTCTATAAAAATAGATACTTTAAAGCGTGCATTCATACATCTAAACGGAGCTGTTTTTCAAACATAACGGCTTACTGGAAGTGATTCAGAGGAAGGTCAGAGGAACAAAGGAGCCACTGCAGCTCACAGAAAACCTTTCAAAACACAGAAAGGTGGATTTTCCTTTTGTGAATGTAGGAAGTGCAGAAAGCATTACTGAATATGTAGTAAGATTCTAATAAAACACGTTGCTTTTGTCCTTGAATCACTATCACATCTGATATAAAGGTCTCATATTGTAGAAACTGAGATATCTCCCCCTCTTGGATCCTAATTGTTGTAAAACGCACTGCTAAGTGCCTTTTGAGTGACAAACTCTACTCTAAATTGCCAATTTGAGTGGAAAAAATGGGCTCTCAAGTGTCCTTTGAGTGACAAATTGCACTCTAAACTGTTGAAAAGCTCTAAAGCTTGAGAGAGGAGATGTAAAACTATATTGAAATGATTTTTGGTACTTAAAAAATAAAAATATATATCTATAAAATATAAAAGTTGTCTTTTTAGTGTTTTAACTAAATATTATTAAAAGGCAGGATTTCCCTAAAAAAGCAAAGAGGGATTTTTACATCCATTACATTATTTCTCATTTGTTTTATTTATTTAATATTATTCTTGCAAGCCCATCTGCTTGGAAGTTTAATCAAAATCTAAACCAAACTATATCCTGGAGGATTTAAAAGCAGCATTTGTATATTCCAGAAATATGGAAAATATTGTTAATCGTTTCAAAGAATCTCTTGAAGGGATTTTATCATGGCCATGGAAATAAAGGTTAAACGCTTCTCTTATCCCCTGAAGGAAATCTGTCCACTTCTATATCACACCCACCGTTCTCTGGGACGCCGGGTTGGCATGGTTACCATCGCCACAAACACACAACATTATCACCACGGTCGCAGACGCGGTGTGTGGGAATGCACGTATAAAAGACACAGAAACACACACACGTCGGTTCTGTTTTGGTCTGGGAGTGAGCGTGTCCACGTGATCTGCTGTGATACGACGTTTGCTGAGATGCTGAAACACCAGCACAGTTCAAAACATGGAAAATAACCACGACGACACAGCGTTGACCAGGAAATTCAGATAAATGACGTAAAACTTGTTCTGTCTGACTAATAATCCCATAATCAAAGTTATCTGAAGTCCTTCCCCATCCATAAGCAAATAATCAATGATCAATTGAGTTCAGATGTAAACTGCTTACACTAAGTTAGGGATATTGTTATTTACCTGAGTGCTTTTCCTATTTGGTCTGAATTTTAATGAAATAAGTAAAAGTTCCCTTTGATATTACAAATTATTAATAATGAATAATTAATAATGAATGAAAAGAAACACCATTTTCATCAGTTTAATATTTATTAACCTACAAATGTATGAAATCCACTGAGTCTCTCACAATATGTCTAATTTATTGTGAGTAGTGTAAGTTCAGTGGAATGACAGAAAATGATTCTGCAACTATTGTGATAATCATTAATTGTTTCAGTTGCTTTATATCTGGTGGTTTCAGCTTCTCAGACATGAAGATTGGCTGCTTTTCTTTGTCGTATATGACACTTAATTGAATATCTTCACGTTTTGTTGGACAAAACAGGCAAATTAAACACATCGTCGTGGGCTCTAAAAGATGAATTGACTAATTGAATCAAGCACAATATTGTAATACGGCTATGAAAAATAAAAGTATAGACACCGATATCCACACATCTTCTCTCTCTGCTGGGCTCTTTCCATCTCCTCCATCCATCATAGACCAACACAAACACATGGATGCAGACACTTACTCCTCTTCACAGAGTAGAACTTTCAGATCCCAGTAGGGTTGTAGGCGTGAGTCCCTGGTTCATATATTATGCCATAATGAGTCTCCATCTTATAAAATAAAGCCAACATAAATCCCACTTAATCGAATGAGGAAGGCAATCTGAGAGCCAACTGAGGAAGAGTCTAAACACGGACAGCATCTAACAGATAGTGTCTTATTATGTCTCTGCAGAGCTTCATATGCAAAGGAACATAAATGAAATGATGTGAAAATCCAGTACACAAACACCAGCCCATAGAAATAATGGTCCTCAAAGGTCCCATATTGTAGAGAATTGGACTTTAATGGCTTTTTAGATTCTTAGATAGAAAATACCGTAGCAAAGTTTCAAAACAGACAAATTCAAGAAAGTGTGGGTTAAAACAAGTCGGGACTGCCGTGTAGTAGTGATAAACATATAGTCATATCCCAGCAAAACTCCCCATTGACAGCCACTCAAATGATGATTTGTGTTACTTAAAAGCACAAATATATCTTATTCAGGAGATCAAAACTTCAAATAAACCCCTAGGAAATATGGAATGAAAGAGAAATATCAGTTCCAGAACCTTAAACACGGGGAGATCTTCACGATATCTTGGATATTTTTTTTTTTTTAAGAGAACAAGCATAAATCCCTGCAGATATTAATATCACTATGATAACACACGGGTAAGACCCTACTTACAAGTCAAATCGGAGGTTCTGCCGCTCTTCGAAGAAGTAGTCCAAAATGAATTTCCGCACAAAGTCTGGGTTTAATGTGTTGTCGATCACCTCCGTTCTCCCGAACTATAAAACCAAGACAGAAAAGTGATGCATGAGTAAACCTGGATTAAAACATATACATTTATACAACAATTTCATACCTATCGAGCAATAATCTATCCTTTAAATACTCTTGCAACACACACATTTACAGAAATCACAGGTGCCTTGTGAATTACTAATCAGCAGCAGATTTCTCCTCAGGTGCAACATGAAGAGGCAGGTTACAGGAGATTATGTTGGGCTTTCGAGTAGCTGAAGTATCAAGTCAATGGGGGTCAGGTAGGTACTGGTTTGGCATTTAACTTAGCACATTAATAATGGATGTAGATGATGGGCTACTTAGTTGTATGAATAACTGGGGATGATTGTGGCTGCGAGATTTGCCCGTCATCTGCATTCATGAATATTCATGAGAGTGAAGCACACTGCTGATGGGAGTACAGTCATACGTGAACGCACGTTGTGGATTTTTGTGAGTAGGGTTGAAAAGGGGCGGAAAATATTGGAATTGTGGAATTTGGGAAATATTCAACATTTAGCAACTAACTCACCAGCTAGCTAGCTACTCTATGAATATGTTTTGATTTAATATTTGCAAGTTCAACATTCATCCCTTCTAGATAAAATATATTTAACCCATAATATGATAATATATATGAATGTGCAGGTCACAACTCGTCCACCACAGTGTTTGGGAGTTGCTGGATTGTGTATTTACTGAGTTTGATGAGGGAAACCAAAAAATACCATTAGCTGCATAGTAACAGCTGAGCAGCTCACAGCTCTGCTCCACTGGTCTGGAAACAGCTTTTTCAACAAAAAAAAGGTAAAGCACCCATTGCTATAACTATGTTTTTAATTTTCATTTTGATTATTCCTCTTTTAATGTTATTTATTTCAAGTAATTTAAATTTCTTCCCTTTTAATCAACTGATTTTATATTGTATCTTGATGCTTTTAATGTTTTATGTAAAGCACTTTGAGTTACCTTGTTGTTGAAATGTGCTATACAAATAAACTTGCCTTGCCTATGACTATGGGAATAATGATAATTGGTGAATTTTCTGAAATGTTAAACTATCCCTTTAAATCTGTTTTTTTTTTTTTTTTGCAAAGACCAACCAACCTTGAAGTTTGTACATTTTGGATTTATTCCTGTTTATTCCTGTATAATCCTGTTAACGCCCAAGAAAAGTTTCCAACTTTGAAAATTCCTAGAATTTTGCAGCCCTATTTGCAAGTATTCAACATTATTTACAGCTTCTAAAATAACATTTAGCAACCAGCTTTATTAACTGAGCTGTTAATACAACTATATTACACTCTATAGGGCGAATGTCATATTTGCATTTAGACATGAAATTTTTAACAGATATTTATGTTCCCCAGAGCACGAAACCCGATGACTTCCATGATCCCCTGACTTTTTCTGCTGGCCTCCATGACGCTGACCTTTTTATTTCTTTTGGTGAAATGTCTCTACAACTATTGGCTGCAATAGCCATGAAATTTGATACAGATATCCATGGTGCCCAGACCATTAATCCTAATGACATTTAAGGTCCCCAGAGCATGAATCCTAAAGACTTTGTGCCCCCTTTTCCTTTAAAGCCCCCATGAGGTTGGCATTTGCGGTTTTTGAGTGAAATGGCTCGACAACTGCTGGATGAATAGCCGATGAACATGGTACATGACATTAGTGGTCCCCTCGGGATGAATCCTAATCACTGTGGTGATCTCCACCATCTGGTCAACATTTAGGTTTGACCAGTACTTTCACAACCAAACAGCTCACTCCCACACTGCATCTTAACAGGTGAAAATACCTTGTTTTGTACCATTAGTCCAATATTGAGCAGAATTATCTTATTCCACTGCAGATAATTTAGCTTATAAAGGTTTTTTTTTCTGATTTAGGTCAATTTGGCCTTGTTTTAAGAAAACAAAGCTAACATTTTCTTCAAAAACAGATGAAATTGACTAATTTCAAGGAAATGAAGTTGAAATAAGCTAACTTATCTCAAAGACTTGCATATTCACACACACTTTCCTATTTCTGTGTGACCTTCATCAAGACCAGCTTACGCTGTAAAAACTGAAATCTTAACAGGTGAAAACATCTTCTTTTGTGTACAATTAGTCCAATATTGAGCCAAATCAAGAAAAAACTTGAAATAACACTGATACATTATCTGCCAGTGGAATAAGATAATTGTTATTCTCATATTATCACCTTTGAAGATGTTAAGCAGTACGTCTGCCTTAGCTGAACTTTAACCAGTTAATGACATATATAACTAATTAAAATGCTGCTAATTAATTACTAAGTAGATCTTACAGTAGAATGCTAAACTGAATGCTGTATATATTTGTTTGAGAAAGATCTTTTATTAATAAATTCTGACATGTATTTTTCTCTGTTGGTAACTACTCTCAAACAGAAGATAAAAAACTATTTATCAGTATTGTAACTTTGATATGAAAAGACCTTTTGGATGAATATTGGTAACGCAACATTAAGCAGCCACACACACACACACACACACACACACACACACACTCACCTCTCTCCACTCCTTGTTGCCCATGCCTTGTGTGTAGAGAACACAAACTGTGAAGAACAGAGACACATTAACATTAAGAAACATCATCTGCACACGCTGAAACAACTGTACATTAGGTTTCATGGACCATTAAGCTAACTAAGGCGAGAACAGACGAACATTAAAGAAAACAGATGCAGTGGTGTTCTACGGATCCATCAGAATACGGCTAATAAGCCATAAATGCATGAATCAGGAATAACAAAAACAACATCAAAGCACCTAATAGTTTTGTGCATGTATTATAATTCTCTTCTTCAGGCGGTGGAAAACAAGTCACTTCTCTGAAAGGCATTACGCTGAGCTCACTCGTCACACACTTCATTTCTGGAGGCCTTTGATGTTCTTTCAGATAAATTAAAGGAGGCTATATGAACGTGTGTGTACACACAGCCACACACAAACGGATATATGTGATATTAGGCGAAACAGATCAACTTGAAGTGATAACAGAATAGAAAAGTTTTGGTTCATCATGGACTTGCAGCTTTTTAAAGGGCTTTTCCTCTCTTTTCACTTGGGCTTGTTTTGGATCCCTGCTCTTTATATTTTAAAGGTAGTTTTTTTCCCAAAGTGGCTCTATATTTATGGTGTCTCAGACATTCTCTTTACCTCCGTGCTCTTTCCCCCTGTCAGGCTGGTTCAAATCAGGAGGCTGAAGATGCCACGCTCAGCAGAATATATAGCACAAGTGCTGCTCAGCACAAGAGCATAAATGTAAGGGTAAAGCCTGAGCTTCTTCCTCCTCCTCCTCATCGTCATGTTAATACCCGTCATCCTCATCTCCATCATCATCAACACCACCTGGAGTCATGTTTATCCTGCGCTACTGTAGATGTGTAGACAGCGTATTGGTGGTTAATTATGGAGAATTTATCCTGACATCAGAACTGCAAATCACTTTATTCTCAGAACTATGACTATTTTATTGTGTTTTTGAAAGGATTCAGTTTACCCTCAAACTTCATCCTTCCCATAACAAATACACACACATTTATAAATCAAAAAGCTGCATATTCTCACATATTGAACATATTGTTTTTCCTGTGTGACCTTCATGTGAGACCAGCAAAAACTGAAATCTTAACAAGTGAAAATATCTTGTTTTGTGTACAATTAGTCCAATATTGAGTAGATTTATTTTATTCCACTGGCAAATATTTTAGCTTGATTTAAGTTTAATCTTTTTTTAAAGAACATGTTTATTTAAAATAACACCAAATTGACCCAAATCAAGAAAAAAATAATAAATGGCATCAAAATTTTTAAATTTTTAGGTCTGACAGAAGTTTACACTAATTTCAGATAGGCTTCCATCATTCCATCACAGAAAGTTAGCGTATGAAGGAAGACCAGGCAAGAACAATGCCGTAAAATAGAGAAATAAAATTATATTTTTAATTCCGTCTCAGCTGTTATGTACTAAAGCACGGATCAAACACCCACACCTCAGCACAACTCCCCACAACTCTGTAGAAGGTGCGGCTTTGTCTGCTGCCTGCCTACTTTACCAAATCCCATGTGGCTCTACATTTTAACTGTAGGACGAGAGATGAGGAGTCACCCATTCTATGAATCTATAGGGAGATATCTTAGACAGAACTGCCTCAAGCTGAGTTCTCACACTTGGTGTTAACCAAAAAAAAAAGAAGAAAAAAAGCACTTACACACACATAAGTAGTGACTCATGACTACAGAACAAAATGAAAACCTTTGGCCACTAATTAATTTCCAACTCTGTTTATTCCCTTTATATCATAGCTTTCTCCTTTCTTCTCCTTCTCACCTCACATCACATCATTTCTCTATCCATTTCTTTCAATAAATTCCATTTGTTGTTGTGCTATTTTGTTTCTGTCTATGTTTGTTGGCCACATGCACTTCTTCTCACTTTTCTTTCTTTTCCTCATCCTTACTTCCTCTTCTACTAATTATGAAGCCAAGAAAATTTAGCTTCCTCCTCTAAATTATTTCATCTGCGTCTATCACAAATTATATATTGAACATGGATCTTACTTGGGTCTGATTTGGAGAAGGTGTCCCTGTCCAGCAGGTTTCTGTGGAGACACAAAATGGGAAAGAAGTTAGAAACATGGTTCCCTTGTTGAGGGGGATTGTCGTCCAAATGTGGCAGTGAATGTAGTTTAACACACAGACTCTATTTATGTGCTCTACTGGCCATGAGTCGTCGCGTTACCATCAAGCTGTTTGCAGTATCCCTGTGAAACTCTCATCTGAGGTGTGAACAATAAAAAAAAGAGAAAACATTGTATCTACAGTAACATACTATGAGGGAGAATAGTAAGGCCTGTGCACCGCAGCTGAAGGAAGTGAACAAACAACAAAGACCTTCATTATGATGAAAGCTGGGAAAAAGCTGACACTTACAGACTGTACACTTGTGTTCAAAATAATAGAAGGAGCCAAATTCCTATAATAATTTTTATTTTGATGCATTGGGAACACTGCATTTTATATCCTAGATCAAAATGTGCAGAAAAATGTGTCATTTTTTTGATTACTTTACAGAAAAGGAACAAAGACTGTTCAAAGAAATAGCAGTGTCTGCATTTTTCTTTACAAATTTAAATATTCACTGTATAAACTGAAAAGTAGAACAGAATTCCTGTGAATCACTTAAGTAATATTTAGTTGTATAGTCACAATTTCTGAGAACAAGCAACTTCTTGGCATGAAAGGTATCCCAGCCTCACAATTCCTCTTCTTCTTTCTTGGTTTTGCCTCAAAAACAGAATTTTTGACGTCACCCAAACAAAGTTTTCAATGGGATTAAGGTCCAGGGATTGGATTGGCCACTCCAGAACTCTTTTTTTTACATCATGGCACATATTTCCAAAAACAATCCCATCTTTTACACAATATCTGTAACTAAAAAAGGCAAAATCCATTTTGATTCCCTGCTATAATTTGTTCCTAAGTATAACATATTGAGAGGTAGTATTGCAATATACTGCAGTATATTTTTTGTCCCACCACTACTATTTACTCCTGCTTAAGTAATACTTGCTAAATTTACTACTAATGCCCAAAACAAAAAGAAAGCATATGTTTTTTAAAGATTGATGTGCTCTAAGCTAAAAAGGACACGTTATGGAAGCTAAATAAGTAGAGAAATGGAGTAACGCTGTGTTGGTTTACGTGTTTTTGCAGGATTTTTGAAAATAGATCTGGGAAATTAAAAATTTCCCCTGAGCATGTCTGAGAGTGTGTCCACAGGAAAAAACTCTGGTTTCAGACTTTTATTTATGGGTATTCAGATTTTTATGGATCCTCATTTCATGCTTGAAAAACACTAGTTCTAAGCTCATGTTCTCAGAGAGGAGTGATAGATATCGTGCAGTCCTCCGTCTCAGCAAACCATTGAGTTTCAGCCAAGATGGGCATAAATGAAATGAAGAATTTATGTTCCCCAAAAAGAGGAAGGAGGAGGAGGCCCGGGGCAAATTAAATGGCCTGGTATGAAAGTGTGTGAGAGACCTTATCATTAATTCTGATTTGAAAATAATGAGGTGAATGATGGCGAGAGCAAAGAGGAAGGGAGGGGAGGGGAGAGGAATCTCATAGTTCTTATTGAGGTTAAATCATTCTATTGTGTAAAGGGCATCTAAAATAATAGAATCCTCTCTCCAATCCACTATCTGTTATCTTTTTAACGTGCACTGATGTTTTCCTATCACAGAAAAGGCATCGAAATGCGTCTGAAGCTCCCGGTCATCCCTTCATCTTCAGGGATTGTGAAGGATTTTATGAAGCTGTCATGACAAAGCTCTTCAACCATCATGGCTATAAAGCTGGTTTTCAGTAACAGAACCTTTCTGTGGCCGCGTCTCCTTTTTTTTTTCCCAGTCGTCTATCTCTGCCTCGCCGTCTCTCAGATGTTCTTTTTTTCTTTTGTGAACTCAGCGACTCCTCGACACCACCTATGGTATTTTTTCTCTCCGTCTCGCTTCGTCACGAGCGTGTTGGTGCTCGATTACTGTTTTTTTCCCCGTGTTTTGCAGCATCTTTTCACATCAAATCCCTCACATGCTCACAGATATTTGACTTTTACAAGAGCTTTCGGATATATGAAGAAGCAGTCGTTTGTTGCAATTGGTGCAAGCTTACGTTTTCCCATACTAATCCAAAGATACACAGGTCAGGTACCCTGGAGACTAGAGACTGTTTACCTGATGTGGTGAGATTATCTCTCCACCCATCAACTCCCTCAGCAACAAAACACGGAGGACCAACAGTGTTTACATCATTTTTTTTTCTTCTGTTGTCAGTTCAAATAAAGCTTGGAGGTACAGCAGATGGCCCCAAATGAATAAACCAGTCAAACCATCTAACATCATCTAAATAAACCTTGAACTCACACAGACACACAGCTGGATGCTGGAACACACACAATGCTGTGCCACCATTTGGCTGTTAGCTGGGAGTCATTTGTGTTTCAGTCAGGGACACTCCTTACAATACACTGTCCTCCCTCCACACTCCATGACTGGCTGCTGCTCAAAGCACATCACACATGGTGGCACTCCAAATGGGCTCCTGGGCTCCCCCTGCATATGTGTATGTGTGTGTGAGAGAGAGACTCAGGATTTCCACTTCAGAGGATAATGTGAATGAGTCATGGTGCTCTCTCTCTCTCTCTCTCTCTCTCTCTCTCATTTTCTCTCGCTCCTTCCCTCTTTTCATCCAGAGGCAGGCAGCGGAAAACCTATTAGCCACCATGCGAGTCCAATAAAGGTACCGGACAAAAATGGTGTTTGTATTTTTGATGTAGTGTGCTATGTTTCCTAAAAGTGCTAAAGCAGTGACATTCTGATTTTACGACCAATTGGAGGACCCTGATTTTACATCCAATCAGGGGACCCTGTTTTTAGGTCCAATTGGGGGACCCTGAGACTCACTGCAGCAAAAGACATACGACCCTAATTACGCAGTACATATCAGTCATTTTTACACACACCAAACACAATTTAAACACCAAACATTTTAATTATCAAATGTCAAAATCATAAGTGTCAGTAAGTCAACTCACTCGCCACATTTCCATTGCTACCTCTCTGATTCTTCATGATACACAAACAAATAGCATCTCAGATAAAAGCTAAGACCCTGGTGAGTTCAACAGTATCATTATTTTCCTACGGCAAAAAGTCATTGAACCAGCAGCCAAAGAATACAAAGGTAACCAACCATGTATTTGCAGCGACTAAAAGAAATTCTGTCTTACCTTTGTAGTTTTGTGATGAAAAGTTTTATTAGAGACCAAATAATACTGGATTTTGTAATTTTCTTTGGTTACAACCAATGTCAATGTCGACCTAAAACCTAAAAACCTAAAAGAAAGAGCTACATAAGAAGCTACATAGTACATGTAGGTGCCAAAACAGAGCTATATATCAATCACCTGATGAATTCAATGTAATAAAGAAAAGCAAAATGACCCCACTGTCAGTGATTAAGGGAACTATTTCTTTTCAAAATAGTGCTTTCTTCAATGGATTCCCCCTTAGGCTTCCAGCTTTGGTACATGCCACCTCTTTCTATCACTTATCCTTCAATACGTTTGGCATTTCCATTGCCTCTCACGTTTTCTGCTTCATTCATAGAAAAAAAATCTCTAGTTCACTTAGACCACTTAAAATAATGGATATAAAACCTGAAACAAACCCTAAGTAATGTCAGCAACCGGGCTGATTATCCTTTAAAAGATGTCGTTCAACAGTCACACTGGTGCGTGTGAGTCATCACCACGTCACATCACCACGTCCAAAGGTTATGACCCTTGTCAGGCATTTACCTATTCAGCTTTTAAGGCAATTATTGAAAAAAAAGAGACGTAACCAAGTATGACGCAAAGCACAACACATGCCCTTTAGATGATTAGGATGCTAGGGACAGGGCTGCTTACCCTTTACCTAGAAGCAGTAAGCATATCCAGTGTTCCCGTGTGTGTGTGCTCTTGGCGGATGTCACATTTTTGTCATGTGAAATGCTAAAGACGGAGAGAAGTTATTTTTGCTTCAAAACTTTTTTTTATATTTCAAACGTTTCCTGGGTTTCATTTGAAGTTTTGATCCAAGACATAGATATGGGTTTTAAGCTTTGCATCTCACCTTAAGCTTCTCTCTGCAGCTCTAGAAATAGAACTGGGTGTTATACTGCTTCATACAAATACAGGTGTTTTTTTAATATAATGACATGAATTTTTCATATATCGGTAAGTGTGTAGCGTATAAAATGTTGGGAACTTCTACCAAAACAAGGAGCCGTTGACACTGATCAAAGGATAATCTGTAAATGTTGTCAGGCGAAAGTTCCTGTCCTAGATGTCCTAGAATATGAAGAATGCATGAAACCAAAATCTTCCACGTCTGCAGGTAACGTTAACGCTGGCACGGCAACACAAAACGGGAGTCGGACGTCACTCAAAGCCGATGTCAAGAAAAGCAATTCTAAGCCAATTTACTGCAGTAATTATTCTCTAAATTATTAGAAAATGGGGTTAACACTAGTCATGCATGAAAAAAATCACTCTCAAATACCGTGGCACTGATATGATTTTGAAAAATACTGTGATATCAATTTTTGGTCATACCGCCCAGCTCTGGGAAGAACAGGTTTGTGCCTCCCTAATATAAATGAGCCTCTCCTCTGATTGGCTGATTTCAACAGCTTGGGGTCACTTTGACATTTTCTTATTTTTGAGAGAAAAGAACTGTTTTTTTCAATGAAGATAACTTTAAACTAATAAGATAGACTATACATTGCCAATGTCGGAAATGACAATTCTGGCTGCAAATGTCTGGTTTTTGGTGCATCAATATCTACATAGGTGTATAGAGACCCATTTCCAGCAACTATCACTCCAGTGTTCTAATAGTACAATGCGTTTGCTCATTGCATCAAAAGGCTAATGGATGATTAGAAAACCCTTGATGCTATCATGTTAGCATAGCTGAAAACACAGCATTACACCAAATCGGCCCCTAAAACCACGTGGTTATGACCTCGGCTTAACTCGCCACCTGCATGCACATAAACAAGCACAAGACGCCGCCAGCGTCGCTGACTGACAATCAAAATAATCGGCTGACATGACAGCGCTGATCTCAGAGCCGATCAAACCCACTGTCGCGGGAGGCCTCCTCCACCTCCTCCTCCACCTCCTCACAGACAGCCCACATAGCATCCCCTCTGACAGCTGTCAATCACAGCGATAGGAAGCGAAATCTGACACCGGGTGGGTGGGAAAACACACACATATGGACACACCCACACACACGTTTGCTCGGGCTGCCTCTGAGAGGGTTATCAAGAATAAAAAAAAAAAAGGGGGGAAAGAAGGAATAATAAGGGACAAAAGATCTGTGAAACACCTGGTGCAGGGTCAAGGGGGCGGAGTCATCACGTTCTCTACCACACACACACTCATACACCAGGGACACACATCTTTGCATTTGCCAGACCGGGAGAGCCATAAGATAACAGCGTAGTAGCAGCATGGGGACGGTTACCGTGGCAACTGCTGACAGCCGATTGAGGCCACTTGACTGACTTGACTGGCAGCCGCCGTGCACGCGTGCATGCTCCTTGTTTTTTTCCCACCCAGCCCGGCGAGCGGGGGGGATGCCATCAGAGCCACGGTAATTTGCAGCGGTGCCCGCCTTTACACCTCTACCCCACTTTCCTCTCGATCTATTTTCTTCCTTTTCGCTGCAGTTTTTTTTCTAATTTTTATTTCCTGTCATCTCTTTCCCTGTTTCCCCCCCTCCATCCTTTCATTTTTGTCTCCATTGCTCCTATTTTATATTAATGAATACAGCTAGATTGCCTTTTTGGACTGGCTCGAGAGACCGTGTCCCTGACAGTGTGTTACCTTGACGACACAACAGTAAAAAAAAAAAAAAAAGCCCCCCGGGACATACGCAAGCCTCTGTGCTACACTACTGAAATAAATTGGGTTTTTAGCCCACCAGAGGAGAAGAGAGAATAGGAAAGGACAGAGTTTACTGAAACAAACTGTTGAGCTAAAGAGTTTGCGGGCGAGACAAAGCTCCTTTGTGTGTTAAACCGTCATATTTCTATATTTGCAGGACTGTATTCGGAGCCACGAGCAGGAGAAATTGGAGAAAAGTTGAGTGAGAGGGTGTGAAAGGAGAGGAGGGGCGTTTAAAGGCTGCAGCAGATGGTGGTGTGGAGTACAGACGCCTCGAGCCCATGACCCCCTGCTCTCTTTGGCTGAACTGCTGTTCTATATAAAAAAAAATGATTGCAAGATATATTGCTGTTGTTGGCCCTGTCACTGCTGCTGCTACAAGAATGGAACTAATTATATCTACCACTTGTTTTCATTATTTGTTCCTATCTACTCTTAAATGGATAGTTGCTTTGCATAGTTTTTTTCAGTAAGGTTTTGCTTAAATGAGGCATTACTGAATGCTTATGACATTCATCATCGTCATTCAGAAAATTATGACATTTTCAGGCAAAGTTGACATTGACGTGTCTTTGTTACAACAACTTGATGTAAGGGTCAGTGACAAATCATGTTTGGCAAGATGATAAAAGTCCAAAACTTTTTAAAATTAAGTTTTAAAAGCATTCATCAGGTTCATATTGGTTCCACGGTCATTACGAGTCCATTAGTACCATATGTCTTTGATATGTCTTTGTTATGACTACTTGACATAAACCTGTCAAGATAAAACCTGTCATAAACATGACATAGAGAACCTTACTGTCAAACTGTAAAACTAATGATCTTATGTCTTACATTGATATTAAAACTGTCCTATAGGATTTGTTATGACATCAGCTGTCACATAACCATTGTGATTGTGTATTAAATCGTGTGCTTTTCATTATAAACTTAATATTTTGTGACAAAAAGTGACAATTTACAGAATGACACTTAACATTCGTTAATGTTACTGACAGGAGTCCATGGCAGTGTGACAGTGTTATGACGCCTCATTCAAGTGAACCGGTAATGAGTGTTTTAATTAGTTTTAATCACTTAGTCTGTTTTTATTTCAGAAGAAAACATCTGGATATTTAAGTTATTGCAGAGCTGAGCTAATGACAGCAGCATCATGGAGACTATCTTTTATTATTGTTCAGATCTGAAAATGACATAATGTGCATTTCACTTTGGATAAAATGGATAAAACAATTCATTTTTTGTTGATTGACCAATCAATTAATCACTTTACACTTAAAACTCTCTAAATAAAACCCTGTTTGTTCCATTCATTCATGTTGACTGTTGCAGACTTTCATCTGAGGATTCAGTCTGGGGTTTTGGTGCCATGTGCCACTCTAGAACCGTATTTCTGGTCAACTAATCAAGTCACTCGCCCTTGTTTTGTTTTTTTTTCCTCCTCCAGCAGCAGCCGTGTGCCTTCTCATCACATTTCTTCTGCTTCACCTCCACATCCTCTCCTCTCCTCACTCTGCCGCCTCGTCCTCTTTGTGTGTTCTCCTCCGCCCCTTTTTACTCTTCTTTATTACCACATAATTCTTAATTTCCACTTTCCGCCTCTCAGGGGAACGGGGATTTTCTCGATGAGAGCCCACAGCATTCAAACCTTCACTGTATGTGTTTAGTGTTTTACTTCTCCTTCCCCTTCTTTCTCTCTTCCTCACCACCTCTCTCTCTCTTTCTTTCTCTGTTTGACCGTGACCTGAATAGACTCTGTGGGGACTTTGCCATCTCACTGAACTAGATACAGTTACACACATATGTAGATGCACACTGAGCCACATGGAGCCAACTCTATATGGTCTAATGGTTTTCCAGGTCAACTAACACTGGTGTCCACCACCTCACCGATAATGTGCATAAACCCAGTGAATATCTAGCATCAAACCTAATATTCAAACCTCCAGTTATTGTCCGTGTGACTGGAAACACCAGCAACAGCTTCCAAGCACTTGTGGCTGCTATGAATGGGGAAGGTGTCGTCTCGTTCCATTAGCTCAGAGGGAAACTGGGAAATTACTGATAGGACCTTTTTTAATAGATCATTAATCATCATTAATATGAAGTAGAGCTGTTAAAGTGAAGTTCATTTTAGACACAGATGTGTCCAGAGTCCTGGTTGTGTATCACTGCATTTACAAGTATAGACTCTATGTTGTGTGAATAGGACTCATATTACTAAGTAAATGTTAAATTTAACAGGTCAGTGTGAGAACTGAAGCTTGTTTGGTTTGTTTTTTTTCATATTTTTTGAGCATTTCAGAAGAAGAACTGATTATTGAGACTGTTTGTCATTCTGTGTACAGACATTTGCCTAAAAGTATGTTTTCACTCATATCTTAAAAGTATTAAAAACTTGAAAATATCACTTAAAGGTACATTTAGAATGGATAAAATTTGTGGTTAATTTGCAATTTGCTAGTATTCCAATCTGTAGGCTGATATTACGTGTAGACTGTGATTAGTTATAGTCTGTAGCTTAGTTAACACTTCGATTCCATGTTCTGCAGTGGGGAACGCGTTGATCTACCAAATTCCTGCTTATTCTTTACAGTTAAGAATGGCAAAGAAAAGAATATCACATATTCCTATTTTGGTGCTTGTATTTTGTCTTTTCCTCTTACCAGACTATTTTGCTGCATGGCCCTAACACTCCTTCCTACAACCAGGATGGAGCGTGTGTGTTTGGAGCTCATCGATATATCGAAGAGCAAATGCGTTTATTGCAAATGTTGAAGTGCAGGTGACAGACAAGCCATTTATAATCCAGGCTTGATTTTGCTCTTAATTCACACCCAATCGCTGTATTTAAAAGGTACAATTTTGATTTTTTTTTAACCCGAACCCCCCTGGAACGTTGTGTTCCTTAACTTAAACTGAAATGACACCACTGATATAGATATTTACAGGTTGATTGACACACAGGCTTAGTCTGAAACTCAAAGATGGATCCATCAGTTGATTCTGTCTCCTCTGCAATGGCAAGACTGACAGATCTAAATCCTCTCACAGCCATTTTTGGAATCTAATGTGAAGACAATCATCTCTTTTTGCTGCCCCTCCCTCCTCTAAACACTGGATCAGAGACAAGCTACGATTGTCGAAGCCAGAAAAGATGATGATGATTTCTGCTCGACGAGGACCTGAGGGTAATTTCCTCCTCCTATTCAGACGCTACTCTTACAATAATCAACACGAGCGTTTATCTTTTTCCTCCTTCTCTCCATTTCATCTCCACGCTGTGAAAGAGCCGCCGACCAGAAACGATGAGCTGAAAGCCGCGAAAAGCAGCAACAAGCTGGAGACTGATGTGTTGATGCTGAGAGATGCTGGCAGCAGTAGAATAGTAGAAACCCTTCTGCTGCACTGGGAGTCCTCTCGTTAAATATTAATACAAAAACAAGCTGTTTAATGGAGCTTTAAGGCTTGTTGCGGAGGTTCAACACACATACTTCATATATTATGCAAGACTGAAATGATCAAATCACAGATCGACTAACTAGAATCGTGCGATGGGTTTAGAAAAGAGCCATGAGTTCCTTCCTATTTCTCAAATTTAAAGGACAATTCCAGCGTTTTACATCCTGTTTTCCTAGCTTTGAGCGTCTATCGGAGATCCGAGAAGATATTTCTCAGTCCGCTCCAATATCGAGTGGGAATATCTAACGGAGGCGGAGAGTCTCGCGAGGGTCTCGTGAGAATTGTCTTGTCGTAGGCAGTCAGCCGGCTGCGTTCGGAAAAAAAATAAAGAAAACCCGAGGGAGCCCAACACGGAGCCGCGTCGCTGACAAACAGGTGCTCAAAATAAACTGGAAGAGTCTTCAGTCACGAAGGGTAATACGACGCTGTTTGGTTGCTTTTTCTCAGGTTTTTGGGGATTAAAACAAGTGATGACACTTTACTTAAATAGGGGTTTATAAGACATTGTCATAATCATAGAATGACACGTGTCATGAACATTAATGAACGCTTATGACAGTTAAGTGTCATTCGGTAAATTATGACATTTTTGATGCAAAGTTGACATTGTTTGACATAAACCAAGATAAAATAACCTGTTATCTACATGACATAGCACACCTTACTGTCAAACCTAAAAAAAACTATTGAGCTTATGACACCTGTGACAGCTGATGTCAAAACGAACCATATATGACAGTATGTCAATGTAAGATATAAGCTAAATCTTTTTTTTTTTTTTAAAGTTTGACAGTAAGCTCTGCTTTGTCTCAGTTTATGGGATAATGTCTAAAATGTCATGTGGTGTAACACGAAAAACTTGGTACCAGATAGTTTAACTCTCCTAAAAAGGCTTAAAAACAACTAGTTTTATATTCTAGGTGAATTAAATATTTAGAATTTATCATTTTTTTCAGTTACGCCATTGATATTCTGTGTCAAAAAAACCAAAAACGCACAATCTGTATGATTTTTGAAAAAAAAGTGGTACAAATGGACATGAACAGAAAATGTACATTGCTAATGACTGTTTTCCTCACATAAATGTGAAAGATTTGGATTTTACATGGAAGTTTACTGTCAGAATATGTCAGGTAAAACAACTTTTACTGTGTGATAAAGGTGTGTCATACTATAACGAACAAAATGTATATTTTGAAATTGTTAGGTTTTTGACTTTCTCATCTTGCCAACATTAGTTGTCACTGACTAAGTTGTCATAACATTTCAAACAATGATAATAATAATGTTAATAACAGGTGTAATGCTGTGATTATAACAGTGTTATTAACCCCCATTCGAAACCAAACAGGTTTTCTTCTTCTTGTGGACCAAACTGAGGAATAGGAAAACTGGGTTCCATGTTGAAAAACGCAGACATTCTCCTTTAAATGTCTATTTAAAGAAAATTCTTATTATTTTTTTTAAAACACTGACACTTGGCATTCTTAGTCGCCCACTTTTCATGTCACGTCTGACACATTCTGACTTCAAATCGAGGATGTTTTAAATGCCGTGCAGGGACCCTGCGCTGCATTGTGTGCATTTACATTTAAATAGGGGCTTTCATGCACTTTTATCACATTCAAACACTGCAGGACTCTTCAGGATTGTGTATGTGGTTGTATAAGTGTGTGTGTGTGTAGCTGTGCTTAGCAACAGCCCAGGAATATTCTTGGGAGACATGTGGAGTGAGAGGAGACAACTGGGCATGCTCAGACGTTCTCAACAGGTCACTGAGCATGACGCTACAGGTACCCGCGTCGCTTCTTTCTCTCCCCGCCGCGCGGTTTTACCGATCCATCCTGCTTCTGTAGTGGTGACCAACTAATTTGTTACAGAGCGTAAAGAAAAGCGTACACACACACACGCGCGCACACACACACAAATACTGAAGGGGAGCATCAGCAGCTTGTATTTTCTCTCTGCTACTCTAAGAGAGCTGCCCTAATTCTTCTTGACAAGGGCTGGGAGAGCCAAGAGAACATCTTAGAGCACACACACACACACACACACACACACACACGCACACACAAGGAAACATGCCAGGCTATATCCGTTTACACACACACGTGCGACAAAATACACATCGGTCGCGAAAGACACACATGTGCGATGGCGGGATTTCACCTTAATCGCCTTTGTCACCACTTTCAGCTCAGTTGGGTCCGACTCGCCTCTTTTTCCCCCTTCAACACACGTCACCCGGCGTGGATACCGAAGGCACAGTCTGTGCAATAATGCATTTTGGTTTAGATTTTTTTTAATTCGCATTGCCGCGACAGTCACTTCTCAGATATTGTTTGTCAAATTGCAGGAACGTGTGTGTGGGAACGTCTATAGACACGTATACGTGAGGTTTACATGAGGCTACTTTGGCAACAGCTGGAGGAGGAAGGGAGACTCCCTTCTTATAAACATCCATATCTTTCTTTTTCTTATCAGCCCATTTAAGCCAATGAGCCTTTAGGTCTATGACTGTTATTTTATACTTAAAATAAAAAATGTTACTCATAATGACACGATAGTAGACAACTTGGACAAATGGTTTTAAGCAAAAAAAGTTTCCAAGTGCTTCCTGTCATCTGACGTCATCAACTTCCTGCTCCTTCCTTCTGAGGACATGAACAAACCCTCCCAGGAAGACTAGATTCTTATGATTTTCATCCCTGACATGTATATCTAATCATAATAATTTTGTACATATATGGGATAAATAGGTTTTTGTCTACGGGAATATTTGAGCAACTGGCAACTATAATAGTGATTAAAATGCTATTTTCTGCAAAGAAAAGACGACAAAATGGACAAAAAATAGATGCATAACATGATGACATGTTAGTGACTCGACAGATATAATTACATGCGTTGAAATCTTTATTACAAATCAGGGCTTAAATGGGTTAATACATTTGCGCCATGGCCTTTACATTTTGTTATTGACAGGCGAGCGGGTGTGTGTTTTGTGCACGTGAGAGAGATACACTACAGAGAGAGAGAGAGAGACAGCATCCCTGGAGGAATTCAACCAGCCTCTGTGTTATGTGACCAGGATGGAGATGACTTCATTAGACCAGCGAGTCTCTTCTCCCTCTCCCCCCCTCTTGTCTCTGTCTGGCTGTAAACAGGCCTGCGAGGGTGATTTACTGCGTGTCAAGTAATCTCACTCCTCAAATACTCCAAATCTGGCATGTGGTGGAGCGTCTTTCCATCCCCCCCCCCCCCTTTGCGAAACGGCCCTGGGAAGACTCCTTAATCACAGAGCCAATTTCCCAGGTATCGCACACCAGAATAAAAAAAAGTCAGATCCAGGGGTGCTGGCAGATTTTTTTTTTTCTTCCAGGAGGATGTGTTGATTTATTTTGTGATGCCTTTATGTCCCAGGTGGGAGGCAATCTAACATCCAGCGTGACTGTAAAATGTCAGAGCGTCAGAATGTGATCGTATTTTATGCGTGTGCTGGAAATGTCATCGTCGGTCTGACAGACGGCAGCAGCAGCATGTGACTTTTTAACGGTGTATCAATATAATTTTAATGAAGATATAAGAAAATAATGTTTATATCGATATAATTTGATGCGTTAAACACATCACATTCAACCAGAGGTCAGACATCACCGTTGCCGTGTGTCCCTGCATATTTCTTTGTGTATATTTCGTATGCATCTCTACGCTTCGGACCCATCAGTCAGTTAAATTGCTCCCCTGAGCGTTTTTTTCTGTACATGGCGGTAGCTATCAATGAATCCATTTGCTGTAACTGGTACGTCGTCTGATGTCTTGTTGAGCGGCGTTTTCATCGCCCGTTTGACCCCCACAGGCCTCGCCGCCTGGAATATTCTAAAAATATCCGGGGAGAACCTCTGTGAGACGCTCAACTCTGACAAGGACCGCTTTAAGGAAATTATTAACCTGTTTAAGCCCAGATTTTTTTAAGATTTCATGCATATAATGATATTAGTTGAGTCACTAACAATCATGTTATGCATCTATATTTTCCATTTTGTACTTGTTTCTTTGCAGAAAATAGCATTTTTTATGGCTGTTGAGTAACAAATTTTAGATTTTTTACTTTAAGTATAAAATGCCAGTCAGACTTAAAGGCTCATAGGCTTTAATGGGTTAAACATTATCGAAGAGTGCCCATAAAAAGGTCTGAAGATACCTATATAATGTGACTTTCATGAGTGTCGTGCAGGTACAGCTCTGGAAAAAAATAAGAGTCCGCTGCTAAATTTTTGTCAAAAATTTTGGCAAAAGGAACATCTTTGTTTGAGTCTATAATTTCCCCCAAATTCCAAATAAAAATAATAAAAAATGACAAATTTTCAAAAACGATAGTGTTTCCAGACCTCAAACAATGCAAAGAAACAATCAAATTCATTTGACAACAACATAATACTAACATTTACACTTCAGTTCAGAAATCAATATGTGGTGTAATAACCCTTATTTTTAATCCCAGCTTTTATGCATCTTTGCATGCTCTCCACAGTCTTCACCATTGTTCTTGGGTGACTTTATTCCACTCCTGGTACCTCTTCAAGCAGAATGAGGTGTGCATGTGTTGGAATACAACAGATGTTGGAATGGATTGACTGGAATGTAGAGATGCTGATTTCAGGGAAAAAAAATGCAGTGGTCTTACAATTTTTTCCAGAGCTGCATGTGTGTTTTAAAATAACATTACAGCTGTTTAACCTTGGGAGTAAAGCCAGTGTGTGCACCTTTTACCCCTCCATTTATTAGTATTAAGGTGGTACACAACTGCTTTGTGTGTGTGTGTATGTGTGTGTGTGTGTCCCTTGACCTTTCCCAATGACTCGCTGTCCCTCTATGTCAGATCTTTATCAGTCCATTTTCTCACCCCAGCTATTACAGCTTGATGTATGGAATGAATGAACTGTATTAGCGCATGCTTTCATGTGTGTGTGTGTACGTGTGTGTGTGTGTGTGTGTGTGTGTGTGTGTGTGTGAGTACAGTGCAATTAAACACACAGGCTCGCACATCTTGTGACACAGCTCGCCGTACCGTCTGGTGACTTATGTAGAAAAAAAAAAAACACCCGCGGTGAAAGAACAACAGAAGGAAAGAGGTCGATAGTAATTTCCTCCGAGTGCATAAATCTTTACTGACCTGGCTGGGGAAAAAAAAAAAAAAGCCGCAAACCTGATTACAGAAGAGGACGGTGGCCTGTAACTCACAAAACTCCCCGCAGATGCACTTAGAACACACCCCGCCTCCAAAGTAAGACAGACGGGGACAATGGCATCACTTCATGGCAGCTCAGAAAAAGGGGTTTTCAATATAGATTTGTCTCAGTGATTGCCAGCCAGCTTCGTTGTGCTCTCATCCCAAATCATTTTGTGCTCCCCCGCTGTTAAAAAGCGGCGCGTAAACAGAGAGAAAAGCCTGTCGGCCGCCATGTCATCTCACTCACTCGCACACATCCTTTTGTGGCTTTTTCGGCAGCCATTGAACCGGCGCCCAGCGGGGCGACCGCCGTCTCCGCTTCCAAAGTGACGGTTGTCACCGTCATCTTCAATAAGAGGATCATTACGCCAGCTCTGTGGGGCCGGAAAGGTCAACGCAATCACTTCCTATAGACGGGAGTGGGAGTGAGCGCCCTGAAAATAGATAGCGGGTCGCGGCGCGGATTGCGATGTTTAAAAGGTTGCCGGGTGAGCGGCGGGTTCGGGAGGGAAACATCATGCCCTATTTAGACGTGTTGGCTAAATATTTCCTGTAGGAATAGCTATGGAATTTTTAAAATGGGAATCGGTAAATTGATGGTGTGAAGTCAGCGGGGGCCCTTTCGATACGATTTAGAGGCAGTGACAAATCTGCCAAATCTGCAGGGGAGGGACAATGCTCGCATGCAACTACAACTCTTAAAGAAACTCCCTGACAGTGAATATTTTCCTGCTAGCAGAGCCATGATGCAGTCAGTCAGTATGTTTACATGCAGAGACTAATCAAGCTATGCTCAAAATTAGATTTTTGTGTCTAGTTGCACTTTGGATCTTGTCTCAGTTTACTTGTAACTTAGAAAAATCTAATACCTGACAGGGTCTTGTTGTTTCAGCAGGTTAATAGGGCCATATACACATGTATATCTGTTGACTTTTCCGTCACTTTGTAGCCTGGCTAACACCAGACCTCATATCAGTGTAGTCTGATATTCGGGCTAGGAACCATCTGTTCATTTGTTCGTATTAGAGGCGCAGTTCATGGAAGCCCAGAGCCGTTTACTGGGTGGTATACATACCTGGTACAGGTTTCCATTAGTCTCTCTCTCTCTTTTACATTAACTGGCAATCAGGTTTGGATGGTTTTGCCATGGGAAATTTCCATTGGGTCTTACTGCTGTCCATCAAACCAAAGGTGGTCAAACTTTCGTAGTCAGTTCTCATTGGGTTTCATGCTGGCTATGTCCAGACCCCGTGCTTTGATTGGCTCATGCATGAGGTCAATCGATGCAAAACAACTTCCAGGCCATAATTATAGCATTATTTACACATAGAAATCTATGACTGAATTATAGTATTGCTGTAAATATCCCCCTGCCACTCTTCTGTACTGCTCAAGGTACAGTGTGTCTTAAAAGGTTAATTCCAGTGTGAGAAGTTCACTCCAACTAAGGCGTATGCATCTTAAAAATCTGGCCATTGTCCGATTTTTTTGAGTGTCATGTAAATGCATGATGCAGGGATGAATCATAACAATACAGAGAAATGACAACACAACGTGAAATCCTGGCTCAACAGTCCAGTCTGTGTCTGTTATTAGAAGATCCAGCCTCACACTAACTACATTTATCCAACCTACTTTTTATCCTTTTCTTGGCTGTGGCCCAATAACCTCAAGTGTCTTCCCCTTCTGCTTCCCATGGTGAGATTCAACCCAACCACTGTTGTCATGTGGAAGCATGAAAACATTTTCTCTCAAATGTGAAGTTGAATGTTGAGGGATATTGTATGTTTCAGCAACTTTTATGAAGAACTGGTGTGTTAAGAACATTTGAAAGCAGCCGTGGAGACAAAAATGTCAATGGGTAGATAAAAAGTGTTTCTTCGTTTGTTGATAGATGTTTGTACTTTGGAGTGTGCTGCTCAGAGAAGATATTGTAATGTAATGATTAATCAATTAGTTCTTTGGTTCAAAAAATGATCTAAAAGGTTAATCGCAGATTTCGAAAACAGAAGATGCAACATCTGATGTCTTTTTTTATCCACACCAACAGTCGACAAGCAAGAAACCAAGTTCCAGAAAAATGAGAAACTGGAACCAGAGAATTTGGATATTTTCTTCTTAGAAATTACTCTAATCAATTAAGCGATTATCAAAATACTTGGCAATTAATATAATAGTTCGATTCATAGTTGTAGCTCTACACTAATCTAAGATGAACACAGTCCCATATCGTAGAAAATTTGATTTTAATGCATTCTTGATTATAAAGAAGGTTTATGTCACGGGTGGCCAACCCTGGTCCTGGAGAGCAACTGTGGGTGCAGGTTTTTGTTGCAACCAAGCAGGAACATACCTGACTCTACTAATGAACCCTTGCTATGGAGCTTCATTAGTAGAATCAGGCATGTTCCTGCTTGGTTGGAACAAAAACCTGCACCCACAGTGGCTCTCCAGGACCAGGGTTGGCCACCCCTGGTCTACGTGTTCTATAAATCATCAAATCATCATAGAGTAATGTGCAAAGCCACACAAACTGTGCATGTCCCCAACTACATTAGTAAGAGAGAAACTCAATAAGCCGCTATAGCTTCACTACAAATATTCTGAGATGGTTTTTGGAAGTTAAAACCATCTTAGGGATATCAAAGCGTCAAATGAAACCCTTCAAAAACGTCAAATAATGGATCTTTGAAGACTTCCCTCCCTTTTGTTCCATTTTTCCTACAGTGCGTCTTGCACCTGTACCCAGAGTACTGCTGCTTTTCTGTCCTGAATCATAGTTAATAACACCTGGTATCGCAGGTGTAATTACACCCTAATTATTTCTACGGGTTTGAAAGAACTACAGAATCACATGCAAACGCTAGAGCGATATAAAAGGTTTGTCCGTGTGTCTGCGGTCGTTAGTATTCAAATAGCGGAATGAGATATTAAGACCAGGGCCGGTTTTTCCACTCAAGACAAAGGACGGACCTCTTCAACACCATGACAAGCATATGATTGCCTCATGCTGCCAGATGATTGTAGCCTCTCTTCTCCATTCACCGCTACAGTGTGAGAGTTTTAAATTGGTTCCACAGGTGAGGAGGAGATCCTCCTCTGCGTTTTCCTGAGGCAGCGGCTTTAGTAAGTAATAGATACGAGGTCAGATGGTCTTAATATTTTTGGGGAGGAAAACCTCCGGCGCCTGGAGACTCCGTCCTCGAACAAACAGGAAGTCGTCCCCGGTGATCAGCCTCATGCAAAAAAGTGGTTTAAACTCAAATTTGGCATGACAGGAAATACCTAACTGCGCTCCTTGTGGTTTGCAGCTGACACATTTTTTGAGTGAATCCATTAGTATCACAGCAGTCGCGTGGCCCAGCCTTCAGGCCTGCATAAATATGACCTCATTTTTTTTTTTTTTTTTTAACATGGCCTCTCTTCATATTTCAAAAATAGGCTTGACTAAAATCAGTGAAGAATCATTTTTTCAACTGCGTTACGGTAGCGTGGGATAATGATGATTAAGACTTCTTAAGACCTTTTTTTTATTTATTTAAATTTCCAATCAGCCCAGCATGAGATTCGTATCCATAACTACACATTCATATTTTCCTGCAGGTTTCTAAGAACACACATAGCAAACCTAACGATAAACACGTTTTTTCATGGATATTGACTACACAGCCTCTATGTTTTGTCAACAGCAGATATGGCAAAGAGACACCTGTTTTTATCCTCTCCTCTCAGCAGCAGAGCGAAGAGGAGAAGTGCAAATCTGAGTTATTACTGTCAACAGTTGGGGTGTTTGCTGACAGTGTGGGACCACAGTGACACAGGTAGGATGTACAGTACGCTGCCTACAGCCCAGGATCTTAGAAACTGTCAAGGCTGCTTGTATTTCTGTATTAAACAGGACATAACAAGCACGTTTCCAGGTCTATATTTATGTTCTGGGGCTCTACTGGAATATCTCTGCATGATTTACAGTTTCAACAATTCCAGATTCATCCGCATGCCGACCCTCAGTTCAGCCTCTGGTCGAAACAGGCTGTGTTAGCTTCTGTCTCTTTAAGGCTCTGAAACAAAGAGTGATAGTAGGATTTAATTTATTTACAATATTAACTTAACAGATTGCAGAACTTTGCAGGGGTGTCACTTACTGTATTTGATAAATAAACTAGTTTAGTGTGTGTGTGTGTGTGTGTTGGCCCGATCAATGAATGTAATAGAATATTAATACTTGAGGCCATTTACCCGAGTCCCTTAGCTCCAACATGCATCACAGGGACTAATTTCTTCTTCTGTGACCGTTGGTGTGTGTTTGTGTGTGTGTGGGTGAGGATAAACGGTTTGTGTGTGTCATTCATATACCCAGATCTACAGTTTATATATTGTGTGCGTGTGTTTGTAGCACATTGATCCCGGCTGATGCCTCCGGGATCTCCCATCGATCAGCAAAACGCGGAGGCCGAGCCAAACCTCTAACTTCATATCCCAGCAGCGTCCAGGCATTATCTGAATTAGCTGGAGACGCAGCATCAGAGCATCTGTCCATATTTCTCCATGGTTACGTCACCACTAACTACACAGCGATTACAGGAGGAGGGCTACTTTTACTAGGAGTATTTTCTCGATCTTGTCTTATTCTCTCTCTCTCCCAGCGGTGCCGCCTTCCTATTTCCACATTTCATTTTGATAAGTCTTTCAGTCCATTAGCGAGGCTTTAATAAGTATTAATATCACGTTCAAAAATTAAAATACCGGTGATGGATTAAATCACAAATTGCCTGTTACAGTCTCGCCGAAACAGCTTAAAAAATCAGACCGTACGCTCAAAGTGTTTCAAGACAGCAGATTTGCATTAGAAGCAAAGAAGTAATTCACTCAGTTATACATCAGGGGTGTCAAACATGCGGCCCGGGGGCCAGAACCGACCTTCTAAAGAGTCCAATCCGGCCCAATGGATGAATGTACAAAGCGTGACGAAAAAAATGGACCAGTTCCTGTTCCTTCACAGAAATGTGAAGTCAGTGAGCATCTTTCGGGGCTCATGTGAGTCCAAAATCTAATTGTGCTGTATGAGTTTGACATCCCTGGATATTTGCACTTACTTAAATGAGATAAACACATACATACAACTTTGGACTCAACTGCATGAGCTGTTAAAAATTAAAAAAAAACACTGTTTTGAGGCTCTCTCGCTCATCCTAGATCAACTGTAAATGAATCATTGCAGCCACATTATAGATATTATCCTCCAAATACAATGGTCTCTTAATCACATTGTTCCCTCTTAAGTTATTATCTCCTCAGTTGGATTTCTCGCTCTGCGCACACACACAGACGCACACACACACACACACACACACACATTCTCGGAAAATTCTCGTTGTGTCCACTTGCAAAAACACTTGACCACGTACAATGCTCACACACACCTTTAAGCACACAGACACACACCTGGCCGTAACCATGGCATGCCAGCTCTCCTTAGGTGGGAGGACGGCTAAAACACACACCCCCTCCCCCCACGCCACCCCCGTGGGGGGGTGACGAGATGGGTGACTCAGACGTTAAAGCGAACTACCGACAAAACATGTTCCTATATTCTGCTGACGACACAATCTCTCTGTTACTAAGGAGATTGCATAGAAACCCTGTGGAAATACAGTAACTACAGTAACTGAGCGACTAAAAGGCAGCAAAGGAGAGGCTTCCTGCCCCCTCCTCTGAGACAGGTATTAGCTAATAGCTGTGACATCCATCAGAGAATGAAAGTTTGACGTTTTGACTCAACATCAAACCGACCAAATGTCATTTGCTAAACTTTCTGGAGTTCGCTGCACCGTCATGTCGGATCAAAAAACACGATGTTTGACATTTGACGTGGGCTCGGATTTTATAGCACTCTGCTGAAATTGTATTAGAATCTGACCTGCGATGATAAATGGCGCTAGGCCAGTTTAAAAACAAGAAAAATACAACAATGGCAAGGCACCGCTGACAACATTTAACACAGCAAGGGACTATTGCGATTTCAGTTTCATACATTTCTATTACCTGATATGGAACCTGTTTTTCCGGATTCAGGTAAAGTGCACGGAACATTTCTGCACCCAGAGTCATAGCGAGGTATTTAATAATCTGCAGCTACACAGGCCCACTGCACAGTCTCCTATGGAAATCAATCATTACAGAGGAAATTCCTGCACACCCTTATCAGTGTGTACACATTAGTGTTATCCACATGGGCGTGACACTGTCACCTGTTTGTTGCAAAACATCATTTTCAACAGCGTTGTCTGCAGGGCCGTATCTCAGAGATCACAAGGTATAAGACGTGACCTATTTTGCCTCATGATGGCAACAGATTTCTCTCAAAACGTGCGTCGAACCCGTGTGAAACACCCAGCCTGAAGCCGACTGTGGGTCACCATCGGTCCGGCAGAAACGACAGCACATTCGCTGCATTTCTCTCCCCTGCTTGTTTGTACAGGGATGGAAAAACCCCTTTCTGAATGAGACAAAGACCCCTTTCAAAAGGAGGGGGGGGGGGATTAACTACACTCCGGCTTTTTCTGTCGCTTTCTATCACGTCAGATAACAAGTCCCACACACCGTAACTGCATGTAATGGGGCTTTTAAATGCCACAAGCGCGGTGGTATTTGACAGACAGGGGAGCAGCCAGCGGCTACAGCAGGAATACTGGTCAGCTGTCAAATCATGCAATGACAAAACATCTCTCAGAGGAGAGGAAACGTCTGAATAACTCATCATAATGGCACAAATCAGGCAGTTTATTAACTTGTTGTCTTGCATTTCCTGTCTTCCATTTATCTCTATATTATCACTGGAAAGTAATTAAATATATTCATAAAAAGTACAGCTGTGAGGTACTTTAGTTACTTTTCAGATGAGGATACACCTATATATATAATATAATGCAGTAATATTAGTAGTAATCTACCCAAGTATATTCAATTGGCTCCACATTCATAAACTAAACCATTAAAATGTTTACATGTTACCGTAAAATATGGTTAAGATGTGCACAGTTATTTCTTTATTTGCCCTGTGTTACTATATATAGAGGCGGGTGAAGTACTTCACTTAAGTAAAAGTATAAATTCTGTAGTATAAAATGTTAATTAACTGAAAATCACTTAATAAAAAAGTATTGTCTGTAAATTGTACTTAAACCATTAAAAGTCCTCATTATGCAGATGTTTTTATTAGTGTGGAGCCAATTTTAGAGCTTTTTGGTAGATTAAAAGCATAAATAGAACTGCATCATATTATATTACATACAAGTGTATCATTTGTTTGTTTAATAAACTTTAATTAACACCAATTATAACACTTTTTAATGTTTTTTTTTAATCTCTCCATAAGTAAGCTAAAGTACTTGAGTAAATGTACTTAGTTACTTTCTCCTCTGGTCTTGAGTTTGTCTTTTCTAAAGTTTGTTGGATTTTTGAAGGTTGCCATTACCGTAAAACACCAACACGACACGCGCAGCTATTTCTTTACCAGCAGCTCGTTTCAACAGATGTTTTAACGCCATAAATAACGTAAATGTCAGATTTTTTTGACGCTATCCTCTCCGTGTCGTGCACTAAGAAGTTAAACTGAGCCTAAACTTGAACGGAAATCCACCGCTAACTTCCAGCTGCCGCTCGCTGCTTCCTTACCGTAACTCCGCACCGAAACCGGGTTAAAGACAGACACATTCCCCTACCTGCAGGACACTGTGATTTCAACTTTGGTGGCAGGAATAGACGCGTTGAGCGGGTCGAAGTCGCCTATCGACGCCATGTTTAGAAAACTGTTGTTCATCCTGGCCAAAAAAAAAAGTGTTTTCCCCTCGTCTCGTGGTCCAGCCCCTTTTTTTTATGAGCGACGAAGGAGGAGAGCGAGAAACTGAAGCGCGTGCGCCTCCTCCTCAGCGAGAAGTGGAGCAAAGGTGCCAGAGTAGGAGAGAGAGAGAGAGAGAGAGAGAGAGAGAGAGAGAGAGAGAGAGAGAGAGAGAGAGAGAGATGTGATGTCACATCTCCCTTCCTCTTTTTCTCCTCCACTCCTCACTTTCCCATCTTCCCTCTTTCTTTATGTCTCTCTCTCTCTCTCTCTCTCTCTCTCAGTTTTCACTTTATTTAATTTGTATAAATTCATTATTTTTACACACATGCAACAGTACAGGTACAGATTCAGCAAACTGAATTCAATTGAATTGAAAATACTTTATTTATCCCTTGTGGAAATTCTTTCGCCACAGGAATACATTAAATTAAAATTAAATAAAGGTGGAATTTAATATTACAAAATTACAAAGTTTAAATATATATTAACAATTACAAACTACAAAAAGACAAAAATTATCCAAATGTGCAAACCGTGCACCCCCCCACACACACACACAGTGTACAAGAATAAAATATAAGCATGAAATTGAATGAAAAAACTATAAAATGTGCAAATATTGACAAAATAACATGAAAAAATATAATGTAGATACCTAGATTATACAAATTATAAGACACATTAGACAAAAAATGGTATAAATACACAAGAATATTCAGTTAGTAGTATAGCACATCTTTAAGATTAAAAAGAATATCAGTCAAATTCAGCGTCTCCCACTTCAATTTCATGTGTGTGTGTGTGTTGGTTTTACTATACTTGTGAGGACCAAGTATTGAGAAACAACCTTTTTTGTGAGGTCATTTTGGTTTGTGAGGACATTTTAAGTGGTCCTCACACAATGCTGCAATTGACTTGTGTGTGCATGTGTGTGTGCGTGTGTGTGTGTGTGTGTGTGTGTGTGTGTGTGTGTGTGTGTGTGCTGCTGGCACACAGTAAATCACCCCTCCCACCTTCCTGCATAGCAGGATTGACCTGTTTCTATCACGTTGTTAAACCTCTAATATGTCTGTGAAAACTACTAAACAGGGAGCTTACACAAGGTGTTTTTCACATAATAAAACACCTTAACACACTTAAAATACATTGCACCAGATTTTGGGTGAAGCCTAGATTATATTATCTATAAATGACCCAAAAACGAAGGTGACTATGTTTTTTTTCAGGTCTCTGGGGCAAAGGGAAACCACACACTTTTCCTGTCCAAGCAGGTTGGAGAAAAAAAAAACAGATTATTAGTTTTATTATCATCAGTGTTTATTTAGAGACACCAGCCTCTCTCTCTTCTCTTTCTCCTCTGCCATGAGGACGAGTGTCTGATCTAATTGAAAGGGAGACCCTCCGCTGGCAGGGAATAGAATGACAGCATGATGAATGTGAGGGGATAAGGAGGAGAGTCACATTATGAGGAGGACATTGTGTTTCCAAAAGTACACTCCTCCTTATTACATGTGCCCCGCGCCACGGATTCTATTTTACTTCCTGCTAAAAAATTTGGAGGTGAGAATGAAAGTGCCCGTTTCTTTTAGCCTATATATGCTGCACCGGTGCATGTGTGTGTGTGTGTGTGTAAGATTTATGTTTAAATGATAGGGTCATAGGATCATCATATGACGCATCTCTGTATTAGTCAGTGTGTTTACCGGCCAACCACGTCTCTAAATATAGCTGCCGCACACACACACATACATGCTAACACACACACACACAAAGAGACACACACATGCACACTGACACGCCTTAGGCTGGATATGTGGCATTTTGGCAAAAACCATTACGCTACCTCTGGGCGGACATCGTGCCACCCCGCTCTGTCCACATGGGTGGGTGGGGCACACACACACACACACACACACACACACACACACACACACACACACACACACACACACACACACAGAGGAGGGATACAGAGAGAAAGACAGAAGACGTTTGTGTGAGTAAACATCACATCTTTGCCACCCGAGAGTAGCAGTACAAACACACACACATGCACATACACACACACACACACACACACACACACACACATGCGCATAAATGCACTTTGCAGACCATGCTCTAAGAAGGTTTCTACCATTAATCATAATCCAGATACCGAACATGCATTAAACATGAAGTCATTTGTTAGGAATGATTGCTGCATGATTATTACACATTAATAGAATAACTATCTCATACATCTGTGTTGACAGACCCACCCAAAGCACTAAAAATACACCATTATTACAAAAATGTTTGAGGTCATTTTCTTTCTCTGTCCTGTAGACGTGATTTTTAAATTTCCGATTACTTACTTAAATCTTAACAGGTGAAAATATCTTGGTTTTGGTACAATTAGTCCAAGTTTTGTGTCTTGATTTTTCTTTTTTTAAGAAAATGTTAGTCTTGTTTTCTTAAAACAATTGACCCAAATCAGGAAAAATAAGCTAAATTATCTGTAGAATTAGATAATTCCACTTAATATTGGACTAATTGTACTAAAAACAAGATATTTTCAGCTGCTGAGGTTTCAGTTTTTGCAGTGTAATAACATATTGTATATGTAAGAACAAAAAATAACACTCAGATATTTTTTTTTGCCGGATGCTGTTTGCCATGTTGGAATTATAAATGTTCAGATTCTATTTTTTTTTCTCAGCATTTTCAGGACTTTTCATGAGCTGAGGTTCAGGCTTCATTCTCTATTTCAGAAGCAGCAGGTGAGAAAACAATCTGGAGCTTTTTGATCATATTCCATACAGTCTGTTCTACTTCTGACTGATGAAACGAGCTGAGAAAATGGAAATTCAAGCTTTCTGTTTTTGCAGTTTGTCTGTTAGAAGCCAGTCTGTTAGAAGCCAGAATGTGGTGTTATAAGTAGATTGTGAGAAATGACTTATGTAAATTCGCTGTTACAAATATGTAAAAAGCAGGAGCTATGGGGTATGTTTGAACACATGGTGTAATAACCATGGTGTGAAACTTGTGCACTAGAGACAAATAAAGGGTCTACAGCCATTAAGTTTGGAGGTACTTAAACTTTACTTGAGTATTTCCATTTAATGCTACTTTATAATTACACTCTACTACATTTCAGAGAAAAGTATTCTGCTTTTTACTCCATACATGACAGCTTTAGTTACTTTTCAAATGAAGATTTTAATATTTTCATCTGTATGAACATCTGTATTTTAGCTCCTTTTTTAATGTGCTATACACTTTGTGTGATAGGTAACTGATGGTTCTCAAAGTGGGATCCGGGGACCATCAGAGGTCCTTGAGGAGGTGCCAGTCGGTCCTCAGAAAAAAGGGGAATTCTTTATTTTCACTATAATCCCACAATAACAGGATGTAGATCCATTAGTATCACAGACTATCATCATTTAAAATAAAAATAAATGTATTCTATTCAGCAGTATTTATTTCATTTGTGTCCCTTTGCTCATGAATTTATTTAATTTAAACAAATATTTTCCATCTTATATATTAAGGTGAAAATGAAGGGAGTGAACAAATACATATGTTTTAAAATCATAAGAAATTCATAAATGAAATGGAAAATCAAATAAATGAGAAAATAATACATATTAAATTAATTCATGAATGAATTAAATGGAAAATTATATATATATATATATATATGTATGTGTATATGTTAAAAAGTTTGTGAACCAAACACAAATCTACTCTCATTGGCATTGCATTGATGAATTAACACATTTAAATGTATGTAGTGACTAATGAGTACTTCATGTCCACTGCAAGGCAGAAAAATAGAAATAGAAAAATGATAAAATGTCAGGTTAATCTATCAAATAGTTGCAGAAATATTTCATCCTGGACCAAAGTGGCAGACCTACCAGACTTTATTATCCCTGGAGCCACGTCAGCCTGGGGAAGGGTCTGACTTAATTCAGTAAATTTGACTCTTTAAACACACAAAGCCCAGCGGGTCAGCTGACAGAAATCTAATTTGACTCTCAGTTACATAAAATTGCCTCCTATCTGTCACCTCATCCGTGCCTATACACACATTAAAGGCCCAGATCGCTAGTTATGGTCTCTGCTGTGCTATTACTCCCCACTACAGCCTGGATTAACTCACCACTTACATGCACTTACATGAAGAGATCCGCAGGAGCTCGATTGCTTCTCTTATGAAACGTATACAAGAGCACACACTTGACCTCCTCAGTGTGAATGTTACTATCAGCGATTCCCCTGAAACTGATTCTGTAAATGAAGCACGCACCTTTAAAGGCACTGCCCTCTGATTTTACACTAACGTGCTTTTAGTTTATTAAAAAAATGCTGTTCTTCCCTGAAAAAAAAAACTGTTTATCTTGATAAGTGAGGCGAGGGGACATGGTTGATTTCTGTAGTCGCATTAATAGAGCAAGCAGCAGTATCACGGCTCATCGGTTCTGGTCATAAAGCAGCAGCAGCAGCAGCAGCAGTGCTGGTATTTTTAGCTGGAGGAGTCACTCAGACATAGGTGACGGACTGGTGAATATTGACCCTGTCCTCCTGAGCCTCATCGCCACTGAGAAAAAAAAAAAAATCCGTCTTTAACTACCACCTGCCCGCTCGCTTGTTTACCCTCCACACCTCATCTCGTCCCTCCTGTTTCCATCTCGGTCACGTTTTTTTTTCTCCCGGAGATTCTCTCTTCAGGTTCATTTCTTTTCACCTGTCAAAGTAATGAAATGCAAATTGTGGTGTTTTATTAGTTGTTTTTTTTTTTTTTTTCATTCCGCAGGCTGGAGCTAAAAGCTTGCTGTCACAAAACAGAACATCCTCACTGATAATGATGCCCACATGTGTTTCCTCACATGGCTCCATCCAAAAGGTAAAAATAATGGAGAAATGCAGAGTGAAATTCTCTAATGCATCCACTAATGGAAAAAATAATGTTGGCAAACAGTGGTGTGCCCAGTGTTTGTGTGGTGTGTGTGTGTGTGTGTGTGTGTGTGTGTGTGTGTGGGGGGGGGGGTCGGGGTCGGCCCAAATTGTCGACAAAAGACATACTAAGGTGCTCTCTTGGGGGTGAAATGCATGCTTAAGTGCCTTCTAGGACCTAAAACACATGCAAATGTCCTCTTGGAACCTTAAAAGTGTGCTAAAGTGCCCCCTAGGAGTCAAAACGTGTGCTAGAGTGCCCTCTAGGAGCTAAAAGGTGTGTTAGAGGGCCCTCTAGGAGCTAAAACGTGTGCTGGAGTGCCCTCTAGGAGCTAAAATGTGCTAAAGTGCCCTTTTGGGTGCCAAAAGACATGCTTCAGTGCCCTCTAGGAGCCAAAACGTGTGCTAGAGTGCCCCCTTGGGCACCAAAAAACACGCTTAAGTGCTCTCTCGGGAGCCAAAACGCATGCTAAAGTGCCCTATTCAAAGAAACACTATATATATGCTCAATTTTTCCTGCAAAAAGACATGTGACTGCCTGTAATGCAATACATTACAGGCAGTTTATATACACAACAAATGCATTCTTGTCATTTCTCAACTCAAATACTAAAAGGGAGCTCGGCAACCACAGAGAGACAGAAAATAACCTGGATCGATTTTAATTCCTCAGTACATCCAAAGTAGCTGCAGCTGAACAAATCTCCCTTTATTCAGGGAGATTTTTCTGTGCAACAAGTGCATCCAATCAGTGTGTTCAGTGAACGGATTAGAGGAGGGTGCCCAAACTCTCCATAGATTAAACCGCAATCAAACCCAAAGTGGAACTGTCAGCTCACGCTCTGCATACGAGAAGTCCTTATTGATTTCTGTAGAAACTTCATCATCTGGTTTGTACTTTTTCGTGCCAGGAATACAAGATGGAATTCATCTTACAGTAAATATCCTGAGATCTGGTAGGATGAAGAACTGGTGATCAGGCATGAAAGGTATTAAAGGAAGGCAGAAAGTTGTTTCCTTATTAAAGAGTTTTGAGATGCAATAAACTGCACTACAGCAGTAACCTGAGCATATAGATGATTTCTGGCATTAACAGTTTAATAGAAAGTGGAGTCGCGCACTATACAAGGTCCCACTGTAGTCAAATGTCACTAAAAGGTCAATGGGATGAATATAATCATGTGAAATCTTGAGGTTAAGAAATAGTCAAATAGAGCTATATATATATATATATATATATATATATATATATATATATATATATATATGAATATATATATAAAATAAAATGATCTTCATCAGCATATACTGATACTGTTGTTGCCTTTAGCAATTTATTTTAATAACGTTGACTATAGTTATATTAGATATTCATGGGAAATAATAATTTTATAGGTTGTTATAGTAGAATAAAGAGTAGGGGGAGAAATTAATAAGTATTTTACTTCTTCCTACTCCATGTTTAGATTTTTATTTAATTTAATGCTATTAATAATTAGTAGAAAAAGAAGAAAAAGGAAAAAGATACAAATTTGCATTTTCTTTTAATTAATTAATTCATTTCTATTGCTTTCCTTTTTTTCTCCTCTGATTATTGCATAGTGAGAATGAAATGCTGATTTAGTGTTTTTGTTTTTTTGTAGTTTTAATCAACTGTTCAATGCTCAAGATTTAAAATAAACAAAAATAAAAAGGACAATTTGTAATTTTACACTTTTACACGCTCCTAGGTTGGCAATCACTGCAAGAAAAAAAAAATCCAACAAGTAATTGATGATTTTTTTTATTCCAACCAGGTACATCAATAGAATCTGCACTTGCTTGTTTGCAAATCATATACGTGTCTACAGTGAGTCAAGCTCTGTCAATATTATGACGTTAGGGCAAATAAATCAGGCTTCTAGAAATGATTAATGATCAGTCTGCAGCAGTAGCAGCAGAGACATGAGATAAGTTAAGTTAATCATGTTGCAGTATGTATTGTGGGGGTGTGTTATGTCATCTGAAACACAGAGAGATGTTGAGAGCAGTGTGAGAGAGCAGTGATCAATGCTCTGCTCCTGTGAGGCCAATTAACACTTTGACGCATAAAATACAAGCCAACATTAAAATATTGATGCTTCCAGCACCGTCCACATTAGTTTGGGCCTTCAGGGGGCATTTCTGACTCTGACTCGCTCTGTTTTCTTGAGTGAAGCTCCTCTAATATCTCCCTTATTGTATCTTGAGCCCCAAAGTAAATGAGTGTAATTATATATAATTTAGGGTATAATTAAATAATAAAAGATATTGAGAAGAAAAAGTAAAACAGACAACTGCCAAGAGGTGTTTTCGTTAACTACCTCCAATGCTTCATTAGATCCTTTTTGTCATTTTTATGGCATATTCATGACCTGTAGATGTTTATTTCAGTTGTAACAAAGATAATTAAGCAAGTTTAATAGTTTTTTCCCCTCAAAGCATTTGTGTGCAGCTAAACTCTGCCAAAGAAACACAATACTCACAACTGCACAAGTTGCCTGAATCTCTAATCCAACACGATTACATCAGATACCATTGCAGAGACACTGCACCACCACCATGTGGCCATAAGGAATTCACACACTTTAAAGACATAAAGATACTTATTTTTACTTTAAAATTTATTTTCACACTGCATCTGATATTTGAATCACGTGTACAGAAGAGAATCAGCAGGAAGAAGTCGTATTTACACAAGAGCAGATTTACAGTTAATTTAAAAAAAAACTACAATTAGAATGATAATTACAATTTAAGCAGGTTCAATCATGAACTGGAAAGGAAACACTTCAGCTCGTCTTTGTTGGGGATCATTTATTCAGCAATTCAAGTGCAGGTCAATGGGACTGAAAACTGCTTCCTGTAACTAATATCATTTTGTGCAGTAAACTACACCGTGAGACACTTGGGAAACACCTTTAAAGTCGCAAAAAAAAATGTTCAGTGCAATTATTTTAGTCCCATTGACTGAAGCATTGCCAACAATGTCCATCTGAAATATCCAAACCAGCGTTAAACTCATGATTAAACCAGTCACCTGACTGTTTTAATAAGGGACAGTCAGTCAAGGATCACTACCTACACTTAAGGATTCATCACAGGCACTGATAATACACCCCTGATTATGGAGAAATCCATCCCATCATTTTTGTGCAGACCATCATCGATGATGCTGAGATATCAGAGGCCTCAGGCTGAAAAGAAGTTCAAAATCTCTGACGCTGATTGATAAGGAAGACGACAATCAACAATCTAAGAAAAATATAAATAAATAGAATTTTAGACTCACATTTACAAGACTGAACGGATATGAAATGCTCAACTGCAGCATGTTTGCAGTTTACAGACAGGAAACTGTACACAGAGCAGAATGAGAACTAGTCGTCACTAGGTTTGAGAATACGTTGCTTCCACAATGTCACGACTTGGGATTTACAAGGTGCTTAAGTTGTCTCCGTCATCATGAATGGTTTCCATTCACATTTCTCAGATATAGCTTTCGTCCAAAGATTTGAAATCCAGATGTGGAACCATGACAGTTCTTTATCACTCTATTCATTAAAGCAGAGGTGTCAAACTGTTTACTTCACAATTTGATCTCAAGTGGGCTGGACCAATAAATAAATTATATCAAGAAATGCATTATAAATATTGACAGGATTATTTCACCTTCAATTTATAAAACAGAAGAGATAATGGGAAACAAATTAGAATTTCAACAATTATTTCATATTCAGTCAGTATATTTTTACACTTCAATTCAAAGCATTTACTCACTGAACAATATTTAGAATTTTAAGCAGCATCTTTAAGCAGCTTTTTTTTTCTTTTAAATCACACTTTGTGCAGTCATCCATTGGGCCAGATTGGACCTTTTAGCGTCCTGGTTCTGGCCCCCGGGCCTCATGTTTGACACCTCTGCATTAAAGTCTTGAACTGCATGTTACAAAAGTCCAGAAAACAGTCATTAAAGCAAATACTCATTGGGGAAACCTTCCTGGAAGCAAGAAAATGCTGAAAGAGGTGAGAGAAACCAGAGAGGATCATGCTTTTTGTGGTTTATTAATAGCAGCAGTGCAGTCTGCCTTCTTACACACTGAAATACTGTTGCATTTAAATGCATTCAGTAATATTTTTACCTAATAAATGACATGAAATGTTCGAAAAAGCCTTTAAACTTCCCCCTTTTTTTCCTCCTCAACTGCACTATTTATAGACATCACTTTGGTAAGCAGTTGATTGGATGAACACTGAAAACAGTAGGAAAAGGAAATACAGCAATTTTAAGTGGAACACGTGCAGGAACCGTGTCAAAGGAGCACAGCACGTTTCATTTAGAGGAATATTTTGTTCCATGAAAGCGTTTGGCAGTAACAGCTGAAGAATAAGACTTTCAGTAGTAATTTGATCCTCGTTTGCAGAGAGAACACATACCTGAAATGACCTGAAGAGCAAACGAAGAAACACTGACACACAGGAGAGACTCAGTCTTATTGCTGGTGAAGAGAGGAGACTTGACAACGTGTCTTGGTACACAGACCACTTCAGCTGTCTTTATTTTTTTTTTTCGATGCGCAACATTTGGTGCGAGGAAGCAAAGCGTTGCATCAAAATCTGTTTTTCTTTCCCAGCAGCTTCAACTTAAATCACAAAACGTGCCGACGAGTCTTTGTGCTGCACTGAAGAGAGGAATGTTGAACTCGCAGGACAGACTCCATATTTATACTGTCTTATTGTTTCTTGAGCGGCTCCGCCGAGTTTGTGGTGATGCGTCTTGACCTAAATCATCAGTGGCTGCATTCGGCTTGAAAAACTGAGTGTAGTTTCATTTAATTAGAAGAAACAAGCCAGTTTTAGGTCCCAGACAAGCGTAATCCTGTCCAAGACTTCAAGTCTTAAATTGGGTTAAGGCCAGTAGACGATTCGATTGGTCAGTGGACTCCATCCTCCAGAGATCCTTTGGCTTCCCAAATCTTCACAGTGCGGTCACTGTTAAAACAAACAAAGGGGAAATGTTCACCAATAAAAAGTTGTATTGGATGATATCAAAAACATTATAATTAACTCATCTATATCTCACTCTGAAGCGGTGAACAGCTGGCTGCTGTTGGTGGCCAGGCCGTTGATGGGGCTGTCGTGTCCCCGGACTTCGCCCAGAGGTGCCAGTGAGCCGGCGTGCCAGAGGCGCAGCAGCCCGCCTCGGCACCCGCTGAGCAGCACCGGAGAGCCGGGCACCACGCCCAGAGCGCTGACCCAGTCCGCCTGGGCACTGGCCGACTGCTGGAGGAGGCAGAAACCAACACAGGATCAGTATTTTCCCCTTTCGCAGTTCATTTTTTACTGATAATTATTGAAATCCGAGCCGCTCTGAACTACCTGTAACAGCTGTTTGCCGGCCAAGTCCCATTTCTTGATGTAGTAGTCTCTGGAGCCGCTGTAGAACACGTCTCCGTGCACCGTCAGGGACTCAACGCCGTCCTGGTGGGACGGTTCAAAGGTGTGGTTGGAGCTCACGCTACCCTGGGCACCTTCTGCCACCTCAAACATCTGGAAACACACACTTAATTAATATTAAATAATTGCACACACTTTCTGAAATGGAAATGCAATTTATTTTATAGTGTGTGTGTGTGTGTGTGTCTCTTACTTTAATATGACGGTCTTTGGAGCCAGTGAGCACGATGTCTTGTCCACTACCCAACTTCTCCACAGTCAGACACATGACAGGTCCTAAATGACCAGTCAGCTTCCCTGTGGACACAAACCTACAACAGGAAAAAAGAATAAATGAACATAGATAACTAATGAAATGAATTCTGCTCTGTCTCTGAGAAACAGCAGCGCCACTAAAACTCTAATCAGCGTTTGAACTCACTTGCGGAGGTCCCACATGCGGACGGCGTTGCCAGCAGCAGCGTACAGGAAGGAGCCGGTAGGGTTGAGGGCGATCTGGTTGATCTGACTCTCTCCTGGTGGGATGGATAAACTCCTGACTGATGAACACGTGTCTCCTGAACCCACCTGACCTGAAGACCTGCCATACGCAAACATGTACAACACATTCCTATTAGAGGCGTTACACTTTAACAATGTTTAGGGACGTGTGTTCTTGTTTTAATTTAAAATTTAGATGCTTGGTGCTTACGTGAGAGTGCGTATACATTTGGCAGAATCTCGTATGTCCCAGACTTTGATGTAAGCGGTGGAAACTGTAAAGACGAGGCTGGAAGTGTATCTGAAACAACAAAAAAGGGGAAAACAGGTAAAATAATTAATTTGTTTAAGGCATATGGAAATATTAGGATTATTACTAAACATCTAGTGTGCTGGTACCTGACTGAGACGACGCTGCTGGGATGATCTGCTAGAGACATGATCTCCTGACCCGTCACCAAGTTCCACACCTTACATGTACGATCTGGAAACACAGGTTAGAAAATAGACTAAATCTTTTTTTTTTTTTTAAGATAATGGTGAGGGTTAATTCTACATCTTTAGCCATAATATAACCCGAGTTATGAGCACTTTTACCTTTAGATCCAGTGAAGAGCAGGTCATCAGTGGCGTCCACACACAAAACAGGTTTGGTGTGGCCCTCGGCTACGTAGACGCACTGAAGTTTGGCTCCTCGGCTGATTTTAGGAGCCGTTACAGGGTTGATGACACCTCTACAACACACATCGAACAATCAAATCCATACACAGAGAATTTAGGTTCCAACTAACCAGTAGATAAAAGGTATTAAACAAAAAAATGTAAAGAGGATTACCTGTGGCCCTCGAATACAGGGGACTCGTCTAACCTGAAGAAACAAAACAAAGTAGCATCAAACAAAGTCTAATATTGTATGTATGATAGTTTACCATGTTAATGTTTCTTTTAATTTACCAATAATTGCAATAATTGTGAGATTGCACTAGATGTAAAGTTACTGAATTGTTAAGTAAATTGTTTCATGCAAAAGCATAACGTCAGAGGATCATCCTCTGGAGAACAGAAAATGTCACATCACCAGAAGATCTCTCCTTATGCTGATGATCTTGTATTATTCTTTGATCATGTCCTACTATCACTCTCAACTATTCTGGATAATTTTTGTTCTTTGAGGTAGATTTATTTTACACTACTCACAATAATTAAAGGATATTGTGAGAGACTCAGTGGATTTGATATATTTTTGGGGTAATATTAAACCAATAAAAACTGTGTTTCTTTTCATTTATTATTATTAAAATCAAAGGGAACTTTTACTTATTTTATTCAAATTCAGACCAAATAGGAAAAGCAATTATGTAATATGCAAGCATGTAAATAACAATATCCCTAACTTATTGTGAGTAGTGTTATCTATAAAATTAAATAAATCCGCTTCAAAGAATCTGATAATTGTTGATAAATCTCAGTCTTGACTAGTTCTGGATTACTGCTACATCTCACTTACGTTGTTTTGTAGTCACTGCCTTTAGTTTTAGCCTCTGCTGTGCTGGCTGCAGGCGTCTGTGTTGGAGCTGGCAGGTGTGACACTGTCAGCCCTTTATCTTGTGTCTTCCTCCTGTTGAGGGGTGAGCGCTCCAGCTGCCTCCTCTCAGTCCCTGTAGGGGACCTGGATCCACAGCTAAAGGCAGCACGAGTGTCATGGGGTCACTTTGAACATTTGGTAATAACAGTAATATAAAAAACTTGCCCAAGGGCTAAAACTCAACTGGATGATGAACTTGAGCATTAATTATGATGTGAATTATTATTTCAGGAGAGTATTTGTCCACCACAGAGAATCCTTTGACACTTACATGCCAGCTGGTCTGGCAGACATCGCAGACGGGGAAGCCGTTTGCTCGCGCTCCGAGCTTTGTCCAGACGCGTGACCCTGCGTGTCGGCCAGGCCTTCCAGCCGCTCCGTGACCGGGAGCAGAGGAGCTGAGAAGTCCGTGGTGGGGGATTCACAGGACGGGTCTCCAGTCCCGGCATAGAGCAGCTCCATCTGGGTGGTGGTCCGCCTTCGAGCCTGAAACAGAGCAGAAATACTGCAGGTCAGCTTAATTTAAGAAGTTTAACTCTGGGAACATGTTGATAAGAAAGCGATGAGATAGAGATCTTATTAGTACAGTACCTTACTTCTCGGTCTGGATTCACCACATAACTTCATTAGATCTGATGCCAGTGTGCTGAAACACAGTCAGGGAAGCTCACTCAGTTATGTTACTGGTAACATTTGTAATGAAAACAAAAGATTTGTGCTGCTGCCTGTAACTTAGAGCCACTGTAATGGACAGTCCAATGTTTGATTATTATATGAGCTAGAGACTTCTATGTTACTAATGTATTTCTATGCTCTGCTGTCGTTAGTGACGCCACATCATTTAGTCAAACTTGAGAAAAGGGATAGTACAACAATTTTGAAAAAGTGGAGCAGAGCTGCGAGCTGCTCAGCTACTACTATGTGGCTAATGGTATTTTTTGGTTTCCCTCACAACAAACTCTGCAAATACAGAATCCAGCAGCTCCCAAACACTGTGATTTACGAGTTCTGACACAATTCACAATTGTGCACATTCACCTTTTATCAACAAAAAAGGTAAAGCACCTATTGCTAAACTTTCCCTTTAATTAGTGTTATTAATTACATCTGTGCTTTATACACAATAACATGAGATGAAGTGATATATTGGATAATTGGTTATTGGATATTTCTCTTTATTGGTTATTGGATATTATTTTTATTTAACCTTTATTTAACCAGGTGATAAACCCATTGAGATCAAGATCTCTTTTACAAGGGTGACCTGGCCAAGAGGTCAGCATAAATAAACAACTACATTAATTTAAATCCCGAAATTAAAACTAAAGTGCAGCGGTAAAATTTGATGGTAAAGTGCAATATGTGTTGTAACATTTAAAACATAAGTGTGGTAGTAAAATAGGATGTTAAAATACAAGGGTTCAGTTATTTACAATAAAAAAATAAAAAAAATGTATGCAATTTATAATAACAATTAAGACATAAAATATGGTAACAATAAAAATAGGATGTTTAAGAAGGAACGTACAGCCGGTTGCTATTTCTTACTAATCATTACTTTGCTTATCTATTGATGAAACTGATTGGAGCACGTCACTGATTGATTGATTGACAGTAATAAGGTTTTTATCATGTGGTTGTTTACCTGCCCTCAGTGGCCGGACTTGGGGTGGACTCATCACTGCTGCTGTCATCTCCGTTCTCTGCACCAGGGAAACAAACAAACAAACACACACACACACACACACACACGCACACACACACACATACACAAACATTATGTTACTCTACATGTTTGACTCTAACTTTGTAAAGCAGATGTGAATTTTTCCTGAAGGATATGTCTTTCTAGAAATCATGTTATTTATATGTTCATTTTTCAGATATAGGTCAGCTCAATGATGATCACTGCTCTAATAGTTTAAAACAAAATGAGGGGTCACCAGGTTTAGTTTAGATAAAGGGAGGCAACAAGGGAGAATTAGTTAAATGCAATTGGCAGCCACAGTGTCTGGGTATTTGTCCTGTGTCAAAGAGGACAGGAACAGAGAGAAACACACAAATATAGAACCGTATGGATGAAGAAAGAAAATGAGGAATTGACACATAATCTGCTGTGTGAACAAGACTTAAGCTTCGAGTCGTGTTGCAGCTCGGATTTTTACTGCTGTTAAGTTTTAGTGACAACAACAACCTGACTGACTAGCAGGTGGGTTAACAGGGGAAACTTAACATATTACATCATGCACGATATGGCAGAGTTACTCCAGCTGGGTTAGTTTTTAAAAAGGGCTGGGAGTGTTGATGCACACTACAAGATTTCTTCAAATCAAAATCGGTTTTTCCCTTTTTCTTCAAAGATTTTGTAATATAAAGCTCAGAGACTGAGCATAAGTGTTCATTTTGTCTTGAGTTTTTATATTATTTTTCATTTGCATGTCTAAATATAATTAAAAGATGCTTTTCTAGGCATCTCAAGAGGCAAAAACTCATTTGGGTTTCTGTTACATCGCTGAAATAATTTCAAAATCTACCCAAATGTCTGTCCAAATGTTAAAAAATATATTGTAAAAAGTTAAACATCTACTTTAATTTGGTGGAAATCTCAAAGTGTGCATGTGCCACGCTCTCTCAAACAGTCACATGACTATGTGTCTCTTACTCACCTGGCGACAGGTAACCTAACTCTGAATTCACACCAACACCACAGAGAAAACAAAAAGAAATCAAATCAAAATCAAACCCAAAGATGAGAAAAAAAGGGTTACTCTTATTTTACAGTCTTAACAATTCCTCTCACGTTTTCTCATTAACTGAAACTGAAGACTGTAAAATAAATTGTTGAATTGTGATGAGAGAAAAAAAAGATGATTTAAAAAGGATGATTGCCATGCTCGGACCGGTGTTGCTGCCGGATCGTCTGTGTTTCCTACCCTGCAGAGCGCTGCCCAGCAGAGCGTCCAGCTCGGGGTTGATCTCTGCTTTTTCCTTCAACATGTGGAACAGCAGCTGGTTCTGGGTGGCGCTGTTGATCTCTGTCTGCTTCAGCCGGCCCTCCATCACCTTCAGCTGGGACTCCTTCTGGGCCGCCTGCAGACCCTGACAGACACAAGCCACACAGAACATTTAGCACTGTAGATGCAGCTACTAATATAATACGGCTCAGTTAAGCAAGGAACAGAAACATGCAGCATAATGAAGGCTCTTGTATATCAGTATATTACTGTAATTACTAGTGCTGCCTCGTTTACCTTTCCACAATGACCAATTAATCAATTAAATGAATTTAATCTTATCTAGACTCATTTAAACATAATTTAATCAAGGTGATGTTTGAGGTCTTGAAACAAATTCAATCATAAATCGGAGACAAAGCAAGATTAAAATGGACAGACGATCTGACTTGGATAGAGATCAATTTAGATATTTCCAGGTCAGGGGCTCCTTATGAGAAGCAAATAAAAGCAGATCCTCCCCAGGAGTTGAATAAAGGGATTGAGATGCTGTGTGTCACATCTGGATGAATATAAAATGGATAATGCATCCAGAAGTTATGTTTCCTACTGACACAGTTCTGTATGGATGTTCTAGGTTTAAAATCAATACAATTTGAGTTTAAAACAGATACAATCTAATTCATACAGTACATTTATTTTTAAAGGTTTAAATGTCAATTTAATCTTAAAAAACATGTTTATAGTCCATTAGTTTGAAGAAGTTGCATAGAAACCTGCAACTTACCTTATTGAGAGCCATCGTTATGAAATGGTCCAGAAGGAATCGAGCCTCTGATAGATTACAGGAGCTGATAACTGCCGTAACATCCACTGTGTCGCCTTCCTCCTGCAGCAAAGAATAATAACAGGTTCACTCAAGTGTCATGAGATGCTACAAGTGCAAATTTATCCTAGCAACAGATCACTGGTGTCAAACTCAATTTATTTCATGGGTGACATTTACATTTCACAAGTTGAAGTCAAGTGGGTTGAACCGGTAAAAATTTACATATAAATAACATCACCTATAGATTTCTCTGCTCCTTTTTTATGTAGATATCCAGCTTTTTGGTACAATTAGTCCAATATTGAGTAGAATTATCTTGAAATATGATATTCTATTGGCTGATACCTTTTTTTTTTGCTTATTTCAGGTTTGTTTCATGACTTTAGTCAATAAATTCTTGTTTTCTTAAAATGAAATTAAATTGTTTGACTTTTTGGAAGTATGGTCTTTGGAAAAACTCAAAATAAGCAAAATTATCTGCCAATTCAAAAAAATTTGATTCAATATTGGAATATATGTATAATAATAAATGGCCGGTACTGGCCCCAGGACCACATGTTTGACACCCCTGAAACAGATGAACACATTACTTAAATGCAATGTGGTGAGTTTAAAACTAACCAGTAGTTCCTATGAAGAAGAAGAAACACCTAATCAGAATCTAACAGCTGTTTTTGTCTGTACGACAATAATCACAGTCACATATAAACCCACACAACATCATCTGACATAACAGGCATCTGACACAAGCAGCTGCAGTAATGTTCTGCCGCTCTCTATTCACAGCTAAAACTATTCATGCAGCTCCCTGACAGGCTGTCAGAGTCAATGTGCCATATGCACGCACAAAGTTACATTCACCGACAGCTGCTCATCCTGCAGTTTTTAAGCGGAGCCAAACTTTTGGCTGCATTAATGTGCTGCATTGCCAGTAGTTGTTGTTTTATTACACCATTGTAGCTCTGACTAATCAGCACCATATGCTTGGTTGTCAGAACGCTGTCCAAAATGCTCTGGGAGCTGCTTAACTGTGCAATTATTTCCCTATTGTTCCAGGCCCAGACCGGCTAATGTGTCAGTGTTTTGTATGTTATCAATTAAGCGCGATTATAAATCTATAGATGCAAAATACTGAAAAAAATGACTATACCGACCTTTCATGAGTATGAGTAATTCCATTTCTCACCTTGGCCTCCTCCATCTGCATGATGTTGGCCTGGCAGTCGGCGATGCTGTCGTTGATGTAGTCGATGTTGGCGCTCAGAGACTCCAGCTCCTCGCTGAGCGACGCCAGGGAGCGGTCGGCGTCCGCCCCGTCCGCCGCCATCTTCTCTCGCTTCCTGGACACTCGCTCCCTCCGCCTGGTCAGCTCCTCCCTTTGCTGGGAAACAAAGATAAAACATAAGACTGTTGCGGGTTGTGGGATTAAAAAACAGCACAATGTGCAGTTTGTACATCAAAAGTATTGAGATGGACATCAAAATGAAAAATAAAAGTAAAAAAAGGAAATTGGAAAGAATAAAATATGGTAGATAAAAGTGCAGGTGCTGTAAAGTCCGGCTGCAGCTGAGGAAGCGTCTTCAGTGTCTTTCCCTCATATTTCTTATACTTCTTCAGCAGAATTTTTCATTTATTTTTTTGATCGGTTTACCTTCAGCAGCCGGTTCATGTCTGTCTCCATGTTGGAGATGGTCATCCTCTGCATGATGATGTCAGTGACGCGTCTCTCCAGTGACTGCCATTTGGTCCTGGCTGTCCGGTTGAGGTAGATGCTTCCCATCCGCACTGGAGAACTCCTGCAAAGAGCGAGTGCTGTGTTAGGGACTCTTCAAGTTAATAATTGTATGCTTAAAAAAAAAACAAACAACAACACTTTAGTTGCTGCACCTGGCTCCGTTGGACTGGGTCGTACCAGACGTCTGCAGCCTTCCTGGGGCGGCTCGGTGCTCCTGAAGAGGTTCTGGTAAACTCACCTTCCTGCTCACCTTGCCAGACACGGGCCTCACCTGCCGCCTCAGAGCTGTCACCTGATGCGGTTCACAAAACAGCACATTGGAGCAGTGTTAATTTCATAATCAACAATTAAAAAAAAAAGTCATAGTTCCCTTCCTCCATGTGACTGACTGTCTTACCTCTTCATTCTTCCTACGCAGAATCAGCTCCTGTTGTCTCTTCTGAGTCTCCATCTGCTTCAGTTGGCGCTGTGAAGAGATTATTAAATAGAAACTGTTTATCTATAAAATGAATACTAAAGAAGTTCAACTACTATGATGAATAATACATAAACCTAAGCACCACCAAAATCTTCCCATCATAGTTTTAATCTTGTCTCAAGCTTTTCTAGAAAGAGCAGGTTGTTTTGTGTGTTTCTCATTAATATTAATGAGCCTCTCCCTCTGATTGGCTGATTTGAATGGCTGTGGTACCTCAGCTCTGCGCTGGTCTTTCTTCAGAGACGCGATCTCCCTGTTCCTCCTGCATTCTGTGGCTCTGTTGCGTTCCTGTTGCTCCTTCATCTGACGCATCAGCCCCACCTGGTGGACACACACGGAACAGCAGCGCTGCAACAAAGGCCGATGGCTGACATGCAAGTCCCTTTATATTTTGTTTTCTGCTCCCTACCTTTGTCTTCTTCATCTCAGTCACGTCCTGCTGCAGCTTCTTGAGCTGTTTTTCATACTGGGACTGGTTCTTCAGCAGGCGAGCGTGCTCCTTCTGAGCCGACTGCAGCTTCTGCAGCTCCTTGTTCATGGAGCTCAGCTTCTTCTCGTACTCCGCTTTTATCTTCTTGGCTTTCTCCTCTGTACATGTCTCCACTGAACCTGGAGATTTTTATTTACACTGACAATCAGCCGCAGACTTTGATTTCAAACAAACACTCAAAGCATCAAGCATCAGATCTTACCCATATTGTGCAGCACTTTGTCCCTCTCCAGCTGTGTGTCTCTGATCTTGGTCTGCAGCATGGACAGCTTCTGTTCATACTGCTGTTTGAGAGTGTGCAGCCTTCGCTGGCTGTTCTCCAGCTCGTCGATCAGCTTCTGCTTGATGGCGATCTCGCAGGTGATGTTGGCGAGGTCGGCCTGGACGTTTTCTGCATACAACACATGTAATTAGATCTTCTTAGAACTTTCCTTGGTAAAATTGTGCCATTGTTTAGAAACTGCAGCGATACACAACAAAAAACAGAAAATGTTTGTCGCAGTTGCAGAATTAGAAGTAGAATTGTCTTATACCAATAGCAGATAATTTAGCTTATTTCAAGATTTTTACAGATTTTGGGCCAATTGGTTTCATTTTGTTAAAAAAAGATTAAATTGAGTAACTTGAGAACTTGAAATAAGCTATACTATCTGCCAGTGGAATATGATTCAATATTGGACTAATTGTACCAAAAACAAGTTATTTTCACCCCTAATATTTCAGTTTTGCAGTGATTTGCTTCCTGCAGATTCTGTCCTTTACAACTTTTACCTTTCTCCTCCAGTTCTTCAGAGTCCGACTCATCAGATGTGTCCTCTCCTGCCATGTCGAAGTCTTCCTCCTCTCCGTCAGCTTCCTCGCCTTCTTCGTGGTCACTGCCCTCCTGGAAATGATTAAAAAACAGACACTTATAGGTGACGTAAATAAGGACGGTGTGCTATTCATTAGTTGGAATGTTAAGGTTTAAATGGGCCTGTGAAAAGCGAATATTTAGCCATCTGAAGTGCTTGAGATGCAAAGTTGCAATCCTCCAGAAAACCCAGCTACTGGTTAAAGATCAAGTCAGGCTAAAAAAGGGTGGGGAGGTAATGCATTTCATTCGAATATTAATTCCAAAACGTGTGGAACAGCAATACTGATACATAAAAAAATCCAGTTCAATGCAACCAGTCGTTTCAGATCCACAGGGACAATATGTAATACTTCCAGTGCTTCTCTGTTCTGGTTCTTGTTAATATTTATGACCCAAATTGGGAGGATGATAAATTCATAGGAAAAATAATCTAATAAATTCCACATTTGAACTCAAAAAACCCCACACTTTAATTTTTAAACGTCTTTTTAAAGTGACTCTCCTCCTACCATGTCTGCCTCCTCAGGGTTGGGCTCCTGCTCGTTATCCGGGACTTCTTCTTTGACAACACTGAAGACAGAAAAACATTCAACTGGATTACATGAAGATGAAATGATTTGGAATTACGTCCAATTACAGTAAAGATGGGTAAAGGGCACATGCAAATGATAACACACTTTATCAAATCAGGAGCAGATGTTGGGTGAATGATTTCGTTAATGACACATGGGGGAAAGACACTTATCAGACACAATGCAAGATTAGCTGCTGACTAAATATTACTAGTCTGTGGTCTTAAAAACTTCCCGTCAGCTTTTGAGACACTAACTAGAATTGGATCTGATCAGCATGTTGCAGTGTGCAGTGAAGAGTAAGAAAAAAAGGTTAAGAAGACGCTGTTAAAAGAGCTGCTTCCCTCCAGGAGGGTAAAACCACCTGTAGGCGCGGAAGAGGTTAGTTACGTTGGAAATGAAGAAAAGGGGGGAGATTTGGGTTAAGAATCAACTAAAATCCTTCCAATTACTTGGTGCATTTCAAAAAATATTAGCACAAAAAAAAAAAGAATCAGCTTTTTTTCAGATTTTTGACCCGACCCCTGGATGGGATGTAGCAAACCTGGCGTGTTCAACCTCTTGCTGGTGATTCTCTTCGTATCTTCTCAGCCTTCGGAGAGGAGGAGGAGGACGGGGAAATGGAGGGGGGTGGCGTGGGGGTTGGGGTGACGAGGAGGAGGAGGAGGTAGAAGTGGGAGACGGGCGACCGGAATTCGGGGAGCAAGTGAGGGAAGTTTGTGAGAGGAACAGAGAGAGCGGCAAGAAAAAAAGATGAGTGAGGCGAGTGCAGAGACTCCCACAGACACAGCGTGTTCAAATCCTGGTTATGGATGATGTGGAAGACAAAGACTCACATCAAAGGGTAAATGACATTAGGCTACGGCGTGCCACGGCATGTCAAACAACCATCGTGATTAACAGCTGTTACTTTCCTCTCGTCTAAATCCTGCTCCAGGGAGCCAGGAGATAATTACTCACAACACGCCGCGCCAGAATCCCCTCGCCATGGCAACAGACAAACATCAACATCCCTTTTTTTTTTTGGTCCAAACTTCCCGAAGTTCCCCTTCTTACGCCGCGAGCGTTACCTTTTTTTCTTCTTCTTCTCCTTCCTCTTGAGCTTCTGCAGATCCCTCTTGGCCATCTCGATGACATCGCTGGCCTCCTTCTCGGGGGCGAGGAGGGGGGAGGAGAAGGAGCCGGGGCCGCCGTACATGGACGAGCGGGTGGAGGCCCGGGAGAGGCTCTTCCTGAGGTTCTCGTTCACGGCCTCGCTCTCAAGGAGTTTGGCCCTGAGGGAGGGAAAAATTTATGTTCAAGCCTCCAGGTCAGAGGTCACAGTACAGCTGATGAAAAACTGCAACCACTCGTTATACCTGAGCTCCTCGATCTCTTTGATGTAGTTCTCAATCATGTTGCCGATCTCTTCATTGCCTTCACCTGGAAGCAGAAGCATCAGCTTTTACATTTTTTAAATTACCTACAACATTTTTTGCTGTTTTCCTAACACAGGTTTTGTTTTCATCATATTTTACATGTATATTTGGCCTCCCTGGCCTTGCACCAATTTAAATAAATTACTGTCGTTCATCAAGCACTTGATGGAGCCTGTGTCGAGCATGTTTCTTGTTCATAAATAGGCCTACATTTGAAATCAATTCTTGACTTTAGTTTTCATTCTGATGGACGTTTCTGTGATGCTTATAAATGTTGTTGTGCACTGAAACTTTATATGAAGAAAATCGTGAATTAAATCAAAATCGCAATATCTGCCAGAAAAATCAAATTCAATTTCTTTCATAAAATCATTCAGCTCGTGTGTAAAACTAAATGACTTAGTTTAGAGATGACATTTCTGCAAAGTCATTACAAGATGCCACCAGAAAACAGCAGACTGTACCTTTAAAGTTACTTTATTTATATTTTAAGTTATTGTTTTGTTGTATTAACTTTATATTTACACTTTACTTGGCAGAAAAAGCATACAAAAATATCTTTGGTTTGTCCATTTTGGGCTACCGTAGAAACAGGGCAGTGCAACATGCTTCATGGATGGAGACCCACTCCCTATGTAGATAAAACAACTTAATTTAAGGTAATGAAAGCAAAACAATTCCTATTTTGGTTGTATTATATACTGATTAAAACATACTGTGAAAACTTACATAAATGTTAGACACATACTCATTTCTTATTAGCTGCATGGTTTGTAGCTTCTGTTTGCCTGTATTGACTCATGTTGCCCACCTGCTTTGGCCAGGGCCTGGTTGGCGTGGTCACTGAGGATCTGGGTGAGTCTGGCTCTCTGGGCGTCGATGGTCTCCTGCATGGCCTTCACCCTCACCCTCAGGTGGTTGTTCTCAGTCTGTAACATGGAGTTCTCATGGACCAAGTCGTTCATGCCCTCGATGCCGTCTTCACCCACCATACGTTTACCCTGGCGATGAAATGTCAGACAATAAAAACCGTGGATTTCTAGTGTCCCTCTTGCACGTCTTGTCCTTTTTCCTTCTCAGTCGCCCTCACCGTCTTGTACTCCATCAGCTCCATCTGCAGCCGGGCTATCTCCGTCCTCAGGGTGCTGATCTGCTGGCTGGCCCGGTCCTGGTTCACCATCACCTTGTTCTTGATGTTTCGGGCTCGGTTGGCGTACTTCAGGGTGTTCAGGGTCTCCATGAAGTCCCGGTCCGACGGGCTGATACAGGCGATCATCACTGTTTGACTAGAGATGGAGCATTAGGTAATATTATGGATAAAGAAGACCCTTTTTCTTTTAACATTGTCCAAGTTTGATTTAAAATGGCACAGTTATAATAACATGTACTTCTACATGATATTTAATCTGTTGAGATTCAGCACCACAGACCTGTTTCCTCCCAGTGAGTCCTGTAGCAGCCGGGTGAGTTTGGAGTCTCTGTAAGGCACATGAGTGGAACGCTTACTCCTGTCTCCCAGAGCACTGATGACGTTTCCCAGTGCGAGCTGAGGTTAAGAGAAGAAGATACAAAGAAACTGCTGAAATGTTCAATTAGCAACGCTAATTGTGTTTAAGTAAAGCTCGAAATTTAAGGCACATTGATGCAAAAAGTATGTGATTCACTTCACGGCCACAGTGGGGCTCTCTTTGGCTGCAACATTCTCTCATAAGCAATGTCATGAATGCAGAATTTCACAACCTTGACTGATTTAAAGGTAAAATATCATAAATGGTGAAAATTGCTTTACCATAATAAAAAGGTTAAGGTGTTAAATAACGTATGCATGAATGCAACAAACTAAAATGTTGAAATGAAACAAAACCAGACTATCAGAGGCCATTTTTAATAAAAAAGCAATATTTTAAAGGTGTATTTTTAAATAAAATAACTGAATGTATGTATTTTCATATGAAAAGTTATGGGATTTTGTGTATTTAATGTATTATTGGCAGGTATTTTGGAAAAAAAAAAAAAAAAAAAACGTGATCTGACTTGTCTGTTTGGATGAATTCATTTCTATGGTCCTATGATACTTCTACACCTGACATTTTTTCTCACATTTGTGTCACAACTTGCAGTAAAATTACAGTTTTTTGTCCCTTACCTCTTCTAGTATCAGTAGAAATTGTAAAATAAGAGAACTTTGGTTTAAAATATTGCTGCTTAGCTTCCTCACCAGCCCACAGTTGATGGAGATGCCCTCTTTCGCTCGGTCCCCTGTGGCTCCGGTTCTCTTCAGCCTCTCGGAGCCAGCCAGGTCCACAAAGTGGAATTTGGCCGTCAGCGTCTCAAACTCGTTAATCTCCGAGTTGTTCGCCAGACGGTTGTCTGTCGCGTTATCCTGGTGGTGGGAAAGAAGAAGAGTGGAATAACTATTAAATAGGATGATACCACGATAAGCAAAGAATCTTATGACTTGACGGGACGTACGTTGTTGTCGGGGCAGCAGACTCGGACTTGGCACAGGTGGATGGTGAAGATGGCGTGGGAGCGTGAACTCTGGGCGTTCATCTGGGTGCTGGCAGTGGTTCGAGACAGAGCGCCGAGCTTCAGACACTGCATCATCTGTTGGAAGGAAGACGGGAGGAGGGAAATGACAACAATGCTTTAATATTTTAGATAGGTGTTTGAATGAGGCTGTGTCTTCCACAGCAGCTAGGTGGAACTATATGCTGTGGATGGATACGTTCACCGGCCAAACGTGATTGGCGTAATGAGATCAATGTTTCTCAGGTCTGCAACAAGGCGTGTATCCCACAGTGAGACATTGAAATGAATATTATGAGGAAGAAAACACAGGTATCTTTGAATGAAGTTCAGATAAAGGCCATATTCTATAACGGGTTGATTGATTGATTGTGTTGTATTATATAATAATAAAGCAAAAGCAATTAATTACATTTTCCATTCCAATTCCAGCCAATATTCAAAATCTGTGCCTTAAAACAAGCTGTCATTGGAACTGTGAAGCTGGGATGTCACAACAATCATTCAACTCAGCCAATTCGGCGAATTAATAAAAAAAAATATATCAATATTAAAAATAATGTGTCAGGATAACAAGGCTGACCTCAGCCGCGGAGGTGACGGTGCGAGTGGTGACCCCCACGGTGTAGATCCCCCCGTTGGCGTCCTCATGGATTTTGACGTTGGATTTCTGTTTTCTGGCCTCGATGTCTCGCGTCGAGTCAAACAAGTCCAGCACCTCCTCATTGTACAGCTGGAATCAAACACAGGAGCGGCTATGAATATATAACACAGAATATTGCATCAACAGTCTCATGACATCATCGCCGTTGTCATTTTGCGACACTTCCTCCCTCCTTCCCTGACTCGTCTTTCACCTTCAGCTGCTTCCTCACCAGCTGTTAGCAGCCACTTGTTGGCAGTTAAAAATAAAGCCAGAGACAGATTAATGACAGTTTAATGGCTGACGGGTCATCTGGCTGCTTTAACAACCTAAAACCCCTGCTCCCTCTGCTGACCTTTGTCTTCTCACTGTCTGCATGTTCTGCTATGTCTAACTGATGAGCTGGAAGTGGACGTTTTGACTGATAAATCTCTCTTAATTTGAAGAGGAAAACAAACACCTGATAATCACTGGTGTTTAAATCTTGAAAAAACCTTGACTTTGACTCATCCCTTGTTGTGTGCGTGTTTTTTTTCTTTGCACCTCCAGGAACTGAGCGTTGATCTTGAACTCGGGAACAGGCTTGCTCTGCTCGGTGGCGGCCTGTCTGCGCTCCTCGATGCCTCTGAACAGGTGGTTGACGGCCCGGGGGATGATTCCCAGCTCGTCCTCGCCGATGCTGACGTCGAAGCCCGTTCCCATGGTGTAGGTCTTCCCCGAACCCGTCTAAATAAAAGAAAAGAAAATATAACATAAAGCACAAGACTCTGACTTAAAGATACCATAAATAGTGAGATTTAAATTGCTTTTTGATTATAAGAAGGTTTATGTCTTATACAAATACTATCCCATGCTAGAAATTATAATCATACTGATTAATCTGATGAATCAAAAAATGTCAAAGATTCAAACATTTTTCATTCAATTTTTTAATTTTTCAAACAAACCCTACATTTATTTTACTGGCACAGAGGATGAAAGAAACCAAAATAACATGATTATCAAAATAGTTGGTGATTCATTTATTATTTGCCAATAAATCATTAATAATAAAAAAAGTAAATTAAATTAAATAACAAAAATGTAAAAAAAAAAATAAAATAATAGTTGTGGAGATTATTTTACTATTCCTTTTAATTAAAAAAAATTAATAAATTAAATAATACAAATTTAAAAAAAAAATAAAGGCTGCTTTTATAGTTGTGGAGATTATTTTACTATTCCTTTTAATAGTAGAAAAAGATTTAGTAGAATATTCATGTCAAATATGGACAAATATGGAGGAAAAATCAATGTCTCCGGGGGTTCGGGGGGTTAGAGAGGGATCGGGGTGCAGCTCTAACATAGAGGGGGTCAGAGGGGATGGGATGGTCGCTATGGTGACAAAAAGAGGAATGCAGAACCGGGCTCAGATTCACACGTCACCCCTCTCCTCCCTGCTGGAGCGCCTGAAAGAGATGCTGACAGGAGTGTGTGTGTGTGTGTGTGTGTGGTGATAGATGAGTCCAGTGTGTGTGGGACAGTATGAAACAGACAGTGTGTGTTTGTTTTATTCTATGAGACTACACCTGTGTGAGCAGCTAGTGTGTGTGTGTGTGTGTGTGTGTGTGTGTGTGTGTGTGTGTGTGGCCGCCGCTGTGTCCTGTGAAAGGCTCTTTGACAGGAACACAACGGCCCCAGGAACAAAGCAAAGAGAGAATAATGAACAGAAAGAAGAGGAGTGGAGGGAAAGATTAAGAGGGAAAGTTCAACTGCTGCAGCAGGAGATGCTGCATGAAGGAAACATAAAAGGCCAAACACAACTGCGCTCTCTCTTTCTCTGCCTCTGAATCTACATTTCCATTCACTTATGTGCATTTTGTTTCCAATAGAAACTCTGTCTTAAAGTGACAGCTCTTTTTCTTCTTCTATTGTCGACAAAGCTACATGCTGCCATTTCTTGTTACAGGCCTTCATTCCCATCTCTCATAGGAGATGTTTCTACTGAGAAATAGCAGGAGTTGTAATGGCTAAGGCAGGGGTGTCCAACATGTGGCCCGGGGGCCAGAACTGGCCCACTGGATGAGGACTATACAAAGTGTGACAAAAACAATGTTCCAGTTCCTGTTAATGCAATTCAAGGGAAAGAAAACTCCATATAAGGTAATTATCAGCCAGTGGAATAAGATATTTCAAGATAATTCTACTCAATATTGGACTAATTGTGCCATAAACAAGATATTTTCACTTGTTAAGATTTAATTCATTTCAAAAAGGAATAACTGGGATATCATAGTGTTGAAATTGCACTTTTTTTCTAACGTCATCTCTCCTGTTTTGTAAATTGAGATCAAATTGCGCTGAATGTGGCCCATGAACTAAATAGTTTGACACCTCTGGGCTAACGTCATAATTTAACATATTATATTTTGTTTGTTTCTATGCACAAAATGAAGTGTAAAAATTTCAGGAGTTTATTTATATTTCTTGGTGACTTGCTGCATCATTGTATGAATCAAAATGGATATCACATGTTAACTTTTGAGCTTTAGAGGCCACATTGTTTCCCCCATGTTTCCGGTCTTTATGCTAGGCTAAGCTAAGCTAAGCTAAGCTAAGGTAAACATGTCCTGGCTGCAGCTTCATATGTAACATACAGATATGAGAGTGGTGTCAATCTCCTTGTCTAACTCTTGGCAAGAAAAGTGCATTTCGCAAAAGTTCAAACTACTCCTTTAAACTTCTGAGATGACAGGTGTGGGGAGGCTGGCAGCTTCAATGAATCTGAATTATGTTTTGATTGTTTGATTTAGTCGTTTGCTCTTGTAAGTGTGAAGCAATCTCTCTCTGGTTTTCATTGGGGGGAATTAAACTCCCTCTCCATCTGATCTATGACTGCCCATATATAAAGCTGCGGTGGTGTCAGCAGGTTGCAACATGTCAGCTGACTATTGACCGAGCTGGTACGGCTGCGAGGACTGTTCACTCCCACGTTGCTTGTCGGATGATGTAAAGTGAAATCAGCTTGACATCACATGCTGTGGGTAGTAAAAAGATGCTTAAAAACAACTCCATCGCTTTAGGTGCTGCAAACTGGAAACATCTGGCATGCACAGATTTTTTGAAGGGTGGGCGAAAAGAAAAAAAAGGGAACCTACAGTGTATTTTATGGATATTTTATATGAATTTTACGTTCTAACTGGACTACTCAAGGTAGTTTGTAGAGAGGATCAATGATCAGAATTGTGTAGATTTAACTCAGAAGTCAATGACATTTCCTGTGTTTTGCCAGATCATACGGAGCAAAAAGAGGTCCAACATAATGTTTGACAGCTTATTTTTGAGGATACTTTAATGCACATTTAAGATATTTAAAAGGGTACTTTAGTGCACGTTTTGACATTTAAAAAGAGCACTATCATGCATGTTCAGACATTTAAAAGTGCCCTTAATGCACATTTAGACATTTAAATGGGCACTTTAGGGTGCATTTTTTTAACAATTTGGGCACTTTCGAGAGAAAAAGTGACATGCGTGTTATATTTTCCACCATGCATGTGCATTCATTTCTGGAACCGCACGTGATGTGTGCATCTATGCTAACAGAACTAACCTGTCCATATGCGAAGATTGTGGCATTGTAGCCCTCGAAGCAGCCGTCGATGAGGCTCTCGGTGCACTGGGCGTAGATGGAGTCCTGCTGGGAGTCCATGTCGAACACATGGTCGTAGGTGAAGGCCTTGTCCTTGCCCAGGACCACCTGGGGCTCCCCGGGCATCACATAGGTACAGATGTGACAGCCCTCGATCTTCTCTTTGGCCAGCTGAGGACGAATCCTTGGAGACACACAAAGAGACAAATTTGATCATTTCAACATTTTGAGTCCAAATTCTCTAAATGTCACTTCACTTGTGGATATTTTCTGTTTCTTTTGGTCAACATGTTGTAGCAATTTGAGGAACCTTTTTATGAAATATGGACATTGATTTGATGTTGTTTTTCTGTCAGATTATTATTGATTTTCCTTTTGAAATTGATTCATTCTCTTTAGTATGAAGTCCATGTCAAAGTTTTCTTAATTAATATGATTCTTTTTTGTGTGACTCACCAGTTGTCAGTCACATGTGTGTGACATAACTTTAACCTTTGTTCTTCTCCTTGTGTCTATGCCCCTATTAAGGCCAATATGGCCGTAATGCATAAGCCCATGTTTTTTTTAAAATACTTTCTTGCTTTTCTTCCTCTTTTGAAATGTCTTTCTTTGTTTTTTAAATCTCTGAGTGCCAAGCAAAAATGGAGATAGGATGATTTGTCTTTAAAAATTATTTTCACCTCTGTTTATTTGTTGGAAAAAAGTCCAAGGTGGTGTGTAGATTGCAGCATTTTCTATACATCTGTTTTTGAAACAGAAAAATAAATGTCTGAATCTACTAATTCACATCTACAGGCTGAACATTTCGGGGTTGATCAGGTACATTCTAAAAGTTTCAATGAGCTTTTTGTGTGTTTTTTGGTATGTTGATATAAAAAAATATTATGCCATATAAAATGTCGTCAATCATAAACAAACATTGGCATTGCATTTTAAATAAAGGGAAAATCAACAATATGCAGTAATGGCTCCTAAGGGTTAAATCCACCAACTCTACCTTGGCACCTCTGTTCTGTGGATGTTTGTGACGGTGTATGAGGGTGAGGCAGAGCTGTAGCTGTCTGTGCACGCAACTATTACCCCGATCAAGTATCTGTCTCCAGATTTGGACACCATGATTGATCATTACAGAGATGTAAAAGTAAAAAAAAAAATGAAACTGAGCCGAGGACACAACATATTTCTCACTGAGTGCTCTGCTGTGGTGTTTGTGTGTCTATAGGAGCATGTAGTGCCAGCACAGCGTCCAGCAAACACAGCACAGTGCCCTCACTGTTCACCAGAGAGAGCTCTGGGTAAACAGACCCACCCTGGCTTTCATTAAGGAATCGCTCTGTTTGCTTTCGTTTTTTAAATAAACCCACTGCTACATCATTTCCTCCCATGATGCCCTGCTGCATCATCACTGAGCTCACTGTCCACCAGAAGAAGGAAATACTGGAGCCAGAACATATTGGACATATTGGAAGGATTAAATACATATCAGAAATGATGGAAGATAGTATGGACAAAATTGTTAAAAAAAATAAAGGAATCAAGGAATTCAGCCAATAAAAAATGGAAAAATTGACACAGAATTGATTTCTCCATGGTAGAAATAAACCAGAAAAAACACCCAAGACACCTGAGAATCCCAGAGCTGTATCATTATAAATGGCTGCTATTGTTGCTCTCTGCTGGCAGGCATCAATTCAATACTTGTGTGTGCGTGTGTGTACACATTTGTGTCCTTTGTGCATTAAAACGACTCTCCCATTCATCACAGCAAGTGTCTATAGAAGAAGCGTAAGGCTGGAAAAGGTGAGAAACACGAAGATGGAAAAAGAGGAGAAGCAAAGTGTGTAAGACAGAAAATGTGCATCCACAGAGCAGAAAAGAAGCGAAAAAGTTAGCGAGGCTACGGTTGTAAACATCCACAGACGTGCCATTGTATGCGTGACATCAGATCCCAGCTATTTAGCAGACTCTCTCTGGGATTACAGCCCTGATGAGAAGAGGACCGAGCCAGGGAGGGACCAATGGAGACGTCCCTACCTGCACTACCTGTACACCTGGACTGAGGATGGGATTTAAATCCCTCTTTTAACTGTTCAAACATCAAAAAATGTCTTTCACTGGGAAATAAGTAGCAAAAGCCTCTCCGACTTTCATTTCTTGGGGCCTTTAAGTACCTAAACCGTCCTAAAGTCGCAGAAAAATGCCTTTGATTTATACTAATTCGGAGCATATTAGGATTTCAACCTAATCTCAGTGGCACAACTGGATTATTTGTGTGTAAAGTGCATTTTTTTTCCACATAGTGTAATCTTTAGAGCTAATTCTTGACTGCAATAGAGCAGCAACAACAACGCAGACCTGCACAACCCAATCCTAACATTAAAAAAAAAGGGAACACAGGTTGTCACATGTGAAAACTGACGTAAGTGTAACAGTCTGAGGCATCTGAGGAGACCAGTGACTTAACAGGAGGATGTCTGAGAACATTACACGAGTGAATCTGCATTAATCCCTTTGGCCACCTTCCCGAAATTTGACGGAGAGCCATTACTGTAATCCTGTAACAATAGAGGCACTCACTGCTGCTTAAATTACAGCCAGAGGATGAAGTCACCGGGTTGTTGTTCACTTCAGGAATTTACAAGAAGCGTGATGAAATATGGAGTTCAACGAGAGGAAAATTCACGAGATGTAAAATCGAAAGGGTGAAGTGTCATGAAACCTTTATCCACCAAAGAACTGAAGGAATAAGCTTGTCTTTCTGTAGCTTTCAATCAGAAAATGTGTATCTCCACACTAAAAACACTGTATACTGTATACTTTTATTTTGACATTAAATCTTGTTGACCTTTTAATGAGAGTTAAGACTATTTACACCTATAAAACCCTATAACACCTATTCCTGCTATAATACACACAAGACTTAAAATGACAGAAATGGATGGTTATGAATTAAGTTTAATCATATTATTGTATATAAAATTCTTTATATTAATCTTAATGTAATAAAATTATATATATCACTGATAAAAAACGTAAATTCATAGTATGTTTTTTTTAGTTTGACATTTCATGTACTTTTGAAATATAAAAAAGGTCAAATCTGTCAAAATGTGTTTTTTAGCAGTGCACATGGTGTAACCCAGCGTTTGTTCTTGAGTTGTACGACGTCTCCGTCCGTCCATAGAGGGAACAACGGTGGGCGAGAGATAAAGAGATGAAAGAGAGAAAACACTAAAGCCCAGGATAATCTCTACATTAGGAATCAGCCACAGTCCATCCAGTCAAAGAGACATCTGATCTGTCTGTGTAATGATGGTGTAGCACCATGATCACCGCTCACATCTACTCGTTGTCTCTCGGCTCTTTAAGGTGCTTCAAGTAGCCAGTTTCAAAAACAAAGATATTTAGGTGGCACTTTACTTGACAGTTGAGTTGATAACACATTTATAGCAGCTGTCATGTGCTGCACATAAAGCATTCATGACTGTTTTATGAGACGTGACTCAACGTTCATACCAAACATTTCATGAATGTGGAAGACAGGACAACAACTTTTCAAAATAAAAGTACAACAATTGCAAAGCAGCATTGCTTTGATCAGTCCAGTGATCAAGAGACAGAACATGATCAAGAAAATGATTTTTGTTACTTAGATTTTTCTTACTTAGACTTCATAAGATTTCATGAAATATTTACAAAGGCAACGGTATCCTTTATTTAGCAAAATATGAGAAATCATCTGCAAAGGTTACATTATAAAACAAATACACTTTTATGAGACCAAAAAAAGATTTGCTTGATCATGTTCTGTCTCTTTAATACTGGACAAGCTCATTGACTCAGATGTGATGTGAGCTTTTGTCGTCATTCCGTCCACATTCATGAATGGTTTCGTATGAATGTTGAGTCATTTCTCATTAAAAAGTCATGAATTTTTATGACATCTGCTATGAATATGTTATAAACTCACTCTTCAAGTAAAGTGCTATTGATTTTTACATATACCATCACCTTTTTAATAGTGATTCATCTAACCTCCTAACACAATGTTAATACTGGATGACTCTGCAAAATCACTGGTTACATTCAATCAATTACTCCTATAATAAAACTCTCATATCCAACGCAGTAAATATGGAGCTATAGTCAGTAGACTATTAGCTTAGCATTAAAAGCACAGATCCACCACTGTGTGATGCATTCTGGTAGGGAATGCCTGTCCAACGTCTCCACTCCCTTACTTTTCGATTTGGTGCATAACAAGTTATTTCTTAAGTTTGCAACAAACTTTTGCTCTGGACACCAACACTGGACTAAAAATCAATTTGCAAATCAAAGTCAATTGCTGTCTAGAAGGTGGAAAAAAAATTCTTTTGGAAAACGGTGAATGCAAATAAGATCACCCTATTAAAATGATGGCCTAAGTCATGTTTTCAGGTTTTTAGGAAAACACAAATAACTTGATCAGTTGTAGAGATTATTATATTTATTAATCAATTCAATCAAAAAGGTCTTGACACTGTGGACATAGAACGTTGTGTGTCACTTATGTAACATTAAAGAATAAAGTGACTCAGGCCAATTTTTGAACATTCAAGCTCAAAGTGTGACTTTAGGCAACTTTAAACCTGTATTCAACTGTTCTTTTAAGACAGTGCAAACTCAAAACTTACATTACCTGGAGTTAAATTAAACTAATGTCTGGTGAATCAAACTGATCAGGAGGCTGGTTCCTTTTTCATCACTTCCCCAGGTCTTCTTTACCTATTTTGACTCATTTCCAACATCCAGTTTTTTAAATCTGAGGTGTGGCAAATTTTTACTAAAGTCATGATGATACTCGACAGGCATCAACATGTTTAATGGACTGAAGATCCTCAAACTTCCTTTTTTTCTTTATATTTGGCTACATATTTACTGAATTTATTGAAAATCCACAGCACTTTAAATTAAATTCTTTCATCAAAGTATAATTTATAGCCTTTATGATAATAAACCTTATCACTCACCAGTAGAAAGTGATTTAAGAATCTTGTTTAGAGTTTCTTCTGCACCATAGAAGCCTCTTGAAGCAGCCGCCATCACAAAAGGTTGTTAAATTGGCTTTTCTTGTGCAAAAAATACAATGCAAATACAATACTTTTGTCTTTTTTACCAGAAGCATCATTAATAGAGGATTTAGGCCAAAACTTCACCATTATTTTAATAGGGTGACGATATGCAAAATATATTTTATGGGTTACAACATGCAATACCACCTCCTCCAGACATTTTGGTTTTATACAAGTTGCGAACAGATTTCTGATGAATACCGTTCAGCGTGTGTGTGTGAGCGCTGCGGCACAATGCGCCTCTATTTTGGACGTGTGTATAGTCACAACTAATACGAGTTCTGGCATCAGACGTCCCAGCTAAACATAAACAGGTGAGGGCTAAGCTCAGTGTGAATCACTCCCTGCTGGTGTATTATTAGTGTGACTGACTCTAGCTGTGATTATCATCTGACAGGCTTCACTCTGTGGTTCAAACCAAAACACTCTTTTCTCCCGGCTGAATGAGGGCTGCCCTTCAGCGCTGCTCACGCTAATCCACCTTCTAGAGTGACACACACGGCTCTGTTTCTGCAGGAAATTCAACTCCGCCGCTTCCTTAACGTGCGTGTCGGAGCTCGCGCGCGCACGCACGGAGACGACAGGCATGCCTCAACGCTTTTGTTTTGTAGGGGGGTTGTTTCGCCGTTTAAGTGATCTGTCGATACATCCGGTTTTAACAATTACAGAAGCTATTATAACTGAATATAAAGGCAGGCGTGCATGCATAGATCAGAGGCCCCAAGCCACAGAGAAAATTTTGTGAAATACCTGCATAAGACATTAATCTGCTGTGACACATTCACGTTGTGAAGTTTTTAATGTTCATCACCAGGCAAATTATTTGCATCAGATTCCAAACTGCAAAAACTGAAATCTTAACAGGTGAAAACATTGTTTTGAGTGGAATTATCTTATTCCATTGTCAATTTAATCCCTTTTTTTTTTTTAAAAAGAAAGGTCTTGTTTTCTTAAAAAAGACCAATTGACTCAAATCAGGAAAAAAAAACAACTTGAAATAAGAAATTATCTGCCAGTGGAATAAGATAATTATACACGATATTGGACTAATAGTAACAAAAATAAGATATCTTCACCTGTTAAGATTTCATTTTTTTCCACAAAGGAGCACAATTCCCTCCCAAAACATGAACTGGAAATCTCACTTTGAACAGTTAATTGAAGGGAACACTTCAAGTTCTAAAGGTTACTTCAGGTTATTGAAATAAAAATCAACAATGCATAACCTGAAGAAACTTTATACCTTATGTGACTTCTGAGTCATGTAGTAAAAACGTTCATTTTGACAAGAGATATAGAAATAAACTGAGCAGCAAACTTCAATAAGAGAAACCTCTGAATGACGAATGACGATGAGTGATGAGACGCAGTTCACTGAACTCCCAAGAAGATGCTGAGAGATGAAAGACAGAAACAAATATATATAAATATATAAACACACACACACACACACACACACACACACACACACACACACAGGGGCTTTGTCAGCCTCTCCCCATGTGACAAGTCCTGTTAGACTGCTGCTCTCAGTCTCATTACTGCGATTACAGCGACAGCCTGAGAAACTGTAGACATCTCGTGCACATGCACGCACACACACACACACACACACACACACACACACACACACACACAAGCCTTTTACCTGGATTTTGGGAGTCAGAGGCTTAAATTAGTCTATTTCCATTTGCTCTACTGGGGAATTACAACCAGTGCAAAGAAAAGAACATCTTTATGAGACAGGTAACGCTGAATCTGAGAGTCTGAGTTAAATAAAATGAATACAATGTAAAACCTTTTATATGATTGTACAATGTAGACGTGATTGTGACGTCTGATATATTCACAAAAAAAAGGTTAAAGGTCACATTTGGATCTGCACCTGCCAATGAAGATCCATGAAATCAAACCATCACCTGCTGACTTCTGAGAAGCTACAAGAGACGAGTCAGTGCTGATCTCACGCTTCCTGAAACAGGGCTAATCAAATCCCCTGCTGACATCACTCCTGCCGGCCAATCCGTCCACCCTCCCCAGAGGCGGCGGCCAATCACGACGAGTCATCGCTCTGACAGCAAAGCGCAATCTTTAATGCTCACCTATCTAATCTAATCGTCGGTTAATCTGTTTTTTTGGCTTGCTGTTTGTTGCTCGCCTAAAATAACAGCGTCCTGCTGGCACAGGCTGCAGCGAGTGATTCAGCACAAACGGAGGAACATCTGAGCCCGCAAGGCACCAGACAACAAGAGGCTTTTCTCTACAGAGGTTCATCACCTGATCTCTTCACATATGGACCTGCGTTTTTTTGGATCTTGAAGAGAAACTCACTTTCTGCTTTGCTGTTTTTGCCTAATGTGGCTAATTTACTCGTCTTAATTGTTGAAACGTGACCGCTGTAGAGTCGGCTGTAATCAAAGGGCGACAGAAATAACAGAAATTGGACTAAACAGCCCCTTGAAGTCCAAATCCAGATTTGTTACGCTAATGTAAAGTAATCTGATTACCTCCTGTAACCCAAAGCACAGTCCCAGTGTTGCTTTAAAGGGACATTTAGCCCAAATTACATTTTTTCCTCTCGGGGTATTTAAATCATAGTATCTGTTAAGGATTTATCTACTGGATTTTTGAGGTTTCACAACATTCAAAAAGAGTTTGTTTCTTCAAGGATCTTCAATGTAAAATTAAGAAAAATGTTTTCCTAAAGTTCAAGCTGTCACATTTTGCCACATCATCTGCTTTGTATATCTTTGTGTATAAGCCCCACCGCTGCACTTGTTTAGCATTCACAATGTGCCAGGGAATAAAAAAAAGTCCCAATAACAACTGAGGATTAGCAGCTGAAGAATGTCTGTGGGTGTTTTGACGAAGATGAGAGTGGACTAATGACAGTGATGCCATCCAACAGAGGTTAATGAGGGACGAATCTAACACACACACGCACACACGCGCACATGCACATGAACATGCATGCTCTACTGAGCCTCTGAAGCTCATGTAACTGAGTCAAGAGAAGTGCAAACACTCAGATTTCATTGAGACACACATACATTATAACTATTACAGCTTTAATCCTTCTACTATTCAAAGGCCTCTGTTCTGCTGTGTAAATAGAAGCTTTTCTCTCACAACTGCATTCACTCACATCCTTTCAAACATGTGCCCGCCTTCAGGCGCATTTTAAGGATTCCCTTATATAACAATACACACAAACATCCCCTAGCAGGTGCACCTGTGTGTAAGTGTATATGTGTGTGTGTTGGGGGGGACTGGCCTGTATAATATGCTTCTGTTGCCCTCAGCAAGAGGAAAAAAAGCAACAAACTAGGTCTTATTGACAGCGAAAAATGTGAGGAGCATGGAAAACAATGAGCTGCTGCTGCTGTACAGCAGGACTCTGTTTTTAGTAACAGTCTCTTCACTGTAAAGCAGTCGTTGTTGACATCAAGGAGCCAATTCAGTGCATCAGTGCCAGTGTGTTTCTGTAGGCAGCGAGCTCAAACAAGTCTGCAGACTAGAAGAGGCTGATTACAGTTTAACCGAGCAGTTTTATTGCATACAAATTCATTTGGACAGGATTTATGTATCATGCATGCACTTACATGCATTAAACTCTGCATTTAGAGATGAAAAAACAGATAATTTTTTATCTGATTTGGTGATCCTGACATAAAATGAATTATTCTTTTTTATTATTATAAATCAATTATTCAGTTTTCATTCTTGCATATGCAGAGCTTTGGCATTTATCGTTGTAATGATATGATGTATGTGCACTGAAACTTGAATTGAAGAAAATCGTAAATGAAATCAAAATCGTTCAGCCCTATGCTTGTTGACTTCCTGTAAAACTGTATATATCCACACCTCAGAGGACAGATTATATGTGCCAAACAACAGGGATGTGAACTGTTGCCTCCTGCAGTGGATCATGGGGAATTTCAACTTATGCTCAGTCAAAGGACACATTCTTGGTGTTCAGTGGTTGGCGGGAAAAACTTCCATCAGTCCACAGGAACTGATAAAGACGTACGACAAAGACCTTGAGTCCGGGCAGAAATGTCACAGATGTCACGGGGGGAATTCAGGAATGAAAGAGAGCGTTCTGCTGACTCAGCGTTTCAGTTTCCTCCCTCCTGACGCTATTTGCATGGCCAACTGACGGCAGTTCCATTGATGGGGTCGCCGAGCCTCGAAAAGGACCCGCAGTAGCCATGGCAACCGCTCATAGGGGTCTCCGAACAGGTTGCCACAGGGAAATTCTGAGTGGGTCACTGATCACAGCTCTAAATGCTTCCTGGGTCAAAGGTTGCTGGGCAGGAAGGAGGTCGGGTTAGAGGGTGGCAGAGCTCTGACAGACTGACTGACACACACACACGCACACACACACACACACGCAAGCTTAATGGAAACATTCCTTTTTGACAAGGACAGTCCAGCCCAATGACGACGCTCGAGGGACATCGGTGGAAATAAAAAGATGAGAGAAAAAGTGTGGACAATAACAAAGAAACATGTTTTGCATACATTTCTGGGACATAAAAAAAAAAAAACAGGAACTGTTTTTGTTTTGGGAGGGAAACGTGCGAGTCCAGAAGAACCGAAAAAAAAAACAATAATTCCACACTGAATGAAGCTTTTGCACGTTGCCAGTGAGACAGAAACAGTGAATATCTCAGTAACGGTAATATCACATGACAGCAGCTGGCACACGGTGAGCAGCTTTGCTTTGTGTCTCAGTTCACTCGAGTTGGTTCATGAATATTTATGGTGAGTATGCCTGGGTGGACACTGGCTCACACATGTGCACACACACACACTCTCAGAGGACCATACCCAATGCTTTTGTATCGTGCCCTCAAACATAATCCAAGAAGGTCAAGGGGGCAGGATTTGTTGCTGACGGATGCTCAGAGAAGCCAATAGCAAATTGATCTAGAATATTATTATTAAAGGGATAGAGCCGGTGGGGATTTGACTAAGTTTTAGTTCGATTTGAACAATCCATTTAGGATGAGATTACAATTTAAAACATGATTTATTTATTCTGGAAATACTGATGTAGCTTTACAATAACTGCTGCAGGCTGACATAGATAAGAAAGAATTTCAACAAAAAAAAAAAAAAAATCACAATTTCCCAGAACAGTAGTTGATTCGCAAATCAATTATTTAGTTTGACGAGTTGTCCTCAACTCAACGGAATTCATTTTATTACAATAAAATCCATAAACATTTTCAAAGCTGGAAATAGTGATCAACAATTCCACTAATCAATTAATCAACGGATGGTTTCAGCACTACTTATTTCATCTATCTAGGGCTGACCCTTTATATTGATTAGTCCATTTTCATGCATTTTTCCTGCTTAAGTAGTTTTATTCTGAAAAATTACTTAAGAACTATATTTAAAGAGGCCTGACTGCATTATTGCATGTGGACAACTCTAATTTTACAAATTTTCCAATGTAATCAACTTGTCTGCTGAAAATATTTCCCTCTAAACACAATCTATCCTGATTGAAGATGACTTTACAGTTTTCTATGTTTTTTTTAAAGACACTCCAACTCATTCAATGAAAGAGGAAACGTTCCCTGTTCCTAATTTAACGGTGCGAAACCTGAATCCTCACCTCCGGCTTCTTCTGGCTGTAAACTCTAAATTATTAAAGCTGCACTTCAAGGATAGTCACGAACCAATAAAGTCACCTGACCGGCTCCTTCAGGCAAAGTCTGCAGCATGACCTGCTCCTCGGATAAATCGTTAACTTCGTGTTGTTGCTGTTTCATGGAATACGGGACGAGATAAACACGCTAACACACACACACACGGGTTGTTACATAAGGAAACGGAACTCAGGCAAACACATACACACACAGGGATTAAGTTGGTGTATGTAGGCCCACTGCATGTTTGCTAATTTGTCCCACAACGTGCTACTGAAGTGCCCCATCTGTACGCTGTCAGGTGTGAACAAAAGCTTCAAAAGCAGCAGTGAGAGCACCATAAACTCGCCTCAGGTTTAAATAATCTCGATCCATTGAGAGGTAAGCGATGCATGATTTAAAGTGCAAACAGACTACATCGTCTTTCGAGTCATACATCAAAATGACAAAAATAAATGCCTGAAACGCCTTCTCTCTGTTCTCTCTCCAGACTCCTTTCATTCTTGTTCTGCCTGATGGCTTATCTTAAAAAAAAAGAGACACAATCAGGATGATAAAGAAGCGTTTCATCACCCTGAACCTTTAGGGTTGGGGGATTAGGAAGTTGCTAACAGACAGCATTAGCCTCGCAGGCTGAGGCAGGTAGTGGTTGGCAACCTGCGAGCTGATTACTGCAAACACACACACACACCTAACTAACCCATTACAGGTCAGGGAGGCTCGCCAGTGAACGCCTTTCAGATGCTGTAAAGTTTGGGTTCACTGCAACTCTGGAGCTCAGAAATAATTAGAGTGTTGCCACGGCGATTAATCGCGCTGAAAACAGCAACCTGAAGCTGCGGTTTGAGGTTCAAAGAGATAAAGGAGGCGATCGAGTGGCTGATGAAAAGGTGTGTTATTAAAGCGGAAATCAATTGTACCTTCACTTTCATTCATAACCGGAGCTCCTTCAGGTTTTCAACAACTTTCTCATTTGCATCATTTCCAGACACAGCAAGCAGGTGTTTTCAGAGTTAAAAAACCTGATAAACAGGCCTAAAACGAGAGTCAATACTGAACTTACATCCGCCAGGTCGCCAGGAACTCAACACCACATGAATGCAAATAGGCAACTCTCTGCTCACTAGTTTGCCTATCAAATTCAAAGGTGATAATACTGCATGTTGTTTAACCCTGTCGACCCAGAGTAGAATTCTTATTCTATTCACAGGTTGTTTTTATGATAAAAAAACAAAAATACAATCTCATCTTTAATTTGATACCAAACATGTGGCATCTATAACTGAGTTTGATTCAAAGTTGCTGCAACCCGTTCATACCTTACCTTAATTATACACATAATTAACCTAACAGTCAGTAATTATGCGTATAATTAAAGGGATTTCGAGCAGAAAACTTGAACTTGTATTGTCTTCATTGCTCCCCATGATGGACACTGAGTCAGAATCTCTCTCAAACATAATCTCACAGCTTCCATTACATTATAAAGCATTTATTTGTATTATAGGGTTCTCAGTGGGTTGCAATCCACAACCTCACCTCTAGATGTCACCAGACACTGCAAACTGCTCCTTTAAAGACATATAAAATAAATGCAGATGTTTTTTTTTATTTAATCTTATTTAAATTCAAATATTAATATTTTTAACTATTTTTTTCTTTCCCCCCCCTTTTTTTTCTTTTTTACAACAGTATGTGGGTGTTAAGGGTGGGTTGGATTTGTTTGACTTAGCTTTAAACAAAAAAAAAAAAATAAAATGAAAGATGTTATATTTTGTATGTTTTCTGTACTGTTCTATCTTTTCTAATTAAAACAAAATATTAAGGGAAAAAATAAATTAACTAAATAAATTTAGTTTAAACCTCAAAACCTTTCACTTTCTTAAATATGGGACGTTTAACATTTAAAATAAACTGAGTCATCGTTAACATTATGAGTGCCATATGAGTAATGGTGTTCTTTGCTTTTAGTCCAAAGTTTGCTTTAATTCATGCAAATACTATTTATTGATTGAATTGAGACAGAAAGGGGCCTGGTGTGATGCAGGGAGATTAAGCAGCTTTGTGCCTGCAGGTAAGATCAGAATAGTCTCAGTGACAGAAAAAGGATCTGCTCACCTTCTGTCTGCGTGTGAGTGAGAAACGTGTGTAAAAAAAAAAAAAGAGATTAGTGACAAAGCATTTCCAGTCTGACAGCTGACCTAAGACGAAGCTGTGAACTGCTGACTCCTCCAGCGATTCCACCGTGACTCAACATTCAAAGATCGTTTTCCATCGCGAAGACAGTATTGATTGTAGCTGTTGCAGCATCATCAAAGACCGAACCCAAACCAAAATTCTCAAATAATCATCCCAGTAGTTTTCCAGGATCCTGTTGACATTCAAACAAACGGACGGCGACGAAAACAAAAACCTCCTCGTAAAGGTAACAGGAGTCAAAGGTCATTCTACCTGCCTGCCTTGTGGGGTAACTTGATCTTTTCATAAATTCAAAAGCTCCCACTAAATGAATAGGGGGAAAAAAGGAGATGAAAGAAAGAAAGGGAATGATTGAAAGAATAAAAGACCAACAGCAACAGGCTCTCTAAATAATTAATGAACTATTAAGACATGCTAGCAGGTAGTTTCCACTCACTGAGCTGATTTCTCATATGATCATTTACCTTGTTTGTGCCCGTATATATCTACTTTAAATTGAGGAATTAAACAAGGACGCCAGACAAACCTAATCTTTCGGTATAATTCTAATCTTATTAATGGGACTGTGCAGGACAAGCAGAGGGGATACGCCTGCAGATCTTTTATTATCTCTGAAGTGGAGACACAGGCCAGCATGGCCGAGTTGGCTCAGTAAACAGAGTTCTGGGTCAAAGTCTGAATGAAGTGGGAGAAAGAGAAAGGAAGAGAAACATGAGAGGAGCTGCCTTTTTTTCTGTCCTCTCGTCTCCCTCTGGTCCAGTTAACGTGACATTTCAGATTGTCTTTCCAAAACACACACACACACACAAGCACCTGCCCCCGACTTCAGCTCAACAACTGCCCTATCATGTCAGAGTATTGATGCCTTTATTGATTTGTTATATGTTGCATCATTGGTGCTATGAGATTTCTTTTGTTCCGCCCTGTTCTGCGCACTAGAAACACTAACTGACCAGAGGGTGAGTATTTCCATCCGTCTGCAAGGGACAGTATTGATTGGCCAAAAGGGACAAAGGTCAAATCAGCGTGATACAGCAAATGCAAATTGCCTAAAATTCAACGCACAAAGAGGCTACAAATGCCTCGGAAGGGAAACTTCTGCTTTGTTATATCTTGTCTTTTGCTAATCCCTGCCCTCATTTTAAAATGTACGTTGTCCCGGTGGCTTTTCCCCGGCATAATCCCTCCAAGCTGCAGATCTTCATTCATAAATCCACTACACTGACAGCATGTACATGCAGTGTAGGTATTAACAAAAGAAGCTCAGGTGTTACTGTTCTATATTTGTTATAGTACTATGAGCATTTTTCGGTGTCGATTTCAGGGCGGGGGGGATAGGATTTGTAGCCCCTGATAAAAACATGAATAGCAGAGGACTTTTATTTTGAAAAGGAGCAAGTCATAAAGCTCTGGAAAAAAATAAGACATCACTGCATTTTTTTTTCCTGAAATCAGCATCTCTGAATTCCAACATATGAACACCTCTTTGTGCTTAAAGAGGAACCAGGAGTGGAATAAAGTCACCCAATAACAATGGTAAAGACTGGGATTAAAAATAAGGGTTATTACACCAAATGTTGATTTCTGAACTCTCTCTTAAGTGTATATATTAGTATTATGTTGTTTTAAAATGAATCTGATCTTGTTTGAGGTCTGAAAACATTGTGTCTTTTTGTTATTTTTGTCATTTCCTGCAAATAAATGCTTGGTAATATTTTCATTTGGAATCTGAGGGGAAATGTCAGTAGTTTATAGACTCAAACTAAAATGTTCCTTTTGCCAAAACACATCTATAAGTAGTAAAATCAGAAAAGAACTGATCATTTTGTAGAGGTCTTATTATTTTTTTTATCTATCAAATGATTACAGTTAACAGGAGACAACATGAACTGTCGCTAGTGATTGAATTCTATGTTTTTTGACGTTTCATGGATAAATTGATGTAGAACAATGCAATAAAATAGGTTTTTGATGGTAAACATGTAGAGAAACACAGATGATTAAGGAGGGTGGGGTTTTGTTCTGGACACGCAGGGACATTGAATGATGCATCACAGTCTCTTGTTTATTTCTCTGTGGCCTATGATGGCTGTAGCATCAGGAATAAAGGCAGCGGGGATATATCGCCTAGCACGTGCAGGTGTGACACGCGAGCATCTCCGGGCTGCATCCTTACCTCAGGGCGACGCGCACCGAGCTCTCATCCGGTCCGCCGCTCATGGTGCCACCGGAGAGTCCGCTTAAAGAGAGCCTGCTTTCCCTTTTCTCTTTATCCTCTTACAAGACAAGAGAGAGCCGCCTCCCTCCCTCCCTTCACCTCCCCGAGATGCGCTTCTGTCTTCAGCCGTCGCCTCCTCCTCGCGCTTTCACCACCTCCTCCTCCTCCTGGAAACAGAAGCCATGTTGGAGCTAATTGTGGAGCTGGTTCGTTTGTTCTCCACAGCCGGGGAGCCGTGTTTCTGTACCCGGCGGTGGTCACCTCCGGAGCGGCATCGTTCTCCGGCTGCTGCCCGGGCACTAGCTCCGGTGTGAGGGGACGCTTCACTTGGCAGAAAGAGGACGAGACTAAACTCCTCCTCCTGAGCTGTACCAACGCAGAGAGGGGACGACCGCGACCTGCACGTGCACAAGGAGCCCATAGAATGTTCTATACACTTGTCCTGTTGGCTGCTCATTATAGTGTATGCATGTGTGCTATCAATAACATTTATTTAATGCATTTTTTTAAAAGACTCCTCATATAGGGAGACAGGTAGAGAATGGGACTTTATATTATATAAATAATTTAATTTAATTTTTATTTATTTAAACAATGACCTACGCAGAATAAAGCTGCTCCCAATCTAATGTTAAGTTACTTTCCATTCATGATTTTCAGTATTATTCTGCATTTATTTATTTATTATTTAGTTTCAGTTATTTTATGATGAATTTATAGGGAATATTAGGAGTAGGACAATATTATGTGATTTTAATATATATTGAAATACGTTTTTGAGGTTTTATTTAACTTAAGTAAATGTCGAAATACTGTTGTCTAAAAAAAATAAAAAAATATATATATAAAATAATAAAAATCTGCATTATGTTATTAGAATAGTGATTTTGTATTATAATTATTAGTTTTGTTGCTGGTTGTTTGTTTATTTGTTTTTATGTGCCTTTGATCAATAATATTTTTCACTTAAATGTCCCACCTGTGTTAATGCACTTCATTATAAAATAATATAAAAAAATACAAAATAAATAGTAATACATCTTTACAGGTATGTAAAAAATCATGAGAAATAAATACAAATTTAATTAAATATTACTTGAATATATTGTTTATCTCTTCATAATTCTTCAGCATCCTATTTTGATTTTCCTATGTATTTTTCCCCTTCCCATAAATGGTTTAATGGGTTTTAACTGTCTAATGTTCTAATGATTTTAATTTCCTTCTTAATGTTTGTCTTTAACATGTTTTAATGTTTATTTGAATGATTAATAAATACAAATTAACCATACTGCATTTAAATGTACATTGTGATGTCAGAAATATCTAAATATGAACAGCTACTTTGGGATGCTGCCATCTAGTGGCCGTTTTTTGTAATTGCATTCAGAGTCATTGAGGAAATGTACCTACTAGGTTTAACCAGCAGGTGGCTTCAAACACTTAGTTTCTCCCTTTGCATGAATAATTGAATTACAGAATAAAAGTCCAGAAAGCAGTGAATCAGATATAGATTAAAATCTATTTAATATCAGATATTAAAATAAGAGGCAGATTTCCTTTTATGTTCGCAAACGAGCTGCTACCAGCATCCACTAAAAGAAATTGGCATTAATTTCTTAAATATAAAAATGTAATCTATGCACTTCAGCATTTATTTCTATGTATTTCCTGTTATAGAGATACACTTAAATTATAAGTGAAGAATGAATGCAGCATGAGCCGTTGTTTGCGGTTGCACTGTATTATTTTATTTACAAGAAAATACATCTTCATCTTTCAACATAAAGAGACCTTAGCACATGATTTTTTTTTATGAACAGATGACGGTTATGCCAATGTATGTACCTGTCTTGTTTATCTCTACAGTTAAATAAGACAAGTTTCCTAAACATGCATGATGAGATTCCTGTAAAGCAGGTCTGGGTTACTGTTACAGGAAGTCAAAAATATTAAAATTAGAATATGTAAGGGAGTTCTGATTGAAAACAACGCTCTAAAGCAGTAATCCATGTATTGATTGGACTGTCCTATGCCACTTTCCAGCTGACGATTTCAAACTTCTCCATTTTATCATGTGGCAGCTAAAATAACAACATGCACTATTAGTACAATTATAAAATGATCATTTGTCAAATGAAAATTTAAAAAACTTGACCTGACCACATGTATTCATTGTCTTTGTAACCATAGGAGATACTTTATCATACATGATAGATACATTCAATCTCTTACTTACAAACGGGATGATAGAATGAGAAAGGTTCAGTATGAAAGTGTTGTTAGTAATGATGTCATTACAGTCACTATGGGCCTAACTTCACCAGTAAACAAGCTTTAATTGATTCTTAAGGGGATGGGAAATAATGAGGTTCCATGTAATTAATTCCAGAATTAACCAAAAAAACAGAGGGTTGGATAAATGCAGATTTTAATCTGATATTAAACCTGCATTGACATATTTTTGGCCACTTGAGCAGCGGCTGAAGCTGGCCGTGACTTACAGCATATGAAGTTGATAAGGGAAACTTCATCCTAACTGCAACCTGTTTCCACAGAAGATATAAAAAAAGCAACATAAAGGTGCAGCGTGTAGTTTCAGGCAGCGTCTAGTGGGAAAGTTGCAGGTTGTGACCAGCTGAGCATCCTGAGCATGTAGGAGAAAGTAGAAGGGGAAGTAGAAAACACAAAAGTCGGTTTCCAGAGCCGTTGCTTGGTTTGTCCATTCGGGGCTACTGTAGAAACATGGCGATGCAACATGGTGGAACCATGGATGTATAACATCTGGATAGGGCCCTTGATTTTTTTCTCCAGTGGCCAAAATGGTGGAAACTTCCCCTGCCCCCCCTCACACACCGTCATCTGTAAAATCTATTTCTCTTTTCTGAGAAAAGTGATACAGGCTGGACCCAGGTGCATGCTGGGAGAATCACTATTGTGCATATTCAGTGAACCGCAGCACGCCACCCATACCCAGGAAGTTACCAGGAAGCCACAACACTTCTAGGTGCCATTTCAGGTGCATTATCCAGATATTATTACACATCCATGAGGGAGACCTGCTCCCCATGTAGATAAAAACAGCTCAATCCAAGGCAATAAAAACACATTACACAATTCTCATTTTGTTTGAATTATACACTAATTCAAACAGAGTCCTCCATTTCAGCCAAATCTGTTCCACTACAAGCTACTAAATCTTACACACTGCACCTTTAAAGTAGAGTTTAGCCTCCATTAGGCCCAGTTTTGTCTCATGTGATTAAATGACAATAGACCACTTCTTTTTTCTGAACAATCCCTGGAGAGAAGATGAAAAAAAAACACCCTTATTAAGCAACTCAAAGCAAAAACGCAAATTCATAGCAATGCACTCTTCTGACAAAGCCAAAGATGAGGTTCCTCATCGATAACTATCCAACATTTCTAGATTAGATTAAAAACAAGTGTCTCTGACGCCTTAATTACTGAAGCTACGGCCATGCCTGCTGTTTTCAGGCGTCGTCTGCTCTTGTGCCGACTACTCACCAGATTCTGTGTCATTCAGAAAGCTCGACCTCTTTCCCGTCAACAGAGTCTGACTAACACGGAGCAGAAAACATGACGCACGGCTGCTCACAAGCTCCCGTATGGAGCATTGTTGTCAAACCCTACAGCAACGCCTGTGATGCTCTGTATCACATAAAAGGGTGATTGTGTTTTCTTCTGCAGTCCTCTTAGATCATCATCTCGAGCATACAAGTCATTTTTCATTTATATATTAAAGGAATATCTTTAAATTTCAAAATGTAATTATTTTTTTTCTCTTCAGTCACAGTATTTTTTTTGGGGGGGGGGGAACAAACCTAAATCTGTCCATCAGTATCCTAGCAGTCAGTGTCCTGGATGCATCCAAATCATCTAAAGTCCTTTTTCTGGAACTGTCCGCCAAAAGCAAAGAGGGGGAGTTTACAAAAGGTTAAAAAAAAAAAAAGTCTCAATGGAGCAAAGATGCTTTTAGTCATCAGGGATACAGCCCGAGCTTAGACTAAACACAAAAAGCCTCGACATGCAACAATACACTTAAATCAGATAACGCAGAAGTGGTTACATCAGTTCTCCTTTACACGTTTTCTTTGAAGACACCAGAAAGCCGAGCTCTACTTTGAAAGACGGCGGCGCTGCTGCTGCTGCTGATGCGGCTGATTGTCCTTTCTCTGCGGCGCCAAACGGCTGTTTAAACAGTGGCGTTTTAACCAGTGAGATGACTGATATTATTACACAGTCAGTCACTGGAGCTCAGAAGTTGGAGAGTTACATACAGATGTTTCCCTGGTTTGTGGCGCCATTCTGAACCGCTCATACTAATACACACAGATGCACCTAACAGCACAGGTTCAAACTCTCACATGGTACATTTGAAATGTATGAAACCACATACAGAACTCTGAGACATCTGAAGACAATAAAACAGTGGTGGAAGAAGTAGTCACACACTTTACTGAAGCAAAAGTATCAATACCAGAATGTAAAAATACTTGATTACCTGCATCCATAATCCTACTTCAGTATAGAAGTATTACAAGCTAAATATGTTTAAAAGTAAAAGTATTTGGGTTGTGATATATTGAATACATTATTATTTTTTTTTATATTTCTTTAATCTTTACACTTTCTTTGAGAAATATTTAAGAGTTATAGCTCTTTGGGACTTGAAAGGTTATTTATTTGAAATCATACATAAGGGAATATTTAAAAATGACTGAAACATGACAAGGAGATTGAACTATGTTGATTGTTGTAAAAACCTGGCCCACAAGCCAAAAAATTGTTAATTAATCTGAATTAACAATAATAGTGCGTAATAATTATTAGTATTCATTAACTAAATATGTTAAAAAATACAATATTTCCCTCTGAAATGTAACGGAGTAGGAGTATCAGGTAGCATGAAATGGAAATACTCCAAACTGTGCTTGTACAAACTGAGTAAATGTACTTAATTGCTTTCCACCACTGACTATAAATGAATGTCACAAACATCCACAGCTTGTCCACACATCATCTCCTCCATTGAACTCAACCTGAGAGGCAGAATCCTCCTCTATTCCTTTTCCTGACTCTTTAAGCTCACAAACACACGTCTGAACCATAAAAAGGAACAAACGGTACATGTAGCAACGACCACAGCTTCAGAACCACACCGTAAAAAACAACAACACAAAAAAACAGCATCTTTCCAACAGCAACTTTTCTCAACAGAACAAAAATGACGTTAGTTCGACGAATCCCCCCCGATTTCACAGTATCGCAACTCCAGATAAGTTGCTGGTAACAAACTCAACGAGGAAAAAAACGATCCAAACTTCGATGCACGTATCCACCTCTGTTTAACTCGTAGTGCTTTTGTTCCTTTAAAATATGCAGAATCTGAAGAAAAGAGGCTAAACGACCTGCTGAAGAATCCTTGAGCTGAAAATGAGCTGCAAAGATGTTAATCTATGAACATGCCTGAACTATTATATTAGCCCTATCATGAAATGCCCATATTAGGTACAACCTAATAAGACCTCTTCGATTATACCATAATATGTGGAGGATTATCTCTAATATTAAGATGCGCGGAAACACATCTGGAGATATTAGAAGATAATCAGCCTCCACTGTAGAAATGTGAGGAAATAAAGCATTTCTGCTGTTGATTGGCATAGCTCTGTCTGTCGGGTAGCGTCATGCTGGAAAAGTGCATCTCAACAGGCTTTTAAAGACCCACGGAGATCTGCTGACAAAGCAAGAGCCGCAGCAGGCGTCCGGCACGCAGCCGACACAAGAGCGTGTGTTTTGTGTCAACAAGGGATGGGGCGGGGCGGGGGGGCTGCGACAGGTGGCTGGTGTGTCTGACTTTAACAGAGTCTGAATGTACAGTATGTATATGAGCCTGTTAAAAAGACAAGACTGCCAGGGCCTCTGCAGCTCCGTGTGTTCCTTCAACAAAACCAGAAACCGGTTTCTGCGTCAGAAATCACTCCAGAATTAAATCCAAGATGGGCTCAGGTCTGTGACTGAGCCTGTAACAGTGGTTCAAAGGTTTTTGTTGGTTTTTTTTTGAGGAAAAATTCAGGGCAAAGATGAGGTAAGATAAGGACCGGGATCGTATGGCTGCTATGTACAAGGAACCGAACAAAGGCATATAGTGACATATTTTTTTTGTTGTTTTTTTTTAAAAATAGTCTCTTCCGACCTCTTAAATCTAAGAGGTTAAAGTTCAGTACAAACTCAGGTTTACTATTAAAATTAAAAGGAGGTAAAAACAAATGTGGATCCTGCACAGCCCAGTGGGACCGGGGCATGGAATACTGCTTTGGACATAATTTAGTGGTTCTATATTAAAAACGTTTTCTTCCAGCTAAAAATACAGCTGTTTCACTGCAAGCTACCACGATGAAAACAAACAAAAAAAAACAGCCCTCTAGAAGCAGAGTAAAGTGCTACTGTATAAAACAAATTTAAAATGTTATTTAGATGCAACAGTTCTGCCACTTTCAAATGTAGGAAATCGAAAGAAAGGAGGCTAAAAACAAATGTTTGAAAGTCTACAGCTGGGTTGTTGTGCGTTACGGGGGGGGGTAATACTTGTGGATCCACTTCACTCGCCCCCCCGCCTTCACTTCCCAGACTGGAACTGGGCAAAAAAAAGGAGCGATTACAAAGAAGTGGCAGAGCCGAGGGACTAGCTGGCGTTGAGAGCTGGAAAGGCTCGGAGCTGGAGAAAAGAAAAACTCAAAACGAGCAAAAAAAAAAAAGAAAAAAGGGAAAAGATCTAACCCTGAAAAAATGCTAACCCCTCCCCTCGCTTTACAGATTCCTTTTTTCCTCTTCATCTCCCACACTCTCTTCTCTAACCCCCCGGGCCTCCCCCCCCTCCCCTCCTGTCTCACTCCTCGGCTGTTTTGAGGACAGAGTCGTCTCCCAGGATCTTGCAGAGCTCGTTGAGGCGGTGCTGCATCTCGGGGATGCCGGCCAGCTGGGCCTCCAGCCGCTGCTTCTCCTCGGTGAGGGAGAGGCGGGTCGCCGTGTCCAGCTGCTCGAAGCGCCAGCCGCCCTCGCCGTCGAACTGCAGCAGGTTGGTGTGGTACTTCCTGTGACGGGGGCGAGCGAGCAAACGGCCGGTCAGCAGCGTGAACTTGCAGCTTTTTATTTCACTTCTATTTTGAGGATCTCAGAATTTGGAGAGTTTATTTCAAATGAGGATGCCCCAGTACCGGTATCAGTCCAATACTAGGCATGAGTACAAGTATGACTACTCTCTCGTTCTCTAATTGTGTGAGCAAAAATGTCAGAATCAATTTAAAAAAAACAAAAAAACAAAACAGAGGCAGGATCAATTTGTGGCACTCGGTTTTCATTCTGTGGTGCTGCACCATTGATTGGTCATTATCATCATTCTTCTAAACTTGGCCTTAATAATTTCCCTTTTTTCATATTTGTTCATTGTTCCCTGTCCATTTGCAATAACGCCTTCTAACATGAAGTCATGTATTAAATAAGTACGTTTTTTGTCAATCATATGTTTCCTTCCTTCCTAGTTTGTCTGTCATAGATCAGTGTGATGTTTTCTTACCACAGGGAGGGTCTGTGTGTGATTGACAGCAGCGAGATGCCGGAATCTTTAGCAGCCTGGAAGATTTTCCCCTCCACGTCGATGCTCACAGCGCTGGTACACTCATCCAACAAGGCATATTTAGGCCTGACGCGCACAGGAAGGGACTGGTTTAATAACTGCTATGCACATATTTCAGGAAGATCATTTAACGAGCAAACAATACGACTTTTACTTTGAAATATCGGATACAAACTAGGAAAGAGTAGTCTGCACAGATATATTGTTTCGTTTCAATTTTCAAGAGGAATTTTTGGCTTCTTAGAATGATGACTATTGCCAAACAGCCATGTCCTTACATGTGGTAGAACATCCGAGCCATGCCCATCCTCTGCTTCTCGCCTCCTGACAGCACGTCCTTCCAGTCCAGCTCAGTGTTCCACCCTGTACAGGTACAGAAGTTTTATGTCATTTAATTATCCTTCACCATCAAATTAGATTGTTAAGAATCAGGATTTTTATTTATTTGACATTTGCGCAGTGGCTAACGGTCCAGACACATCGGAATTTTTGTGCAGGGCTCTCTTATTCATCGGTTATCAAAAATAACTTTAAAAATAGAAGAAAGGATAATTCTAAGAGAACATAGGAACATTTTAAAGAAAAGAAAAGCAGAAATAACTAAAAAATCATTCTGAGAGTGCAGACCTCTACCAAGCATATTGTGCCTCCCGCCCAACATTGTTGTCCTATGCAGGTGTAAGATATTACCACCAGGTGGCCCCATTTACCACAATGTTAACAAACAACAACACATTTCAAAAAGTGACCCAGAAACCAGGATTTCTTCTGGATCATTACCAAAATGTAATCATCTGTTCATGGTACCATTCCCAACATTTGCTGAAAATTAGACAAAAATTTGACCAAAACTTATTGAGGTATTTCGCTAACAACCAGACAAAGAAACAGACAAATTCTGGCTAAAACAAAACCTTCTTGGCGGAGGTAACAAATAATAAAATGCTTTTTTTTTATAAGTAAAGAATAAAGTAAAGAATGCAATTCTTATTAAAGAAAATAAAGTAAAAGAATACGAGAATATAAGAGCAATAGGAATATTGTTATCTGGACACACTAAGAAATAAGTAAAATATAGACACATATAGTGAGTATTGGATATAAATAAATGTAGACATATAGTATATGTAAATATATCTATCACATATCTATAACTATAATATAATTATAGATATGTGGATATATAAAATAACCACTACACACTTTACTAAAAAACATATTGTTCTGAATAATTTACTTTTTGTAATAAGTCGTTCTTAGAACAGATTGCAGAATTTCTCCCACTGCAAAAACAAATATGGAACTACAAAACTCTAGCTCCATGTTTGATGTCATGTGGTCACCCCTATTAGATTACATAGAGAATTTGAAATGGAATAAAATAGAAAAATTATTTTGAAGATAGTGATATTTCTGTGCCTCTAGATGCAGAGAGACAATGTTTTCCATCTGTATTCATATATTGAATAAGAGACACGGTATTATAAACTACTTCACTCAACTAAAGTACACAGACCTATTTAAATGTAGTGGAAAGTCTAGGAAGCATTAGGCCTGTACATTAGGAGCAATGTAATGAATTATTCAAATGTAAACTTGTTTTCATAGGTCTGTTCTTACAACAACCTTTCTCAACATGTTCACAGAGCAGTCATTCATACTTTAAACCCTCCTGCGGCACTAAGCTTCGCGCAGTAGTTGTTTCCCAACAATAGGCCTGTTTGTTTGGCAATGAGAGAAGAGTTGCTGCCAATTAGCCACAGACTCAGGTTTAGGCAATACAAGTAACACCCCACGTGCATAAGATCAAGCTGCTGGCTGGTACACGTAGCCTCCGCTGTTTGATCCAAAACACCAGCAAACCTGCACTGAAATTACAAGTTGCAGTACTTTATTTAGTAATGGATTACTCTCAGATTTGTCAAAAGGTTATTTTGTCAATTTCTTCCTGATATTTTTGTTAAGTTTTTGGTTTGTCCAGTGACTTTTTTTGTCTAATAGTTTTTAGTTGTGGATCTGTGGAGTTTTAATTAACTCTAGTTGTCTAGTTGTTGTCTAGTGTCTAGATTATCTAACACAATTTGTCTCATTCTGAACTAGCTTTAAAGGTACAGTGCGTAGTTTCTGGTGCCATCTAGTGGCGAGGTAGAGCCATTGTTTGATTTGTCCGTTCTGGGCTACTGTAGAGATATAGCGGGCTTTGTGAAAAGGAGATCTGCCCCCCATGTAGATAAAAAAGGCTCAATCTAACTTAATAAAACACATCAATTCTTAGTTGGATTGAAATAGTGCCATGCCATGTAATAAAAAGGCTACAATTTATGTTGAAAGTGTGGATTTCAAGCCACAGACACACAGAACGTTAAAAAATAATAAAATATTATACAATAAATAAAACATTCTTGAATTCATAAATATTAAATTCCATTTCTGCCAAACCTAAATGCTGCAAAAACTGTTGCCTGAGCAACCTTCAATCTGCTTCTGCATCTTCTCCCTATTATCCCTTGAATCTTTGTAAATTCTCTTCATAATTGACCGTACCTCCTTCTCTGGTGACGATGTGGTTGAGGTTGACAATGTCCAAGATGGCCTCCAGATCTTTGTCACTGAGGCCCCTGGCGGCCATGTCCTCCACCGAATCGGGATAGATCACCTGGTCCCGCAGTGACCCCATGGACATGTAGGGCCTGGAGAAACATTACCCGCTGAGTGTTCTCATTTCACTAAGTGCTCTAGAAGACAAGCAGATGCTACCGGAGTGTTTAGACAGAAATACAAAAAGCAAAAGTGGACGTATATTGGCTTCTATTACAGCAACCAGGTGGCCGTCTCATCCTATGTATAAAATATTTACTGCTCTGCAGGGAGGAGCTGCTGAGTCGACACATCTAAACTGCCCCGGATAAGATGACATCTGACAGTTAGGTCTTGGTTCGGTTCAGTTGAAGTGCTGCAGTCTTACTGCTTGGATTCACTTGTTACCTGACTCTTAACCGGACACTCCTGTGACTGATGGCAGGCAACATGCGTTATATGATGCAGCTCAGGGTGAGAGACAAAATGTGACACAAAACAAGCTCATATTCACTGCTGTGTTCCTTGTTTCCATAATGAATAAAGGCAGTGGGTGAATATTTGCAACAGAAAGTGACGTGTGCAGTAATTCTAGTTAGATCAGTAGAGCTAAAAAAAACACTGGGCTGACTTTGCTCAGTTTCCCTTTATGTGAATGGACTGATGATACTGAACGTACTGTAACATTTCTATATTTTAAAGGTAATTCGAGACAAATAATGGAGACATTGCTGTAACTGCACAACTGTATTAAGAGCTGTATGGTAAATATTTCCATGTGGCCAGAGCTCTGGTTTCTCTTTGTCAGCTCCCCTACCCACACCTCCACCCACACCTCCACCTCCACCTCCACCACACACACACACACACACACACACACACACACACACACACACACACACACACACACACACACACACACACACACACACACACACACACACACACACACACACACACACACACACACACACACACACACACACACACACACACACACACACACACATGCACAGATCCTGTTACAATAGATTAAATTACTGATAGGCTTCACCGGTACAATGATCAAACCCTACAGTCAGCGCCACTTTACCGCTGTGGGATATTAGTATATGGGATGTGAGAGTGTGTGTGTGTGTGTGTGTGTGTGTGAATACCTCTGAGGGATGTAGAACATATGCTGAGGAGAAGGTTTGTGAAGCCTGCCGCCGTAGACAGGCCACAAGCCGCTGAGGATCCGGAACAGAGAGCTTTTGCCACAGCCGTTGGGCCCCGTGATCAAGAGGTGCATGCCCTCCTCCACCTGAAACCATGACACCAGGCCTTATGCTTGGGTATTTACATTAGAAGAGTCACTGAACCTTTAATGTATGAGGCTTGCGGATGTAAGCGGCATCTATACTGTATGTCAGCTCAAAATCAGCAGGGTCCTCGCGTGTATTGACCTCGAGCCAGCGTTTCACAACGGGAGCTCGGTGCAGTCTGGACACAAATAGTTTAATATAATATCAGTAGTAGGGCTGCAACTAACCACTATTTTGATATTTAATTCAGATTTTAATTGGTTTGTTCGATTATTTAATTAAGTCCTCCTTTTAAACATCTTACACAATATATTCTTCATGTTCTGTAATGATCCTCAATCTGATTTCCATGATTTTATGTAAAACTAATTGATCTTTGAACTCTTATCTTATTAATCATTGAATTTGGATTGAACATTGTAGATAATTTTGTTAATTTATTTTTTTTTCTAGTTTGGGTCTGTTCGGTATTTTTTAAGTTATAAATAATGTGTTTTTATCTGTAGTAAGAAACGATTTTTGATTTTTTTTTGCAATTTAAAACATGAATTGATTCTGACTCTTCTATATTCTTTTAATACCAGGTTTAAGTATATAACCTTTGTGGTTGTAGAGATATTCCGTATTTATTATCATTTATAGCAGGAAAACTAAAAAAAAAAAAACAGGCCTGGGGCCTAAGTGGTTAAAAATCCTGGCTTGTGTCTAATTATCAGCGATGAAACTCAGTTACCCACAAAATCAAAGCGCAGGCTGCTGGGATCAGCAGAGACTCTGCCTCTGATGTTGAGAACAGAATCGTCTGACCAGAGCAGCTATGCTCATAACAAATGTTCGAAACACTGCTATTTAAACCTTTTTGTGAGTATTGCCTTGTAATGGTGAGCGTCACAACATCCTCTGTTAGCTCATTACTGTAGCCAACAGCCTGCAGGGCGCCACACGGACCATATATCGGTTTCCTAATGAGTCTACAGAGGATTCTTCTTAACTGCTAATAAACGCCACAGAGACATAAACCCCCAGAGAGACTGATGGTGAACATCTGAAGCTATCAGTTGAAGCTGCTACTCTTTTATACACTGCAAAAAATGAAATCTTAGTGAAAATATCCTCTTTTTGGTGCAATTAGTCAGAGCTTATTTTAGCTTATTTCAGTTTTTTTCTTGATTCTTCTTTTTGCAGCATAGTTTAGCCCATTCCAACTAGAAAACACAACCTCAAAGAAAAACTGTAAGAAATGTCAAAAGTGCAGGTCGATCAGAGTAGACCAAGTGTTTCACCTTAAAATTCAGGCTGGATACTACAACATCTCCATTGGGCGTGATGATCGGGACGTTCTCACACACGATGCCGTTGTCAACATCGATCACTTCACCTGCAGAGAAGAAAGAGAGAAAAGACGAGAGAGGAAGAAAGCGATGGAGGGAATTTGAGTTGAGGTGAATCAGACTAGTAATAAAGGATTAAACTTAGGGCTGCAATATGTGGGAATTTTCAAACTTCACAACTTTACATGGGAATAAATAGGAATATATGGGAACACATTCAATACTTACAAAATTGAAGATTGGCCCATAACAGGGATCTTAAATATAATTGTGGAAAATATACTGCAGCATTGTCCTGGCTAAAACATTTAGATTTAAAGGGATAGTTTGTATGGTTTTCATTTCATTCAAAAGTGTTGGACTATCCCTTTAATGCAAATACAGTCCTCAATCACATGCACACAGCACACTGCTTACTGCAGGGATACAGAGGCCAAACCCCCTTCCTGCACTGTGCATTCCTCCATCACATGCACAGATGATTTCTAAATCCATGGAGGCCATACTTTTGAGCCCAAAGCAGAGAACTATTAAATCGAATGTTTCCCAAATTCCTTGGAAATTTGCCGGAAAATTTTCCCACTCCTTTTTGAGCCTAATTAAACAGAAGCATGGAAAGCCTAGAGAGTGGAAATCATGAGGTTAAAAGTAAGATCACTCCATTCTGGGGCCAAATGGATTATTTATTTATTCTTGAAGCTTATCATTGACCTGGATACTGTTGATTGCTTACTTCGCCCTACAAAGGGCTCGTTTGGCTCAAGAAGTAGAAGCTGTAGACTGTCGTCAGTGTGAAAAGCAGCCGGCTGAAAATAAACACTTGTCTTGGGGTTATTCCAGTGCAAACGATGCATTGAGACACACCGACTGAAGCAGCAGCTCCACTCTCCAGACAGCAGAAGTGGTAAAAGCCTTCCCTATTAGGCTCTTTTGCCTGTTTCAGTTTATGATACAAATAGAGGCTATTACAACAGTAATAAGCCCACCCTTGATCTCCAGCGGCCCGTCTATGTGCATCTCAGGCTTGCTCTTCTTCTCTGTCGTGGCTGACAGGGACGAGCGCTTGTAAACGCCCCTCTGGACGTCCTCGAACACCACGAACATGTTGTGGACCCGCGCGGTGTAGCCTGCCAGCTCCGTGACCTGCCAGAACACACACAGGGGTCAAAGGTCAATCTCAGCATGTTACACCGTGACCCAGAGCAGGGTCAAAAAACAGTGTGTGTGTGTAAAAGTGTTTCTATTAATGTGAAGCCAACACCACAATCACAAAGTATCTGATATTATTATGATATGATTGGTCTGTGTTTCCATTTCTCTTTTTCACAAGTACTATTGAATTAATTACAATCTATCATACATAATGTGCCCAACTTACAAACCAATATTCAATTTCAATCTGTAGTTGCCCAACCTGTTTTTTAGTTTCAATTAAAATTGTATTTAGCATCAAAAATTAAATGAAACTCGTGATATTGAAGAAGGGGGAATCAAAACAAAGGAAAATCATCCTCTTGCTTTGGCTTTAGTGCAGCACCCTGCAGCGAGACAAGGCCGGCTGTTGACACAGATTGATTGTATTAACCAACAAACACCAGTTCTGGGAATTTAACAGACACCATGTGGAGCTGCAGGGATACGAATGGCTGAGGGGCCAAAGAAAGCCAGACACAAATAAAATGTGTCCTTAAAGAAGGAGGGCCGCATTTAAAGAGTGGAGGATGACTCTGATGATGAAAATGTGCAATAAATAAGGAGACATATAAGATTTTGTATATCAACCGGTGAAGATAGACTAAAGGAACAGAATGACTAGGATACATCCTGATGAAAAACAAGAGACAGACTTGTGTTTACTGTACAACAGGTTGGTGCCAAACCTGTGACAGATGTTTGCTTTAACAAAAAAATATTGTGTTATCGTGCAGAAACAAAAGCTACATACTACTACGTATGAACATATGCAAACAATGTGCAAAATGAATGAAACTATGAGCATTTCATCAGGCCATCGTGTACAGGCGTGAAAATGAGAGCTCATGCTGTGCGAGCAGAGTATTACTAGTGAACCAGAGGATTTGCTTAAACGCAACCTGAGCGCTACTTTTTCCACTAATTTACATGTGTAAATGCAGCCCTGATACATATCTGATAATCCTCAGAGAGAGATAGAGAGATATAGTGGGGAAAGTGAGAAAGAGATGCAGAAGTGCGGGCTGAAAGATCAACAGATGGGAGGATTATACACAGCTAAGGCTAAGCCCTGAGGGAAGGAGGCCTGGAGAGTCAACGCTCAAACACACAAAGGTTTCACTGCTGGCTCGTCCACGCCGACACGTGACACGCTCCGTCTTCAGGAAGTCCTTCCTAATAAAAGATTTCTATGTTCCGACGATATTCCCACGGTTGTATTTGATGCGGTCCGGCGCATATCAGAGGACCGACGTGACCCGCTTGTCTCCCCAAAGCAGAAGTTCTGTTTCTCATGAATACATGACTCGGGGAAAAAGATCAGGATTTGGCGAGCGGATACAGCGACTGCCCCGGGGAATAAAAGTGTGTCATCTGAAAGCCACGACACCAATGTTCAGCTGATACTGAACCGTCTGATGTAACTACTATGTGACTCATGAGATTTTAAAGGAATAGTTCACCACATTATAATAATAGAAAAAAATCTGTTTCACAGAATTTTAGTTAAAAACATTTTTAAAAAATGGCCAAATCGTACACATTCCATCCTTTAACTTTTACTCCATGTCTGTTTGATATAGTTCTATCGCCTCAGATAAGATACATAAGTTGTCCTTGTTTTGTGCTGAGAACCTTAAATTGGAAATATGCATCCTCTTGGGCCCAGACGATTGGACACAAAGCAGTTGGATTATGCTGTTTTATAGAGACAAATTAAACCGGTGAATTCCAGGCTGGTGTAAAACGAGCCTTTGTAGAACAACAAAAAACAAACATCGCTGAGTTTACAAGATACACATGAGCTGGGACTGGCACTGTACTCTGTTCTATTAACCGGTGTTTGGAGGCGTGAGCTGCATACTGCCTCAGGAATGTGCTCCATCGCCCGGTAAATTGCACACATGCTCGCACATCTCTCGGAACTGCAAGTAGAGGCTTGCTGCTGCTGCTGCTGCACACAACTGTACTCGGCACACGGTGCAGTTCAAAGCAGGACAAAGCTCGTATCCTCCAGCAAAGAGTTTTGCACCAGAGACTCCGGCGCTCCCACTGAGTTGCACTTCAAAACAGAATCATTTTTATATTTGACAGCAGTTCAAACACATTCTGGTGGGGTGAGAATATAATGCTAGCCAGGAGAGGAGTACTGAAATTTATCACTTAAGTAAAAGTACAACACCCTGCAAAATATTCACTCATAGTACTAGATGTACTACATGAAGAATCCTTCTTAAGTAAAGGTACTAAGTACTTACTTTTAAATCTACTTTTTAGTATAAAAGTACAAGTACTCATGAAATGGGTTGTCAGTCTCTGGGCTGTATCATTATGATAAGGAATGTAGACATATTTATTTATTTATGCCTCTGCCAATGTAGCTGCTCAGAGCTTTCAAGGATTATATATCTACTGAATAGATTGGTGTGGATACTGTGTACATATTCTTATCTAAAATTCATTTTTGAATGGTTCTTCATTTATCCAAATAGGGCCATTATTTGATTCCATTGTTGAATGTTATAACGTTGAAAATTCATTAAACACTTCCCATATGGGAATATATTGGGCGTGTCCCAAATGGCAAGACCTGATTGGTTGGAAGTTGTAAACAACACCGCAACCAGGAGGCAATTTATATATATATATATATATATATATATATATATATATACTGACAAAAAGATGTTAATATAATGTAAGGAGTAATGACACTGGTTTCCGAAATGTAAGGACTAGAATGTATGGGTAATTGCATTAGTATTTGTACTTAAATAAAGTACAAATAAAAAAAAACACTACTAGTACAGTAACGAAGTAGAATTACTTTGTTACATTCCACCACCGATAACAGATGGGAAGTTTTTTTTAGAACACTTGACTCACACTTCATGACACACACACAATGACTGTCTCCTGAAGGTTTCAATTCCTCCTCCACACCACAGGCACGAACTGCTGCAGTACGAGTCACATGTTCTATATGTACGTCAGAGTGACCCGTGCTCATAAATACTACGTCTTATTAAGCTGCTGAACAACATGGAAAAAAGTGCACCCGAAAAAACAAAGGTGGACATATGATTAAAAAGCAAACAAGCACGTTGTGCTGCGGCTTCACAAAACAAATGTGCAGCAGCCAAATCCTCTTACAGACCTTCAAAATACAGCCTGAGAGCGACAACGTGTGAATGGAACTTGCTATTTTTTTTTTTTTTTTTTGTGGGGGGGGGTTGGGGATTAAAATGCAACGAGAGATCAGGGATTTGGCCCTCAGTGAACAAGGCCTTTCATTCACCGATTTCTTTCTTTGCCTTTTTTCGAGGCCTGGACTGGAGACACATTCCTATATGCATGTACGGTGATTTTCACAGTGGGGAAGGGATGGATGTATAGTACAGTATATGTCTGTGCTTCCATCTGTTCTGCTTCAACACCAGTTTATGAACTCACCCAACCACGCACCCTCACACATATGGCATGTGAGTTTCGCTACATTTAATCTAAATAACCAGACATGTGGGCTTCCAAGATGTCTGGTAGCTCATGCATATATTTTTGCGATAATTTATTCGTACTTTCTTTCTTATTAGGTCTCATCTCATATTCATGGTAATATAATCTGAACCTGACTCTAGAAGTAATCATTCCTAGTAGAAGAGGTTGTAGTGGACATGTGGACATCTATAAAATAATAAAAAAGAAGGAAACATAGCAGCTACTTTTGATTTGAAAAGGGCAATCTGTGACTTTACAAGTGGTGGCGCCACATTAACAGCAGCATGCATGTGTCCTCGCCTCTTTGTAGGAGGACATGATCCTCTCGATGGCGTCCGCTCCCGAGGCCAGAAGGTTCCGGGCGGTGGTGAAGGCCTCCGTCCTCTCGCTCACCAACACCTGGGTCTGTCCATCCGCTGTTTCTGGAGGACGGACAGGGAGATAAAAAACGAGAAGGGAAAGTGAAATCGACTGAGAAACAAATTAGTTAATCAATATATAAAATGTAAAATCTAATTAGAAATGAAATAAATTCAAAATTGTGAAATTATAGCGAAAATAAATGATACCCCTTTTTTTCTGGGGACCCCAAGAACGACCCCTGGGGGTCCCCGGACACCACATTGAGAACCAGTGCTTTAGAATCCCACAGAGATAGATAACATTAGTCTTAATACTGATCAGCAAACAGAAGAACTTAGTTACAGCTTTATTTTTTATGCGAGTGAAATGTCATTGTGGGCTGTTTTCACACATGCTAATCAGCTCCTGTTTGAAGAGAAAACAGTTTCTGTTGGTTTGGAGATGTTAATAATCCTCATGTGTGTTTATGAACACCACAGAATGAAACGCACAATCGAACCTGTGCAGCCGGAGCTTGTCTTTTGGGTGCATTTTATATTATGATAAAATCAAACAGCTCAGCAGAGACATAACTGGGACTCTTAAAGGTCACCTGACTTGGGTCCACCCTGCCTACCGTTGTCAGCGAAGCCGGTGGCCGTGATGATGGGCACGGCCACCATGACGAGGCCGCAGCCGCTCCACACGTACTTCATGAGGAACTGCTCGATCATGATGTACCAGAGGCGCTTGGACAGGATCAGGTTCATCTGGTTCGCCAGTGCCCGGTAGCACTTCTGCAGCTGACACATCTCCACCTGCACGGGAGACAGGACGTTACATAACAGAGCAGCATGTGTGTGTTTCATGCGGATGTTAGTTCTTTTTTTTGTCACCATGCAGCATTCGTCTAAGTCAGTGGTTCTCAAAGTAGCGTGAATGGTACACACAATAAAATAAAGTGTTAAATGTTAATACAGTGTAGTCTATATAAAGATGGACATTTGGCCTATATGCAGTGTTGGAAGAGGAATTCAGATCTTTTCCTTAATTAAAAGTACTAAATATAGCAATGTAAAAATACTGCATTACAAATAGTATTGCAGTGAGTGATGGGTTTCTTTCCTCATCATTGTTACAGCAGCATGTTGCTGTTGTAGCTGCTGGAGGTGGAGCTAGCACTACTTTATATACAGTTTGCTAGTTGAATCCAGTGGTTCCCAACCTAGGGCTCAACAGCCTCCAAAAGGTCAGCACATATATATCAGAGGGGTCCAGAAATGATTAAAGAGAGAGAAAGGAAGAAGAAATTTAGAAGAATTCAAAGATTAAAAAGTTAAAACCACTAGTTTGTGTTGTATACAGTTATATTAAATCTAAATATTCAATTACAAGTTAATTCCTTAACGCATAATGTTAGTTAAGTATTGTCATCAAAAGGTACGTAAAAGTAATCTGCATCTGAAAAGTAGCTAAAACTGTCAAAATAGTAGTATTTTGACAACTTTAGACACTTTTCAGATGCAGATTACTTTACTAACATTTTAAAATAAATACTTGGTTACTTAGTTATGAATACTAAGTTACTTTCCACCCCTGGGTTGCATATGCTATAACCTCATTGAGTCCTGACACTCTTTAGTACCTTGTGTCCCCTGTAGAAAGCGATTTCTTCAGCGTTTGCGATGATCCTGGAGTGCACATAGCGCAGGTAGCCCTTCCTGTGCGCCTCCTCCGCCACCAGTTTGCCGAATTTGGGCGAGCACGCGCGCAGGACCTTGGCCGTGACGAAGACCACGAGCCCGGCCAGCAGGGTCGGCCCGCTGGCGTTAGCTCCCCTGGACCGGGCGGTCTGGATCAGCGTGTAGGAGGTCAGCACCACGTCCAGGATGGGCTTGGTGAGATTGGAGTAGAGATGCGCCACCGACTGGGAGAACATCATCACGTCCTCGGTGAGGGACTGGTCCGGGTTGGCGAGTCTCCCGTCCATGTTGCTGACTTTGTAGTACGTCTGGTCGGTGAAGTAGGTCCGGTACGCGTGGTTCACCAGCCGGGTGCGGAAGGCCAGGGCCAGTTTGCACTCCAGGTACCGGATGGCGCTGTTGACGAACGTGGCCGGGATGGCGATGAGGAGCCATTTGATCAGCTGGAGGATGAAGCGCTTGGGTTTCTTCTCCACGATCGTTTTGACGATCTTCCCGTCCAAGCTGGCGACGTAGATGGACAGAAAAGTCCGAGATATGAGCGCCACCGAGTGCAAGCACAGCAGCCCCAGCTCCCTGGACACCAGCTTGGGGAAGAGGATTTTAGCAAGTTCGAGGATCTGCTTGAAAAATTCCGCATTCACGCCCGGGGAGGACTTTTTCACGTCCGTCCGCGCGTTTACCGCACACACCGATCCGTTTTCGGTCCGCGAGGGTCTGCGGTCGTTCCCTGGATGTTTGTCTCTGCAGAGCTGCTTGCAGAGGATGGGGTAAAGCGTTTTGACACCGTAGGCTGCAGCCGCAAGGAACACGGCTCGCTTCGCCGCAGACGCGCGGTCCCATCTCACTTTGGTCGCCGCGTCAAGGATGTTGGACATTTTGTCAAACGTTTTAGTCGTTTTTACTGTCAAAACCCATCCCCCCCGACAAAAAAACAAACTCAACCCACTGCGTCGACATGAAAAGAATGGACTTCTGACATGTACCGCTACATCCTGCTTCTTTTTTTGTACTAGCGTCAAGTGCGGAATAGGATAGAAAAATTACACTTCCGGTTGGAAATTTCAACATAAAACCACCACTCAATACAATAACGATATATGAACGGTGACGTTGAGTTTGCGCTTTTATTTTATTGGAGCAAATTCGTTAGAACTTCCGGTTTGATCGTAATAGTTTTTGCTAGCTTGATAACAGTGATTTCCTTCCGAGGTTTTGCAATGGCTTTTTTCATTGGTCGCATCCCCCCACACACAAGAACACGATTGGTTGCGTGATAAACGTTAACGGTTACTACTGTACTTCTTCATCTACTGTATTCACATACCCCTACATTTATTTTATTATTATATTTAAATTATATGTTACAATTAATTACTTCCCTTTTTTCCAGCAAGTGGTGATTTAAACATGAATGTAACAATACATTTCCATTCATGTCCATAACTTCAAATGAAAGAATTTGTAGAAAAAAAAAATACTGTATTCCCTTTTTATTACTTTGGTACTTTTACTGTATTTAAATTTATTGTGTACAGATTTCAAGTGAAAAAAACTTAAATATTTCAATCATTTTGTCAATTATTTTTAAATGACTGGCATCAATAAGTTCTTCTTCACGTGAAAAGTTGTTCCTGTAGTATTTTTTTCTTCTTATTTTGAGCAACGTTAGCTGCTAACATGAAGTAGCATCCCGTTTATTCCGGTTTATTTCGACCCTTAAACCACTTGAGTTATTGTTTCACGGTTTCATTTTTCATACATAATTGCTGTACAAAGCTGTAAGAAATGAACTGGGTTGGGGGTTCAAGGTAAGGCTAAATTAGCAGCTAAATGGACATTAGCATGTATCCGTTAGCCTAGCTTTAAGCTTTAAAACTGGAGCCCAACCATGATGTTTTTATCTCATTTTCTTTATATATAACTTTTTTTTTACACATTTTGACCAATATTTCTGACATGTTTTACTTTTAACTGATTTTTTTCAATTTAATAATTGTATAATAATTAATAAAAATTGTTATCTTTTTAAAGAAAACTATTAAATTGACCAAAATCAAGAAAAAACTTAAAATAAAAGCAAAATTATCCGCCAATGCAATAAGATTATTTAATAATTCTACTCAATATTGGACTAATTGTACTAAATACAAGATTTTTTGCAGCATATCTAAGTACAACAAAAACAATAGTTCCTTTAAGTTTCAGTCTATTGTATTGAGAACCATATGTGCTGGGGAACAGAAAATCCTGTTGATCAGTTTCCACAACATCACATGTCATATTAAGTGAATATAGATTTGGGGGACAACTTTTTCAGGTTCATTATATGTGCTATATAGAGCTGGGGAACCTATGGGACCATGGGAACATAATGGTGACCCTATTAAAACATCTCTCATTTGCAGGAACCGGTTAATGATGAAGAATGATGCAAAGAAGCAGAGGGTGAGAAAGTTAAACACAATTTCTAAGGCTTTACAAGTCAAATAACAGCTGTAATGTCATTTGCTGGTCGAATGTAGCTTTTCTTTTTTTTCTCCAACAGGAGTTCTTTGAAAAGAAGAGAATGCAACAGAAATTGAAAAACATGGGTATTTCTCTGCCGACCTCCCCCAGAGGCACAAGTTGTACCAGTATGGACCTGGTGACATTGTTTGTTGTGAACCAGATCGCTTCAAAGAAAGAACATAAAGGTGCATTTTATTGATAGATAAATCATTTCAAATCTAACATTAGATGCGGAAAAGTAAATTTTACCAAAGTTTAGGGGAATAATTGATGGTAACCCCATAAAATTTAAATCACATAAAATACTATTACATATATTTGTTACTGAAAAAAATAACATTCTAATATACTACAATAATATAACATTCTAAAAGGAGCTGCATAACAAGTGCTTCTACTTATTATGCTTTACATACATTTTGCTGATAATTTGAGACTTTTTTACTTTTTTCACTGCTTGTTAGTAATATCCATCACACCTAGAGTACACAAGCACATGAAAAAAATGTATTTTTAAATAGTTAAAACATTAAATTACACTATATTTGTAGCTTATATATCTATATCAAACTGTCAGTATGGCAAATTAATGTGATGAAGTTGTGTTTGTGTTTTTCAGATCCTCCTAAAGTAGCAGTTCTCGGCAGCTGTAAAAGTGGATCTAAATATAAGAGAAATGAGCCACTCGTACTCCCAATGAGCCCCGGCTCTCCCTCACAGCTGAGTCTGATGGAGAGTCAGCCTCAGTGCAGGTAGAGCTGGAATCTGGGTCGTCTTAAACCACCAAGAGTCACAACCAGCATGTTGATCACACCACATTCTAAACATTAGCCAGCACATCATGAATATAGAGTGTATAATATGGTATTGTATCTGTCTGTCTGAAATATCTAGTGTTCAAGGAACAAGAAAAAGAAAGTATGTTATTCCACAAGGATTTAAGTGTAGGCAGGTTAGTGCATTTTTCTTTGGTATTTCCTTTAACATGAATAAATAGTGTGACTCTCTGGCTAAATAGTCACTTATGTTTCTGTCTCCTAAGCTGTCACCAGTGCTGGAGTCAGGTTTCTCAGACAACAGTGCATCTGACTACCTGCCGCGTCTCAGCCCCTTCTCAACCCCATCAGCCTCCTCTGGCCACGGTACTGTAGTGAAGCATGTTTTTTTTTTATGATACATGAGCATATTTTTTAATATCAGCGAATATAGGTCAACTCAAACTGGTCTTTCAGGAATATTCCCCCTGCAGCTGAATCTCGGGCAGAGAGACGAGACACAGGCAGAGCCACCTCCTCATTGGTCCCCACCAGCCTGGGACACCGCAGGACTGGAGCAGACTCAGGTGGCCAAACGGAATTTAATTTTCAAGGATTATATCACTTTAATATAATGAAACTGGATAACTATAGGTCAATTTAGTACACAGGCATGGGAACATTGGACTCCACATGTTGCTTCATGTGGTCCATTTCATAAAACATTAAAAGCATCAAGATACAATTTAAAACAGTTGAGTAAAAGGGGAAAAATCTAAATTTAAAATGAAAAAAACAAGAAAATTTGTTAAAAATAAATAAGATAAAATATAAAAAAAAAACAAGAACAAAGTTACAGTGCAGCAAAAAATAATTAAGATCAGCTCTGAAAACTAAACTAAAAACAGTGAGTTGCAGCAGACGGACAGTTCTCAGGGGGTTTGTTCCAGATTTGTGGGGCATAGAAAAAAAGAAAAAAAAGAATTCTGATTGATCAGGTCATTTATTTTTACATCTGTACTCTGGTCTATATTACAAATGTCACCAGATTTATTGGACTTGTTAGTATGTGTCAAAAATGACAATTACCTGATCCTGAGCAGATAATAAAATAGTGCCATTAGTTTTTTGAACCTCTTCTTCGTTAGTTTCAGCCTTTCTCTCAGCCCAGAGCTACCTCCTGGTCCCGTGGATCAAACCCGACCTTCTACCAACCAGACACACCAACAATCCAAAGCCCTTTGGTTTCCAGGGACAATGCAAGACAAGAAGTCACATTCTCTTTTGACCAAGCGGGGGACAAGGAACCCATGTTCACTCTTAACCAGACAGAAAGTGAGCAGCAGTTTGAGGAAGATGTTTTTAGGGGCTTCAGCAATGAAGAATATGATGGAGAGGGTAAACACTGCTTATAGACCAGTTCAATTTTAAAAATCACAATGAGTTGTCACTTCAGCTTCATATCAAATTTCATTCCAGCTTCTTATTTTGGAGGTGCAACATCAAAGATATATCTCAAAGAAGAATCAACAGTCAAATCTTCAACACCACAGTAAGTCTTTATAACTTCAACTATAATCAAACAATTGTCATTTAATTACAGTATGCTTTGAATTTGTTTTCATGTTGGTTTTCCTTCCTGTACCTTCAGAACTGTCCCTGATTCTCAGTGCACAGGAGTGGAGGTAAGTTCTCTTACTGTAACAAGTTATTTATATGGTCTACAGTCTACAGAGCTGCTGCCCTTCATGTTTTTGGAATCTCCCCCACGCGAACACACCAGATTCTAAATATAAACTTGTTATCAAACAGCTGAAGCTTGCCAAGGAGGATTGGGCACCCTATGGTGTTAAATTGGCCTTTTACTGCCACCAAGTGGTCGGGTTTGTAATTGCCATAAGATTCTCCACCAAGGACATATTTTTTTGTTTTAGATCAGTTCACAGTCCTTACATGCTGCACTACAGAGCCCCTCTGGTGACATTGGGTACGAGATAGTTATTTTTTTCATTTCCATGGAGATAGTTTTGATTGTTGCTGTAAACATGGTTTATTGCAGATAAAACATGACAAAATACAAACGGTAATACGTCAATATCCAAATATGAGCAACAATCAACACTATCTCCATGGAAATGAACACAATATCTATCTCATGGCCATGCATTATTAACTCGTGGTCACATTTTAGTATCCCATGGCCACGTATTATTTATTTTTACCCAATATCACCAGAGGGGCTCAGGATTTCTTAATTTATCTTCCCAGCTGTATGTATGAGAGTTTTACATGTTACTTCTGTTTCATTCACAGCTCTCCAACTGCACTGACACTACCTTTTGTAAGTCTACTCACCATCTCACATATCCATTCATTGAGAATTTAAAGACTGTAAACTGATTATCTGTCTTTTCTATATCCCAGTGTGCTTTGAACAAGACAATTCCTCAGTGGGTAGCTATGAATATCCACCTAGTTACTCTTGTAGAGGATGTTATCTTACTTCGGACTCAAATGATGTAAGTTACACCCAAATGCTTTGTCCATCTCGCTATTGTACTATGATCGTAGTTTCACACTTATGTTTTCTTTTCTATCTTAGTATGAAGAATGTTGTCAACCAGTGGACCAAACCCGTTTTGCACATACTGAAAACCCAAACCTGCAGGGGAATCCAACACAAAGTCCCTCCACACCCATGTCTCTCACGTCACAAATGAACCTCCAAAATACCACCAGAGATGATCATAAAGTTATAGAGACTGACTTAAGAAGCAACGGCACAACTCAGTTTGTATCTCCTCCCTTGCGGCATCAAACTCCACATTCGCAATGCAAATGTAAGAAAACAGACAATCAAATGCAAGATGCAGGAACTCAAACGATCACCGCCTCCACAGCGGAGACATGCGACGCTTCGACTCAATGCAACATGCTGTCAGACAACGTGAGCGAAGCCCCCGGGTTTAACTTGTACCAACCACCTGTTGGCGCGTCGGTACAGCATTCGGCCACATGGAGGCAGTCTGACACTGCAGAATCAAACACACACACAGCTCCATCAGCCAACTCCACCAGTGAATGGAAACATACGCCCTGGAGGAGGATGAAATCTAAGGCTGCTGGTGGCAAAGTGAGCCTGCAGAGACCCATAAACCCCTTTTTAGGTGTTTTGAGCATGGCTAATAGTGGAGGTATAATACGCAGTATAGTAATCTGTATTCATGTGTTAATTAAGAGGAACTTATGAGATTCATATTTAAATTGTGTGGAATCCCCTGACAAACATTTTTCAAATGTGCTCTCCTTTTTTTTTTTGATTTGATTTAGATAAGCAGGATGGAGCAGGCAGAGATGAGAGAGGGCAACAAGACAACGGCCCTCTGATGAAAGACCTCTCAGGAGAAGTGAGGGATGCAGTCACATCTGCCACCACAGTTAACAGGCTCTTAGATGAGGCAGAAACACTTAAGGAAATAGCCGACATTTTGCTCCTGCTAAAGCAGAGAAAGAAAGAGGGATGAGGAGGAAAGATAGATGAATGAATGAAGGTAGTCAGAGATCAACATAAAAACCATGCCTGTTCTGAGCATGTCATTTTAATTGAAAACATAATTTAATAGTTCGTAAATAAAATATTCATTGTTATTTATCAACGTTATAGAGTTGACACATTGAAATAAAGCCCCAAAGCGGTAATACTCTGATTCATAAGTTTATTTCTTTCCCCATATACATATTCAAGTAAATTTCATGAAGATATTAATTTTTTTATAGAATATAAACTCTAGCAAAACATTTACAGCCTGAACAATAATCAAATATACTATACAGCACTCTTATTAGTATTTTTGTAGTTCCTTGTAAACTGTAGAAACACATGGAATTGTCTCACATAGAAAAAAAAACTATTTCACCATAAGTTCACAATAACTGTCCACAGTTGGTAACGGTGGTGGATGTTAACGGCTGAACACTAAATTATCTCTTAACAAGATGCAGCTTGAAACAATCAGGGTCAGTATTTGGTCATCACAAGTTTTTAATCACACAATCTGTGTTATGGGACAACATCTTAGTGTGTCTGTGTTTTTTGTAATAACATTTTCAGTACAAAACTACTTTGCATGGCCTAGAGACAATCGATTCTGTATTAAATTAAACTCTTTAGCAGTTGAAACAATACTTCTTCACATTTCTTTGTATTATTTTGAAAGAAAAACCGACATTTCTTGTATAACTGAATGAACCAAATATGCAGGATGATTCTCATCATTATCAAACCATATGTAAGATGTTTGAATCCTTTCACCTCATTGGCTTAAATGACCATCATAAGCGGGCTGAAAATGTCCTTTAAAGATGCTTTTGGGGGAAATAGTTCAGGTTTTAAAGATTTGCTCAAAGGACAGTAATGCCATGTCCTTACCATTTATAAGATACATATATTACTAGTTTATTTAATACTCTTACCATTTCATTAGGAATCCCTCTGTAAAATACCAAATATATCACAATAATTGATGCAAATATCTATTCAACTTTGATCTGTCACTGAACATGTCACTACACAGATCCTCATTTTAGACCTTATTAAAAGTAGGTATTAAATCTAATTAATTTTTAATTGTTTTGGAACCACAAGCCAAAAATTGAAATGATCTGCTGGTCTACATTTCTTGCTACACAGAAACCTATGTGTATCTGACTAACAAGGTGTTACCTCACATAGTTTCACAATTTTACAAAACAACAATGGCAAATTACACTAAAGCCTACTCCTTGACCTTTGACACAAGAACCACATAAATGATATGCTCTGCTATTTGTACATGAGGCTATGGAGGAAGACAAAATCCAAATACATGAAATGATAGTAAAAAAATAATATTCCATCACAGTTGAAATGCAAATATGTACATGTAAAGTAAAAAAAAAAATCTGTAGACCTATTTATTATAACATGATATCGTACATATATTTCCATATCAGGACTTGGACTGAAAACAGCGATTAGGCACCTTCACATTACACAGGCACTAATATTATTATGTTAAACATAGAATGAAATACTTAAAAATACAAGTGAAATCTCAATCCTTAAATTATGGATTTTAGTTAACTACTATAGATGGAGCAAACTGTCAGGTATCTACCAGTAATCAGCAACGTTTCATAACATTTAAAACACTGGTTTACAGTGTATGTTTTGGCAAACCTAGTGACAATAGTAATAATTTTAACATAATATGTTAAAATTGCTATTTTTAGATGCAGATAAAGCAATAAACTGAAGGTCTGAAATCACAAAGTAATGCAAAAATTGAAAAATAAAACAGCAACACAACTCATAACTTATTAACTTTCAGTGCTACTGGATTGGTCAGTGTGTGTGTTTTTTTTTTTTTTTACTGACAATACAAGTATGCTATAGTTGGAACTATATGCTGTACATCTCTGGTTTCATAAAAATATCAGAACGACCACAATGTCATCATCAGAGGAAACTGATGTCAAGTGTGCTATGCTACAAGCTTAAACAACATTTAATTGAGATGTGTTTTAATATAGAAAGGCAGAATGGTACTATAGATCAATGTCACAACTGCTGACAAGTTCTGTAGACGCCTGTTTTCTAAAACCACATTTACTGTGACTTTTTCAGTGGAGTTCGCGATGAAAACATATTCTGACACGATGCTGTGTTATACTTTTATACAATAAGTACAACATAATATATTAAATTATATTTATCAATGCATGTACACAATATTAGGGACAATCTTCCTGATTTTTTAAAACTGATCTGCATGTCTTTTATCTACATTTCTTCCTTTGTGAAAGGAAATCATTAAGGTTTAATAGCTGTGTCATGTGGGCTCTGTGAGAGAGGAAGAGTCCCTTTTACTTTGCACATGCAAAGTGTGCTCAACAGTCATATTTCCTGTCCAAGTGTCCTCCAGCAAGACACTGAAGGACGGTTGTGTTTTAATTAAGATATTGTGCTGCATGGTTGAGACTCAGAATTTGTCACCCTCAATTCATACTCCTCTGCAATGCTAATTTTGGATTCCTGAATTGAAAATGATACTTTTTAAACTCTGACTCTGAAACTCAGTGGGGGAAACCAGTAAGCTTGTCAGATCTCATAAAAAAAAATATTTCAAACCCCAGGACTCTGCATATTTACCAAAACACTCAGAGGGAGGTTACCGATGCTGAAACTCCCCCTAGTCTACATCAGATGCATCGTTGTCTGATAGATGGTAGTTTGACCCTTTGACCCGGATGTACTCGACCTGCCGACCCTCGTCTGAATCCGTGTTGCCGCAGGAGCAAAGCTGATTCTCAAACAGAGCCTCAATCTCCTCCAGTCGCCGAGCTTTGGTCTCCGGCAGGCAGCCGTAGATGAAGAAGAAACCAAGCAAAGCCATGCTGGAGTAGAGGAAGAAAGCACCTGGGAAACAAAAAGAAAAACACACACACACACGTCACTATGGACAAACACAGTGAACACCCTTTCACTAAAACTAAAACTAAAAAACAAAAAAAATTGAAATGTTAGTCATACAGTTTTCTGACATGATAGTGGACAATCTTTTGCATTTTAAGCAAAAAAAAAAAAGTTTCCAAGTGCTTCCTCTCATACGACGTCTTCAAATTCCTGCTTCTCCCTCCTGACAACATGGCGAAGACAAACCCTCCAAGAAAAAGCCATTTTATTCATATTATTATCATTTTCAACCCTGAAATGTATAAATTTAATCACTTAAATCCCAAAAAAGAATTGTGTATATGGGATGAATAGATTTTTGTTTATGGGCATATTTGTGCAAGCGGCAACTATAATAGCCATCAAAATGCTTTTTTTCTGCAATGAGATTGAGATGAGAATAGATGAAAAACATGCTTGTTAGTGACTCAACTGATATAATTATGTGTATGGACTCTTTGCAAAAAAGAGGCTTAAATGGGTTAATAAACAGGACTATTTTTCCTCATTTATTAACAATAAAAAGAAATGCTGTTCCTGAGGGAAAAGTACCATTTCTCTATCAGAGTAGCATTGCAATAGGTAGAGAAAGGTGACAATTACACAGACGTATGCATTTACCTAACAGGAATATGTACAGAAAGAGTGACAGAGGTTTAATTACATTTCCTGGCCACTTCCATCATCACCATTTTCTCCTTGTCGGAGCGGAATAAGACATTCGTGTTGCAATCAACCATGCATAATTTGAAATCCACTGATTTAAAAAAAAAAAGAAAAAAAAGCATAGGTAGCCTCATGCCATTACCATCTCTATGACAACATAATTATGTTTTTAAGCTGTTTCTTTCCTATTCTTGGAGAATGATGCTTCTAAAGTTGAAAATGACAAATCGATGGTTAACCCGCTGCATCTCAGGATGCATCCACAATCACCGCTGATGGATCGATCGGCAGAAGCGAGAAAGGTCAGTTTCCTTCCTGTCTGAAGAAGAGAAACCTGCTGTTGAGCCACATTGACTGAGGAGGTATGGAAGGGCATGTTGGGGGGTGGCTGCATGTGACGTAAGGATGAGCACATGTTGCACAAGATTTGCTGGAGGGGGGTAGGTAAGGATTGATGTAATTGGATAAGGACTGACAGCATTGATTGACAGTAATTGTCCCTGACAGGAGTGGTTTGTCTATAATTACATTCCCTTCACTGTGACTGGGTTTGTAAAAAAAAAAAAAACATCGATCTGCCCACAAATCCAAACCTATGTTGCCTCCTTCCTCTCTTTCTTCTACAAAAGTAAAAAGAAAATCCCGCAGCCCAGAAACTGACCGTAGTAGGTGAAATACTGAGCCAGGTGGAGGAAGGTGAGTGACACCAGGATATTGAAGGTCCAGTTGACTCCGGCAGCACAAGCGTTTCCTGTGCTCCTCGCCCACAGAGGGTAGATCTCTGAGTTGATGGTCCATGGCATGGGACCCATCCCTGAGACAGATAGAAAGACATGGACCTCATTGGTGTCAGGTGGAGACAACTGTAAACATTTTTTACATTAAAGGTCCCATATCATACATTTTTGTGGGTTTAATTTGATATGTTGATATTTCTAAGATAATATTCATGAGCTTCTCTTCTGTTTGGCTGATTTGAATGGCTGTGAATGTAGGGACAGTAGTGACATCATAAAATCACTGACATGCAAACAAGCCATTTGGATGTCAGTGCAAAAACTGAAATCTTAACAGTTGTTTTTGGTACAATTATTCCAATATTGAGTGGAATTATCTCAGATAACTCAGCTGATTTCTATTGTTTTCCCCTGATTTGGGCCAATTTGGTCATGTTTTAAGAAAACAAGACTAGGGTTTTATTAAAAAAAGATCAAATTGACTACAATCAAGAAAAAAAACTTGAAGAAGAAGAAGAAAATTGTACTCAATATTGGACTGATTGTACCAAAAACAAAGTATTTTCACCTGATAAGATGGGTTTTTGCAGTGAAGGCTGAGTTTCTGACTCCAGGCCGTGTGAATTGAGAGTCTGACGCTTGGAACAATAGTTATATAACACCTAACCCTTTTCTATTGTTACCTGGGAGACTGTTATTATAACAAGACAAATAGTATGTGTTACATGTCAAAATGTCTTCTATGATAAAGGTCCTGTGGTGCAAAGGTTAGGTTGGCTGTATAGCTGCCTGCCAATGAACCTATCCTCACTTTAGACGTTAGTGCAAAGGGATGGGGACTGAATATGCACAAATTGAGGTGGAGGATTATTATGATTAAGGCTTTACTATTAAATAGAAAATAGCATTTTCTAGGGTAATCTTGGTCCTGGAGAGCAGTAACACACCTGATTCTACTAATGAAGGTCCTAGAGCTCGATTAGTAGAATCTGGTGTGTAACTGCAAAGTTGGAGCAAAAACCTGCAGCCACAGCGGCTCTGCAGGACCAGGATTAGACAGATGGTTTAGATTGAGCTTCACTGTCCTGGAGAGCCACTATTAGTGCAGGTTTTTGTTGCAACCAAGCAGTTACATACCTGATTCTACTAATCACCAGTGTTAATTTTGCCACATGAAACTAGAAGAACTATATATTTTTATTTATAGATATTTTTTTGTTGAAGAACAAAGACAAGACAAAATCTACTTTCTTTTTTCATGACAGACTTCTTAAATTACAATCAAAAAAGTGCCTTCACTGAATGCACATCTTATTGTTACAGACACCTACCTTGATTAATTTTGATGAACATTACTATCAACCTGCTGTCAAAGTCTAAAGAAACTAGACTAAAATAGACTAAAAATGCCAGGAATTTTCAACTAAAATGTGACTAAACAAAAAAGAATACAAGTTGACTAAACGTGTCTAAAACTAATAAGGGCATTTGACGCAAGACTAAAACTCAAGACAAAATTAACACTGCTAATCAAACACTAGGGCCCTTAGTAACGACCATTATTAGTAGAATCAGGTGTGTTAATGCTTGGCTTGGACAAAAGTTTGGAGACCCATGATTTGACACTTTAAGGCGGTTTTCACATATCTGCTGAAAGTGGAAAACTTCTACATTCTGGAATTCTTAACAAGGGAGAAGGAACGGTCTCATTTAAATGATTTTAACAGTATAATTGTAACTTTTTGTAGGAAAAAAAACATATGAGATAATCCAGCAAATCTTTTATAATGGATCTTAGTCAGGTGACCACTGAAATATCATCTCTCTGACCTGGAGCGAAAGCAGCCAGGTAGAGCATCAGGCCCAGTAAAACGAGCCAGGAGTAAGATGTGGGACAGTAGTTGTAGGCCCAGAAGGTGTGTTCTCTCATGTGGCTGGAGTTGGAACATCTGTTGGAAGACAGAGGGACATATTAATAAGTTAATTAACACTGGACCTCAGTGAATATGTTGCATACGTGCAACATGCATTGCACATACTCTTGTGCCACATCCTTCCACTGACCTGCCCCATGCCGCGTGCTCGGTGGACGCCTTATTGACCGGCACACAGGAGGAGGTGAGGAGCGCCGAGGCGTTCTCGCGGTAACAGAAACCACACCCCGGGTCCAGCATGCACAGCTCACACAGCCTGCAGACCAGACAGCAGAACACAACCAGCATCAGCAATAATTCCCCCTAAAAGTAATCAATCATGCCGCGCGCATTTTTCCCCTGTTTGGATATTTTTGTGCATTGACGTCTGTAGAAAACTGAAATAAAATATGTGATATTGGAGTTGTTTTGCTCTCTATCTCTAAAAATACACTTACCACTACACTACGTCATCAGGAACTGCACTCAAACCCCTTAACTGATTACACAAATGAAATAATTGTATGAACAGTTCCTCATATGCAGGAAATGATAAATCTGAATTAAAACGGACATCAGGATTCATCATTACATCTTTCTTATATCTTCTCTATTTGTCATGTCTTTGTAGATTAAAATTACATCTTGACATGAACTCCAGTAAATAATCGGTCAACACATGTAAAAAAGGATCCGGTGGTTTCCAATCGGGCAGGAAACAGCGGCACATGTAGCGTGATCAGCGTTGCTGCTGGCGTGATCCCGATGGAACCGCATGTGTGTTTTGTTGTCTGAGGTCTATTTTTGCACCCGGCAGCCTCCCTGGGGCAGGGCACCTTGCTCTAATTACACACTGAGGTCAGCGAGACTAAAATAAAAGCATGTATTGGTACCTGAGGGAAGCTGCGCAGAGCGATAAAACACTTGAGCTTCAGCTAAGATTTAAATGGCGCACAGGGAAAATCTGAATATGTGTATAGTCTAAAAATATAGCAAATTATTCAAAAGGTAGAGCGTGTAAGAGTTCATTGCCTCTAGTGGAACTGACTTTAATTATTATATAATTACATTTGAAAATAAGAATTGATGTGTTCTCATTAAATTAGATTGAGCTGTATTATACTGTGTCTTTTATGTGTGCTGTGTGGGGATGGAAAGCCCATTTTTTCTAACTTTTTCATGTCAAGGACCCTCAAACTCACAATAACTAGACCACAGACCCGTCTGAAAAGGATTTTGCTTTAGATGTTTCATAACAGAAAGTGTAGGAAACACGTGGCCATCATTATGGAGAACTGAAACTGCCTGAACAAAAATTAAAAAAAAAAAACGAATGATAGTAAATGCACATATTTATTTAATTTTCCATTTTAGTAATTCAACTGACTTGTGCGCGTTCTTTTTGCACATAAATGCTGTGATTATTTGATTTTCATTCATTTAAATATTTTATTTATTTATAGATCCATCCCCCTTTTATTTGTCTCTGCATCTCCACCTCAGTATATGAAATGGAAAATAATTAATTAATTAATATTTTAATTTGAAATCAAACAAAATTATTTGCAAATAAATTAATTATGAATGAATGATAAATGAAATAAATAAAGTTTTTTTTAAAATATGGTGGTCCTTACATTTAGTCATTGTTTTACTTATGTTTGGAATTATCGTGAAAATAAATGATTCTCCTTAATTCTGGTGACCCCTGGTGACCCCTTGGCCCCTCCTCATGGACCCCTGGGAGCCCCAGACCCCACTTTGAGAACCACTGGCTTAGAGAATTGTCAATTTAAAAAGATTACACATTCAAGACATTTCTCTATGGATGGATAGGGTTCTAACCCTCGCTGCCTGTTATTTTACAGGCATGTAAATTTCTCGAGTCTGGAACCCAACCAGGGATACCTTATGAGAGCATCTTTAGGTGGCACATCCCACCCGTGATGAGTGTGGGACGCCTGTGGTGCCTCTAGTGTTTTCATGATGGGGCTGTGGTCAGTGAAGGGATGTGTGGGCTCATATGGAGTAAAGAGAACTCAATGGAGCCACTACAGTGTGGTAAAAGCTCTCATCTCTTCAAATTACACGTTTGTGTTTATGTACGTATATGGTGTGTGTGTGTGTGTGTGTGTGTGTGTGTGTATGTGTGTGTTGGACAGCGAGTCCATTAGGTGTTGTTTGTTGTTATGATGAAAGACCACCGTTAGACCGGAGTTTCATTTTGTGTCTGTGTAAGTGAGAGCAAATTGGGACAGCGAGGCATCTGATCTCCGCCTCACTCGCACCAAAAACACACTCAAGCTTCCCGTCTCCATCTGCGTGCGAGTGTGTTCTCCTTTTATTGCTAATGGAGACAATGTAGTGAATTGTGGTTGATTTAGTCTGAGGGTTTGATAATAAAAGTCACACAAGGATGTCCATTTCCATGACAACAGGCAGTGTCTATTCATTAATAAATCAGAAGATTCTTATTAAACAAGGCTCAAATCTGACCTTCAGGCAGAGCCTGATTCATTCCTCCTCTACCAAACGTTTCCCTTCACACATGCTGCGACTAACTTTGATGCCATCTCTGAGCAATATACTGTAAACTACTGAAAGATGCAATAACTCCACCATAAAGAGCCTTTCTGCAGTTTTATCCTCCTAAGTGAGCATGTTTTCCTGAATTATTCTGAATTGATAGCCTGACATTGTTAAAACTGAGTGCTTTTATGAGAATAAAAGTGCTCTCAAGGGGAAAAAATCTCTCTTATGCCAATATCTATGATGTTACTATATATATATATATATATATATATATATATATATATATATATATATATATATATATATATATATATATATACAGTATATATAAATTGAATCTTGCTTCATTCTATGAGCATATCTTTTTTGTGTGTTTTGTGTTTTCATTTATATTCAGCTGTACCTATAGTAATATTAAAGGTACACTGCAAAAAATATTTTTTTCTTTTCTTTGGTTTAATTAGTCCAATTTAGCAGCATTCAGCAATTTTCTAGCGAAGGGAGATCATAAACAGTCATAGTTTTGCAGCTTAGAAGCCAGTTTTCTAGCCGTGTTCTGTCCATTGTGGCTGATTATTTGTCGTGGATGTGCGTACTCACTGGTACTTGGTGCAGGTGGAGTTGGCTGTGGAGGGGTCTAACGGGTGGGAGGTGACGGGAGGACTGTGCTGGGCCGACAGCAGAAAACCAACAGCCAGCAGACACAAGCTCAGACATGTACCTGTCAAAGAAATAAATAAATGCAAAAACAAAAAAAATCACAGTCCGGTTCACGGCTCCATGATTCTGAGACGCCTTCTTTTTGTGCCTCACCTGTGATGCTGCCTAAGGTGAGCTTCCTGCGCCCAACTCTCTCCACCAACCACACCCCCAGCAGGGTGAACAGGAAGTTGGTGAGCGTGGTGAGTCCGGCCAGCCAGATCGCCAGCCTGTCATCCCGAATCCCTGACATCTGCAAGATGGTGGCGCTGTAGTACCTATAAGGCACAGAAGAGATTATTTATAATAGTAGTCAGGGTTATTCATAGTTTTGGGCTGTTGTTTCGATTATAACACATCAGCTATGAGTGAAAAAACACAAGCGCTGATGTGTTACAAGCAGGCTTGTGTTCGATTTCCCACTTTTTTTTCTCCTTTATAAGCTGCAGTCTCCTCTGATTAGCTGAGTGTGCTCAGGTGTGCCTGCTTCATCCTGTGGGGGCCAATCTTCCACTGCCAGGAGGCTTAGAAGCCAGAGGAGAGCATGAGACTTGGCCAGAGAGCTGTGTGTCCCCAGTGTGTGTAGCAGTGTTGCCTGGTGTGATTTATTGTACCTTTGTTTGAGCTGTTTTTGTTGTCGATCAGCGTTTTGTTGTCACTGTGTTATTCTTATCACTTTTCCCATCCTCTGGTTTTATTTTTGTGTCACTCGCCTATCCACCAGTCCATTTTGGGGACATATATCTGGGATTTGAACCCTAGACCTCTTGCACCTAAAGCGAGAATCATATCCCCAGACCAACAGCATCATAATATGTTGTAAAAAAACAGTTTGACCTGATTAATTGAACAATAAAGGAACAATTTGACAATTTTAGAAATAGGCTTATTCACCTTCTTGCTGAGGGACTAGATGAGAAGATTGATATCACTCGTGTTTTTGCAGTAAATATGCATTTGGAGCTTAGCTTAGTTTAGCACAGAGACTGGGAACAGGGGAAAACAGCTAGCCTGTTTTTCAATCAGCGTGGGTAGAAGTAGAGTATTATGAGCAACATGTTCTTAAAGTATTAAAACTAAAAGCACAAATTATGCAGACTGTTAGATTATAATAGTATAAGATTGATATCATACATGTTTTTACATTAAATATGCATTTGCAGCTAGCAGCCGGTTAGCTTAGCTTAGCATAGAGTCTGGGAACAGGTGGAAACAGCTAGCTTGTCTGACACTGTCCAACATAGACAAAATCCACCTACCTGTTGCTCTAAAGCTCACTAATTAATATTTTTTATTGGTTTAATAAACATAAAACAGCAAAAAGGGGTAAAATTAGCAAGCTTTAAAAGTGATTTTAGTTGAATAAACCAAAATTATCCATTAATGTTACTGCTGTATTATGTTTTTTGCAGTAGAACTCGAGACGTCTCAGAACCACGTTCATACACCATCATCAACATCACAGCTTCTCCACTTTTGAGTACCAGCCTCTCAACTAGAGACTGTTAGGATCGGCTATAAATAGTCTCCCACTAGTCACTCTCGACGGCACTTCCTCTCACTCTGTCGGCTCTCATATAATTTTACTGGCAACACCATGTTGCTCCATGTTGGATGATTACTGCTAATCATCATCAACAAAGGATGCAACAAGCTGCGGTCAACAATACAGACACCTGCATGGGGTCTATTTCCCACTTCAGGCATGATATCATAAAATAGAAGGGGGAAACATGGACGAGAATATGCAGATGGTAGCCTGACACACACACATTTTGACACACACACACATACATAGACCTGTAGGAACTGTATTTAGGCCTAAGGTGTCATTAAGGGAATTATGTGCTCCAGAGAAAGGGAACAAAACCCACACAGAGGAATGCACACAAACACATACAGTGGGTACGAATTCTAAAAACCCGGAGAGAATGCAACACAAATCCAAAAGAAGGTAGCTCTCATTAAAGATAAAAGGCAAAACTAAAAAAGTCTCCAGCATTATCTTCCTCTCCGAGTCTGTACAGGCGACTCAAAATTAGCATTCTGCTTTACATCTCTTCAAAAGCATCGTTATCTCTCCACCTTCTCCCTCTCTCTTGCTTTCTCTCTCTCTCTCTCTCTCTCCTCCGCAAAACAAAAGACATTCAATTGTGAAATTTGCATAATAACACTTTACTTTTATGCCATGGTATCCACTCAGACAGAACCAGAAAAAGAAATGAGATGGCATGAAAAGTCATTTTTTTTAAAGGCTTGACATGCTGTGGTAAAAACACAATGTTCTGGCTGAAAAATAGTCTGCACCAGGCACAAAATGATCTTTTTTTTTCTTCCCCTGACCACAGTGGAAAGAGTGTGTCTTGTGTTTAATGTTAAAAGCATCCTTGAAATGGCATCTCAGGCTTGTGCCACTCAAATGTTTGATAGCCCTAATTACCCAGCCTCTGGATCCTTGTATACCTGCTGTAAAAAGCGTTATTCTATTAACAGGTGTAGGAAGTAATGACGAGATAACACCCTGAGAACAACGCCGGCTTCAGTTTCAAAATCTGTCGGCGTTAATTCATTTTGTCTCCTTGCAAATCTGCAACGTGCATTAGCTTCGTGCTTTTTCCCCCGTTCTCCGCTCATTACCTCGCGGCGTCAAGAGGGGAAAAATAATTGAAGACGAGCTGAATTTTTTGGGACAGGAGATCAATTGAGCTCAGTCGCCTTGTGGAAATTTCTCCCTGGAGAAAAATGCATCATTTTAATGGGTACACACAGAATATTTGTGTTATTTACTTTGTCGGGCCATTACGATTTTTCAAAATGACACGTTTTGTCTGCATGTTCCTGCATATGACGATGCTGGCTGCGCCGTAAATTAATTATCAACCTGTCCCTTTAAAATAAATCCATTTTCCATTTCACTGCAGCCAGATTGAAATTAAATGGTAGATAAACACATGTGTTAACAGTGATACTAATTGATAATGATACTCTGACTCAGCTTGACCTGAATGGAACTTTAATTAGTATCAATGGTAACGCCTGTGTTATTTCATTTCAATGTGGGTGGAAGTACAACATGTTCTTAGATTAGTAAAACTAGAAGCACACATTGTACAGACTGTTATATTATGACAGTGTAATATACTACTTGAATTTAATCACTAAATGCATGTAAGACATCAATGTGGAGGCAATTTGAGAAAGTTAATGTATATATATATAAAAATCTGAATCTGAAAGGTAATTAAAGCTGTCAAATAAATGAAGTAGAATGGAAGCAGCAATTGAACCTAATTTGTACTTAATTACTTTCCGACACTGTTTCATGTCAATATGGCTGCCACGAAAAAAGGGCTATTGGATCCCATGTTGAAAGAGGCTTATGTTGTCTTTATATTTCTACCAATACACTGATACTGTTATTTATCCAAAGTAATGAGCAGAAGACAAATGCGTCTGTCTAGAATATAATAAAATAGAAAATAAATCTCTCATCCTCTCTACTGACAAGTGAAAAATGATTCTAAGCCTCCCTGGTCTCTTTGGTTGTTTTATGAAGCAATTACATGCTGCAAAGCCGACAGACATAGTCGCTGCCTATAGGTGGTGATTCTAAACAGCACCCAGTTAAGATGTTTATCCGTGATTTATGATGGGATGTCACATCTATTGTTCTATATCTGTGGTTGCAGATGTCTGAGATGTGTCCAAAGGTGTCCAATATATCAACTGAGCAGTTTCTGATGAAACCCTGTTTATCCATAAGATGAGCAGGAGGAAAAAAGACAGGATAGTGCATTAAATTGTCATGATTTTGGTCGCAATAAGGACTAGATTAAAAAGGGTTTTAAGGGTGCTTTCACACCACCAGCAGTTGGTGCATGGTCTATCAAAGGCATTGAGTTTGGTTAGTTTTCATTGGTGTGAAAGCAACAATTGGACCGAGACTTCCAAAAAGAGGTGACCTGGTCTGCTGGACTCTGCACAAAATGACAAACTTTGGTCTTTTGTCCCCTATGAAATGAAAAAAAATAGCCATTTTGGAATTGGATATTTTGCCAAAAGGATGTAATACACAAAGGTAAGAGCAAGTACCAATGTGCTATGCTAATGTAACTCATAATACAAATTATAAACTGGATTACAAACAATGATGAATTGTTCATTTGCAGGTGTGAAAGTGGAGTATATATGCTAATTAGTAAGTATGGACCAAATAATCAAACTAGTGGTGTGAAAGCACCCAAAGAACTTGCCAGACAGGGGTCAAAGGTGAGTCAAGGCTTGATTTGGTCCAATTATCTGCAGTAAGCAAAACTGAGCTGCTTCTATCCTACAGGGATTTCATAAAATGCACTGAGAGAATTCAAATGGAAAAAATGCTGAAAATATGAAGCAGTACTTGAGTGCCTTTACTTTACTACTGAAGGTCTGTGGGAACCTAACTTTATTCTTCTTTGCTAGAAAATAAAGGACCGTTTTCTATAATTGGAGCCTTTGAGACCCAATTTTCGTTCATTCAGAAGAAATCATTTCATTCATTTCACTTCTTTGACTGCACAAGTGGACTCCAATGAGTTCAGCTGCTGCTGCGTGTCTGGTCCGAGGGTCAAATAAAACCCGCGACCCGAAAATAGCGTTCGACTTTACCTGTGCAAACACAAAGCGTTCACAGAGGTCCTCACACCACTCAGACAAGCACACAAACCCAAAGCACTGTGTTTGAATGCAGGGACCCGGCAGAGGGTCAGTGTAAAGCAGACAGGAGAAGGTGTGATCCGGCCCCGACCCCCAGGCTGGAAATGGAAACACGGATCCACACGCCTGTCACCCTTTGATACCCCCAGCACCCCCACATTAAAGGAAAGCGAATGCAGATGCCAGAAAGGCAGAAAGACAGATGCAGCTGGGAAGGAGAGAGAAATACAGGAAGGAAGGATGTAGAGAAGCAGCGAACATGGGGAGAGAGATGGGAGCGATAGCCAGAGGGGAGCAAACGTGAAGCGAGTGAGACGTGAAAGTAGAAATATGCACAAAACACCTCTTTTGAATCTGTTTTCCTTCTTTTATCATATGTCACCACCTTGCCAGGGAGTCATTTACACCTATCAACAGCTAAAAGTTGAACAAATCCCATATCTGAAACCACAATATTTACAGTGAAGACAGGGATATAATTAGCACTGGAGATGCAGAAGATGAGTAAAAGTCTTGTGAAATAAGTTCAGCCACTGATTTTAATTATATGAAATGCAAACAGATACAGCTCTGGTGAAAAAATATGTCAGTTTTTCTGATTTTACTACTTACTACTAGGTATGTGTTTGGGCAAAAGGAACATTTTTGTTTGAGTCTATAATCTACTGACAACATTTCCCCCAAATTCCAAATAAAAATATTAATGTTTAGGCCATTTATTTGCAGAAAATGACAAATACATGTAAAGAAACAACTTACATTTACACTTAAGAAGAGTTCAGAAATCAATGTTTGATCCAATAACCCATACTTCCCATTGTTCTTGGGTGGCACCTCTTTAAGCAGAATGAGGTCTGCATGTGTTGGAAATTGGCTGGAACAAGTAATGCAGTGGTCTGTAGGTAATGAATTTATTATCTGACTTCCCATTTTACATGGACGATGGTACGAGGACGCTGCTGATTCATGGTTGACATTTACTGACACATTACTGGATCGTCTCGGAGGCTGCTGACTCCTGGGAGTACACGACGTGGTCTTAAAAGGGCCACTTTGCATGTTTTAGCCCAAGCGCTTCTGCCATTTTCCCTCATTAGAAAAACTAAAAAACAACTGTTAAATCACCATGTTTATCTTTTCCTTGCAAATTATTCCTCGTGGCTACTGTCCTCTTTAAAGTTCCCCAACAAAAAAAGTTTAATTATCATGATCAAATCCTTAAAATGACATCCAATCCTTCTTCCTCATAAAGAAATTCCATAAATATGCTAATATATTTCAATATCGGATAAAGTCCAATGATAATGTCAAGAGGTTTTCTGCAGATGAACGTGAAACAGCCTTCTAGCGTGAAACTCTGCACATGCATCACTCTGCACAGTGAAGAAAACTTCACTTTATTTCCAAATTAATTGCAGGGATCATTCAGTTTGTCTTGTGCTTATAATAGCTTCTTTCCTTTGGTCTCTCTAGTTCACTGCAGCGCGATCACAACAGTTTGCAAATTCTCACCGGAGCAAATTTGCATGCCAGAGTTGAAATCTATGTTTACAAGACGAGTGTGAAAGTGTGAAAGTGAAACTACAGAGAATGTTTCCCTCAGCTGTAGGACTCCATCCTCTGAACAGGAGTGCTTCTCATTGACAGAGCCATGATCTGATTATGTAACGTAATAGTATGGATTTAGAGAAGGAGAAGGAGACAGAGGGAAGGATCAACTGTAAGGCAACTGACGATCGAGCGAGCAAACAAGTGTGAGTGTGTGAGTGGGCAAAATAGTGAGTGAGTGGGTGCGAATGAACGAGCGAGCGAGTGACCGACTCGCTGAGTAAGAGGGTAACTGACGAGGTGTGAGAGTGGAAAAAAAAGCAGAAGGAGGCAGGGAGAGAGAGTTTGAGGAAGAAAAAGAGAAGGAAGGAAGTGAGAAAAGGAGCGAAAGGCGAGAAGAACAATAACTGGTTGGAGAAAATAGAGAAGGAGCGATGTGGGTGTGAAAACAAGAACAAATGGACAGAGAGGAAAAGATACGGGGGGAGAGAGAGAGACAGACAGGAGTGTGTGAGGGAGAGATGGAGATTCTCTTGGGAACTGGCCTATTTTACAAATGAATGCATACGAATGCCGAGCTGTGTCACATTTATGCTCCAGAACAAAAAAAAACACTCGGCTCAAACAGGTACGGCGCAGATTCAGATGGGATGTTCTGATTCAGAAAATGAACACACACACATACACAGACACACATGCAAGTGTGACATCAGCAGATCTCTGTCATCAGCAGCGAAGTTAAATACGCTGCGCTTCGCTGGATGACCCCCCACGAAGTGGCAAAATGGCCACATGTATCAGGCATGCAGCAGCAACACTTAACCTTCTTTCAGTTATTGTTTCTGCAAATTGGAGGAAAAAAAAATCTGCATCTTTTCTATTTCAGAGATTTTCCTGTATTTACTTTTATTTAAAAAATAAAACACGTCTACGCACATGGAAAGAACCTGAATATATATGCACATATATGACATTTATATGGAATTTATCTGCACATATATGCTGAATATATACAGCATATATGCACATATATATGTGCATATATGCACATATATATGTGCATATATGCAGCATATATGTGCAGATAAATGGCATCAAATGCTTATATAAAGCATATATGCACACACATATGAAACATATGATAATATATGTGCATATATGCTGTATATATGCAGCATATATACACATATATTATCATATATGCAGCATATATATATATATATATATATATATATATATATATATATATATATATATATATATATATATATATGTGTGTATATATATGCCACATTTTAGCCGTATATAGGCCAAATTGAGTTGTATGTATATATGAATATACAGGCCTTAGGTCTCCCATATAGCTCATATGCCCAGTGGCAGGTTGCGGTATTGTAGCTCATATTTTTTTATCAAGGTAATAACTTCTTGTACATATATGCAAATATATAGGTACATATACCTATATATTTGTAGGTATGTACATATAATATAGGAAAACAACCAGTTTGATATATTTCACATATATTCAAAGCCTTTACTAAAACCTGTATTAAAACTAGTTCACATCACATTTAAATGATCTTAAATTAAATAGATGATGTATATTAAATAGATGTTGCAATTACAACATTATGTTTCATGTTATATGACAATATGATTTTATTACTTTAAATATAGATCGATATAGAAGATTCCATGTTAAATGAAGTTGCTAACAAATGAATATTTGTATTTTAGAAGTGTTAGCAGAACACTTATGCTGAAATTAATTTAGAAAGTGAGTGTGAGCATCTGCATAAAACATTTTTGTTTTTGACAGAGTACCTTTTAGCAGTTTTTGAAGACATCCTGGGTTGAAAAAAAAAGAAAACAAAAGAAAACTTCGTCATCTGGGTTAATTAACTTGCCTTTTACACTGATTGCACCATTGCTCAGGCTGCTCAGAAGTTATGAAGAGGTCTAATCAGGCAAAATAAGTGAAAACACCTGTGTGGGTAAACATGAAATGACACAGCAGGATTGGTCTACATTTAGCAGCCAGTTCTGAAGATTTCAAATCACAAAACACCGCGTCACGTCCCGCTCAGAAGAAGTCTGCTTCACAAAACGGCATCTCGCTGTGTGTTAAGCATATGATGTGTTCGCGCTGAAGTGAGGCTTGTATGTGCATAATGTCTTCCTGCGTTTGGTTTTATTAGATAGACAATTTGAATATTTCTCATTAAAAAGGTCTGGCTGTGACTCCATTGGAGACAGTGGGGGAGGTTGGCATGATTAAGCCGCTTATGAGCGCTTGAAAATGTACAAACACGCACAGGCACGCGTTAAAAAACCAGATTTTGCCATTTCTCCCGATACGTGCAAGCAATACACACAACAGCGTGGGCTGTGCCAGCGCCGGGCGGCCCTGCCAGGATACTGACCATGTAGAACTGGTGTTTCGGGACATTTCCAACATGACATTTGTGTGGCACCATCTGTGAGGGCCAACTGGCCTGTGTCAACAACAAAACGCCTCACTGCCCACTGACGCAAACAAGCACTCATAGCATTTAATGGAAAAGACACGGCAGCAAACCCTTCAGTTACCAACCAAAGAGGCTTCAAACCAGTTTCCTTAATGTTTTATACCAATGTGAGACAAAACGATTTTGCATTCGTGAAACATTGCGGTGAAACACGAGTTGGAATCATTTTTTCAGCATACAATTTGCATAAAAACATTGCAAAGTCAAACATTTTTGCAACAAGCACAAAACAAACTGAAAACCTACACTGAAAAAATGTTGGAATTACTTAATTTTCTATGTCAAGTGGTTGCATAAAATGAATTCATCCAACTCTAGATATATATTTTTAAGTTGATTGCACTTATATTTTTCAGTACTTGCAGAATATTTATTTTTGAGTCAAATTTATTTTATTTTTTAGAAAGATTTCCACTTAAATACTTCAGGATGGAATTATTCTACTTCTTATTTTTGGTAAAAAAAATAAAATTAATTATGTAGATTCAGTCAATGTAATAGTTCTTCTACATATTTAAGTAAAGCCCAATCCAATTAAAAGGTTTATATAGAATATGACATGAAAATGAAAAAATGGACATGGATATGTAATAAACTTTTCTTTATATATATATATATATACTGTATATTCGAAGAGCCTCTTCTAGTTCTTTGTTTTGTTGAGGGTGGGCATTTCATTTCTGCTGAAGTGGGATATTTTCCACAAACAAAATGTATCACAGGAACAGAAAAAAACAAAAAAACATGACAGGTCAGAATGAAAGAACACAGGAGTTTTCTTCCACAGCTCCTGTACTCAATAGTTCTTGTCAAATTTTCTGACTCCCTTTTATAAACCTGTCTTAACCTCTACCCTCTCTCTCCCCTCACCACCCTCACCCATCACCACTGTCACATCTCACATATCCTCTACTTCTTCCTTCTGCCGTACTCTGCTCTGCTCCATCGTTCTCTGTCCACACAGTCTTGCCCCAATGAGATGGGGTACACACGCAGTCACACACCAGCCCACGGTGACCTTTACATGCTAGATTATGTGGCTAATTGAATCAAAATGATCCAGTGGCTAATGGGAAGCAACGGTATCTAATTTGACCCTCTGCAGTGGCACATTGTTCTACATTCATGACTGAACAGAGGGATCAGGGGATGAGGAAAACAAGTTTAAAGGGGAAACCCAGGGGCGTTGATTCAGAATGTATTCGTCTATTTATCTATTTATCATTTAAATACACACCCCGTCCATGCAGAATAACAAGCCAAAACCACCACCTCACACTGCTTTGCTTCCTGAGGCGAAGCGAGTGCATTTGTGTAGCGCATTTCAACAACAAGGCGATCCAAAGTGCTTTCCAAAAACATAAAAGGCATCAAGACAAAATGAAAAAGCAACATGAGGTGATATAAAAAGACATTTAAATACAATTAAAGAGAGTTAAGGTGAGAGAGGGTAAACATTTGAACTAGATATCAACATGAAACCTCCCCAGCTGATTTCTTAAGTTAACCACTTAAGTCCCATATTTTTCAATAAATTATAATAAATATGGAATATCTCTACAAACCTTTAATCCTGGTATCAAAGGAATTCTACAACAGTGATAGTGTCACAATCAGAACAAATATAGCTAGAATATTGAAAAATATAAAAATACTTTATTAAAATCTTTAAAACAAGACAAAACTGAACCAAACCAGGAAAAAAAACTTCAAATATGCAAAATTATCTGCAATGCAAAGTTCAATGATTAATAAAATAAGAGTTCAAAGATCAATTATTTGTCCATAAAATAATAGAAATAATTACATGATCATTACAGAACATGAAGAATATATTCTGTGAGATGCTTAATAAGGAGATAATATAGAACCCAATTTAATATTTAACACCTCACATCAATATTAAACATAAAAATAGTTGCCCCCATATCAAGGGGTTTTGGACTTTAAGAGGTTAAGACTATTGATTTTTGTATTATAAGTTTTCTGAAATGTTTTAGTATGAAAGTATCTATGAATATATAATCAAAGGTTTTTACAGAAGGTATTTTGGATATGTCTTTCTATCAATACAAAAATACCAAGAGTCAAAAGAAAAATCTATTTGACCCAGTCTTTAAAGAGTAAAACCAGCTTTAAATGATATATGAACAAACACTTCTTATATTATTAATGTATCTAGAAAATTGGTTTATGCAGGTGCTGCTGAAGCAGACATTTCCAGCTCAAAATGGGAAAAAGTTGGAGAAAATGTTGACTTTAAATGCTCCTTTGTCACAATCTGCGACTAACTCAAAAGGATAATATCATAGTGGTTGTGACAGCTTTGTTCAGGAGAAAAGCAGCCTTACAATGATACCTCATAAGACATAGTGGGTGCTACCCTGGAAATCTACTGATACCACACGGACAAAGTGAAGCAACAATGTGGATTCTGAACCAGTTTTTTCCCATTAGTTTGACAGTAGTTATGAAACCCATAATAGCTCAAAATCTGACTGTCATTTTCTGGGAGATTGTTCCAGATATGTGGAGCATAAAAACTCACCATGTTTAGTTTTAAATCTGGGAACAGATTCAGCGGATCCGTCCCAAACGACCTGAGAGGTCTAGATGGTTGGTAATGCAGCAGAAGATCACAAATGTATTTTGGCCCCTATTTTGTCCCATGGAGAAGCCAAGCAACTTCCCGTTAATTAGCTAATTAGTACAATGTTTCCTGTATTGCAGCGCAGGCTTCGTGCTGTTGGTGGGTCGCACTCGAGTCGTACTGAGCAGGTCATAAAAATGTTGAAAACATGGCAATAACTGACTTTACCTCAATAAATCACAGTCCTGATGATTTATCAGCGACCAGGAGCCGCTGCTCATAATTTATAGCGTTAAAAAAAAAGAACATACAAACAGAGGAGAGAAGCAAGAAAAAGCTCCTTCACTGTAAGAAATCAGGGATCCCCACCGAGAAGTCTGATTGATGTATTTGTCAATAACACATCTCTCTGTGGAGAGATGCATTATTGACAAATCCATCTGTCATCAAACAGGCTCTCTGACAGGCCTGGGAGTGTGAATGTGTGAGTGATATGCGTGTATGTGTATGAGGCCAGAGGGCAGGGGGGTTATTCATATAACAACCAGACAGACGTGTGAGCTTGATACCTCCTGTGTGACCATTAGTGCACTCACCTGTCACTACATCATGTCTATGGTCACTAGACGTCCTGTAATGTGCTGCTACTCTGCCAGCAGAACATCACAGTCCATGTCAGCAGATGTTTTACACACTGCAAAAAATGTCGTTTTATTGGGTGAAAATCGGATGCATTTGGTACCAGTAGTCCTATATTCAAGTAGAAATATCTTGAATTATCTTATTCCAGTGGCAGATAATTTTGATCAATTACATTTTATTTTAAGAAAAAATAAATAAATTAACTTGTTAATAGCAATTAAAATAATGGCCTACATTATTTCAAGTTTTTGGGAAAAAAAAAACTAAAAACTTTATCAAATGCAGAGAATATCATATTTATTAATCATTGATTGGCTTTGACATTGATAACTATGGACATGCATAGAGTGTTGCTTGTATATATGTCACATGTCTCATTCAACAATTACCTTTTTTCTGTTTTTTGTGAGTAATTCTCAGTTAAGCCCCAGGTCTATTTTTTTTGTTTTCTTGCTATAAATGATACTACTACTACTACTGATATTATATTATACGTATGTGTGGGTATTGATGATATATGGATGCTGTAACAGTAACATTGTGTTTTACTACAGAGAAAATACCTTATTTATTGTTTGAGCTGAGGTTTTCTCATGCAATAAATGCATAAAACTCAATGCTGTCCCTCTATCAGGGGTTTAGGTTTAGGATCTTAACAGGTTAACTTCATCTCCTCTCAGTATCAGTCGCCATTGTTCGTAGTATCAAAAGAAACTCATAGAAACACTTCTGCCAACTAGCATTTTGGTGCTGTAATTGCAGAGCGGCAGCGCATGTAAATGTTCTGCATAGATTCAATGCAGAACCATAAACAAGCCTTTACTGCCAGTACTAAGAGTTTGGAAGAAGTTTATCTGGACTCGCCTGTATAAATGCACGCCATTATACAGCACCTGCCACCACTGAGAAAACTAATTTGCATGTGATGTGGACCTGTGCCAGGTGTAATTTGCGACTGAACAAGCACTGATCATCCAAAAAGCATCTTGTAAGAGAATTAGCTGATAGCAGCAGTCTGCCCTGGCCTCAGAAAATATGGTCGCAGGAATATTATTGAGCACGACTCTGAAACTCACTGCTGTTTCCTTTGAAACGCAGGATTCCGAGTCCAGAACATGCTGAGCCAAGGCTGAAAAGGGCAAACATCTCAGCCCGATCCCGTATGGTGGACTCACACCACACCGTTGCGTTGGAAGTGGCCCAGCTCCGTCGTGCCCTTGCTCTACTTTACACCTTCGATGTCACAATTTTCTCTTTCTGTCAGTCTGCACCTGAGCAGCCTAATTAACAAACAAGTCTGACCTCCAAACACAGAAAGATCCGGAATAAAAAGAAAAAAAAGACACATGAACTATTGGCCCATTTTGTTGCAAAACATAATGTCAGGCTATCATTTATTTGGCATCAAGAGACTCTCATCTGACCATAAACTAACTGAAAAGGTATTAAAAGACCAAAGATTTCTGCAATTAAGTCAACAGCCTAAACCATGTCTCCATTGGGTCAAATGTAATATGGCTTTCATTGCAATGAATGCATCCAGATCTCATAATAATTTAATATCCATGACCCTGTTTAGTAAAGAAGGGCAGTGTCTGTCTGCCTGTCTGCCTCCACTGTTATTTTGATTAAATTCATGTCGGAGTGAACGAATTCCTGTGAGATCACAGCAACATATCAGGAGTTTTTTCCCCCCAATTATCTGTAAGTGTATTCCACAGATATACTAACTATCCTCAGAGGCAGCAATTATCACTTTCTTTGAGTCCGATCTGAAAGGTTGGATCTCAGAAAAAATGTGTTAATTGACCACACTGAATGACACAGGCTAAATAAATAATGAGACAATCTGTCTTCATTCATTCATGACCACTGGAATTTGTGATGTTCAAAGACACACAGGCTGTCTAACTACTTATTTATCAGGTGGATTTTTCAGTCTAGTCTACGTAGTTTTTCCTTTACTGAAGACAAGGAATGCTCACTTTTTGAAATAACTTTGACTTGGTTGGAGCACGTCGAGGTGGAGGGAGACAATGTGCTAATACGGACTTGGCTGTACCCTTTGTGTGAGTATAATTGACTCGGAGACTCCGTGAACTCCATCATTCCGTTCCTGTCAAATTCCCAGCTCAACCTGAGACAGCAGACTGACAGACAATATATGTGTTTTTTCCCTTTTTTTTCCCTTTCCCCCTGCTAGTCTGCCAGCTTCTCACGCTGCCCTCCTCTTTCCTTTTTCTGTGCCAGCCCGGTGGTTTAATCAGGGAAAGCAGCTGGGGACAGGGAGACTCGAGCTTGGTTCTAAGCCCGGCTGATTTACTGGCTCCCGGGGCTGCAGCGGCTTCGCATGGGAACAAAAAGACAGGTGGCAGACAGACAGTTTGGCAAAGTGAAGTATGCAGAGTTAAGTACAAACTGTGCGCAACAGCATTTCTGGACTAAAGAGATATGGATGCTAAATGTGCATTAAATATGATCAGTGTTAAACAGTAGATACACATTTTACATGAGGACATCAAACAAGTGGTAATTACGTTACCCACGTTGCCCATTTATTGAAAAACATGTGTAAAGTGTCCTTTTGGCAGCCATGTATGTAACATTAAAGAATGAAGTGACTCTATTGTCCTATAAGGCATAGACAGTATGATCCTTTCATCTAAGGATTAAGGTGATTTCATAATGATATGCTCATTTTTACATTGTGGGATGTAGGAAGTCAGTAGGAAGTTGGCAAACACACAATAGCTGAAATCCCTGCACACCTGTAGCTCCTCCCCTCGTCATCCTGACCTGCTGCCTCCTCCTCACCACCTGTTCGTGTCCTGGCTCTGCTGGTGCATGGACTTTGGCCACCAGTGTAGCTCCGTTCAGACTCTTTAACAAGAACCGGGTCATTTCACACAACTCCACAAACTAAATAGAGCTTTTCCACCCAGAAAACAAGCGAATCAAACGCACAGCAGCAAGACAAAACGCCGCTGACAGCAGGTTGAGGTATTTAATGCCAACTCTAGTTACCTACGGTGGGCGTTCCTGCAAATAAAAGGGCAATCAGATTTCAATTTGTACACCGGAGACACGTTTTAATGCCAAACGCTACGCAATCTTGACACCATCTTGATTGACGACGTATCGGCGCTGGGTGTAAATGGGTCAGCGCTGACGCAGATAAACTAGCGGGCAGACCTTTATGGAGGAAACCAGTCAGAGAGACAGGAAGGTGCACAGGGACGGCGTTAGTTTCCCCCTGTGCTGCTCAAACTGTTGTTGGCGGCAGGATGAAGATGAAAATACAGAAAAGTGGACTGTCAATGGAGATAAACTCAACGAGAGGCAGAAAACACCTCACTCCCCTCACTTTACCCTGTTGACACTTGATACTTTACAGTTGTGTTAGTTTTATCTTAATGCAGTTCCCTGAGGAACCTCCCAAAGCATCAATGAAGTCCTGTCTAGTTGTTTGTTTAGGATTAACACTTCTGTAAATTACGTATCTTTCTCTTCTGAGTTTCATGTTTATTGGAGTGTTGCTGCTGCTGACGGCGTCCTGTCAGGCTGGGGAAACAAGGACCCAACCCAGCAGCACAACCCTTAAATAGAGGGTGAGGCCAATTGGGCCGGACCAATGTCACATCATGGGGGTATTTAACCCATTAAAGCCAATGAGCCTTTAAGTCTATGACTGACATTTTATACTTAAAATAAACAATTTTAATGTTACTCACATAGCTTTTTTGTCTTTTCTAATGACATGATAGTAGACAACCTAGATTTAAAGTCATTTAAGTTTCCTCATGCTTCCTGTCACATGACGTCATCAACTTCCTCATGAGAACATGGAGAAAACAAACCAGGAATATATATATATTTCTCTAAAATAACACCCCTTAAAAGAATTTTGTAAATGGGATAAATAGGGTCAAACTAGCTAATTATATGCAGGAAATCTCTTTAAAAAATCTGGGCTTAAATGGGTTAAGTATTAAATGAGTCATAGACTTAGCGGCTCTTAGGCTTAAATGGGTTAAAGGGGTTAAATTTGAATTTTGCAATTTTTTTTTGCAATTAGATGAGTTTTCTTTTGGGGTATTTCATGGTTAAAATATGCTAATGTTAACATTTCACCTTTTCCTTGTTAATTATGATTAAGTTGGATTATTTAGTGAGTTTATTTATTTATCCCTTTCAGCCAGGATTTAAGCTCCAGCTCTGGGTTTTGTTTGAGTTCATGTTATGTTGAATTATATTTACTTTTCTAAGTATTATTTTTTTCTGGGTTAATAAAACCTCCTCTCTTTGAGCCAGTTTTACCCCGTGTCTCCGGTCCCTTACGGCGCCTACGTCACAAACCGTGCATGTCACAGCCTCTCACGTGTACAAACGCACGTAACAAAGTCCACGGCGTCACATTCCGTGCATTACCCTATCGATCTCACCTCTGGCGGTTGCTAAGCAACAGCACATAACCACAAGTTGTTTACAGAGCCTTGTAATATGGTTGATCTCGAAAAGGGGAGGACGTTACACTCTCCTCAGATGGAAAGATAAAACAGAATAAAAGGGAGGGGGAGCTCCGTCCGCTCCGTAACACCATGAGACGGCTGCTCCCCGGTATCTGATGTGTTATGAAGGATGGAAGAAATGTTTGGTGATTTAATACTGTCGCACCAAGCCAAGTACATCGGTCCGGATCTCTCTTGCGAGGGAGAGGTAGGCTGCTGACACACAGACTCATGTATCTTCATTGTTCTGATTAACCCCCAAGGTGAAGGCGATAAAAACATACTTGAACTACGGTGGCAAAATGTGCTGGAACAGTAGAGGCTCTCTGCTTTGATACAGGATAAAGAGAAGTGACAAAAGCATAAAGCCTCATGTTAATGAAAAACAGCTTTTCCTGCTTCCACTCAACAAAAATAGCAATAAGTAATCAGAAATTTGTTTGGAGAAGGAGGTTTAATATTTTTGCAGGTACACTGAAAAAAATGTTTTGTTAAAATTAACTAATTTTATTATGTCAAGTGGTGACATGAAATTAATTTATCTCTATTTTTTAAACTGGCTGTACTTCAATTTTTCAGTTCTCCCAGAATAATTATTATGAATAGAATTGACTTTAACTTTCCAAGAGATTTCTAGTTAATACATTAGGACTGACTTATATAAATCAATTATGTAGATACGCTCAGCAGTTTAACTCCTAAATATTTAAGTTGCATCCAATCTAATTAAAACTTTTAGCTAATTTTCTGTATCTTACTTTTCAATAAAATTTAACATTCAGACAATGAACCAAACTAAATATTTCACTTGTCTGCACATAAGCAGAAGATGGAAATTAAATTACTTTTCATTTAAGAAAATGTTTTAAGTAAAGGCAGAACATTTTCAAATTAACATAATGTTTCAAAAACACATTCAAATCTATAAATAAAACCAGATAAAAGCATCTAACATTTACAAGGGGTCAGGATATTTTTTTTATTTTTAGTTTTTCTTCATATTTTCATCATCATTTTTTGGTTTGAATCACTGTGGGAATGTCATTGTCTTACTGTGTTGAATTTGTTGAATGTTATTTAGTTATATGAAACAGGAAAAGGATTTTGATTGATAAAATAAAGTTCATTATTATTAAAATCTCTGCTACTACATTGATTTTGTGACACTGATCATTTCTTTGACTCAAATTTCCCTTTTAAACACTGCAAATCCTCTGGTAGTCAACAAAAATTGCAGATGACTCATTGAATCCTTCACAAAGGACACACTTCAAGACTACAAATTGCAAGCCCTCTTCGGTTTATTATGGCATATTTTACTCTGTTGTCATGGTCAAACCGGGAGCATAATTAGGCTTGAAATCATGTCCCCTGATTGATTGAATGTATAATAGACCAGAAGTCAATAGCAGCAAATGTAGAGAGAGCTCAGAGACACTTCATCACACAGCGGCGGGTGTTTGTTATTTGTTTGCCGCTGACCTTATAACGCTAAATGCTGCAAAACTCCCGACGACGGAGCTCAAAGTAGGCTGAGTGTTGCACTCACATGACGGTGTTTATTCCAGAGAGCTGCTGGAACATCTGCAGGCCGCAGCCGACCAGGAGGGCCCGGCGCGTGGGGGGGTAGGTCAGCATCCGCCAGATCACTGGGCCATCTGGAGACACAAGCAACAGGCACAGCAGAAATTAATTTCAAACTCAGCGAGACTTCGCTGCAAAAAATGACACAGGCTTTAATAAAGTGTGATATGCACCAGGAGAGTCTGGGACTTTTCTGTGTGGAGTTTGCATGTTCTCCCCGTGTCTGCGTGGGTTTTCACCGGGTACTCCGGCTTCCTCCCACAGTCCAAAAACATGCTGAGGTTAATTGGAGACTCTAAATTGTCCGTAGGTATGAGCGTGTGAGTGAATGGTGTGTGTGCCCCACGATTGGCTGGCGACCATCTGGGGTGTATCCCTGCCTCTCGCCGTAACGTGCTGGGATTGGCTCCAGCAGACCATGTGACCCTAATGAGGATTAAGCATGTATAGAAAATGATGACTGACTGATGCACCAGGAGAAGAACAAGACCCCTGATGCTGCACAAGTACGGAGATATAAATATAATATATAAGTATTTATAAATATTTGGTGTAGGGAAGGGAAGTACTCCTACGTTTTGCATGCATTGTAAAACTGTTGCCTTAAAATTTATGGTAACTGAGGTAACTTTACTGTGCTTTCCATGAAAAGTCACACTTTAATTTACCACCATAAGTTGTAAAATGAATAGAAAATATAGTCAAGACATCGACAAAGTTAGAAATAATGATTTCTATTTGAAACAATACTCTTTTCTTTTCAGTTTCCTAGCTTCTCTAACCAGCTAGACTGTTTTCAGCTGTGTTAACATGGTTGCACAAGGGTTTTCTAATCATCCATTATCCTTCTGATGCAATGAGCAAACACACTGTATCATTAGAACACTGGACTGATAGTTGCTGGAATTGGGCCTCTATTTACCTATGTAGATATTGATGCACCAAAACCAGACATTTGCAGCTAGAATAGTCATTTACCACATTAGCAATGTATAGAGTGTATTTCTGATTCGTTTAAAGTTATCCTCATTGAAAAACACAGTGCTTTTCTTTCAAAAATAAGGAAATTTCGAAGTGAACCCAACATTTTGAACAGGTCAGTTGTATTTAGAGTATTGGGTCAATAACTGTATTATAACACAGTAATTCTTTGACTACTGTGTGTTTTACAATAATACTTTAATTACTGTGGTTTATTGCAAAACATTCAGCTATCTACTGTAATAATCATTTACAGTAATGTTACTGTTTTTTAAATGACAAATTTACCATTAAAAGCTAATATGGGCTCCAATCCACTGCTTTTCTGCATGAAATAGGAGTTTGGTATGATCTAAAACATCCAGAAGGACCTGATTTGGGGTTTGACTGAAGCATAGTCGACTTGGTGGCCCGAAAATCTGTCACATTTTATTGGATGGTTATACTGGACGAGGAAGAAAAAAGGGTTTGATATGAAGCTATTCAAGCCTCAGTGACAGCAGCCGTCTGCCCTGCTGAGGGTTCCTCGCCCAAGGTGCCGAGTTCCCTAAAGGGCAAGGAAAGGTGTAAAAAGGAAATTTCTCTCTCGAGGACCAGCTTAACAACAATAGAATAGCTGCCTTTTTTTTCTCTTTCAGATGAATATCTCAGTTCGGGATGAAACAAATATTTGACACCAGATTTGGCCCCACGGGGTTCCACTTGGCTCAGCGGCAGAGCCAGACTGTGATCTTCAACACACACAGACAAGCGGCTCCTTCGGGAGCAGAAGTCTTAATAGGATGAGAGAGCGTCTGGACAGGCATGGAGCTGTTGGATAAAGAGGTGGCCGGGAGATCAGACAAACAAAACTTGAACACACACACACGAGCACACACACACAAACAAAGAAACACACAGGTAAAGCTTTTGTGGATACAACTCTTTGCCAAGACACACAAGAGACTGTGCAAACACAAGTACATACAAACATTTCATAACGAGGATGCGTGAGCCTGCACATATGAAACACACACACACACACACACACACACACACACACACACACACACACACACACACACCGGCTGATTATTTGGGAGCAGCTGGGTGTGGGAGGACTCTGGACCACAGTGAACATCTCCTTTAGCTGTTTGACAAGCAGACCAGACTCAGCAGAAGAGTCCCCTGCTGATTTTTATCAGCGACACAAACACACTTGAGCTTTTTCTTTTTGACTTCTCAAGAAGGACTTCATCATCATCTCTGAGCCCTTTCAATTATCAAACACCTATTGCTTGCTTTCATCTCCTTGTCCATGTTTTCACTGTAGAAGCCACTTCATGTCCTTTTTTTTCATAGAAAAAGATGCTGAAAAGTGCTGCACTGATGCAGAGAAAAGCACAAGATTATTAGTTTTCATAAAACCTTCACATATAGCTAACTTAAGTGTCCTCGAATTTCATTTATTTCATCCTCACTTTTGGTAAAACTACATTATTATAAAATATTGCCGGATAGAGACATGCTTATTTTCAGCTATGATAATGTCGCTATCTCATTACACACAGAAATTAAAACAAATTACTCAGTTCTTATGAGTCAAGCATGTGACATTATCATATATAGAAGCATATTTACTATTAACACCTATGCCGCCTATGTAGCCGTCCACTCATGTCATACATTTGTGCAGTTGTTGCTATACTGAAATAGAAAACGGAGCATAGTAAAGTTGCAAAGCCACATTTGACCCCTCATTAGAGCTAATGAATCATCATTCACTTTCCACGATATTGGACCTTTAACTAAAGCCCACAAGTCATGGACATTAGTGTTAGCTTGTTTTCCTTTGCTACTATTAGTAGCTAAATTAGTGTTTCTGAAGAGTTCAATTCTAAATAATGTTATTGAAAAATAACATTATTTAAAATGTTTTTCTCACATTTGATCAATAGTACAGGTGATTAGTGATTAGTCTCATTAAATGAATTGTTATTTATTTCATTGTTTCTATCAACATTGTCAGTAGAATATATATAGAATAAACATTGGGATAAACTTATTGCTTTTGATACTGATTCGTGTTTCTTCATTCTTCATAAGCTGCTGTATATTTCCCATGAGCGCCTTAGCTCCGGCTTTTAGAGTCAATCTTTAATGTCAAGCAGAGCTCCGACCTCAGCCAGTGAAGAGGAAGTGATGCGTTTATGAGCTGAGCCATTTCCCCGGCGCTAACCTGGTGGAGTGTGATGGGTTGACCCCTGCAGACCAGAGCGGAGAACCGTTATCTGATTAGTCGATGGGGAAATCAGGATTCATGGGCCTCACCTCAACTATCGAGGGAGTGGAGGCCTGAAGGCTGCCTGAAGAAGAGCTGAATATACTCAGCCAATCACACGAGTGTTCACATGCAGTCACTCACACAGACACGAGATCTCGACTCCAGCTTTGCCTTTTCTCAACACAGGTCCGTTAAAACACAACACAATGCAGTGGCCTGCATGGGGGTGTGGTTCCCAATTGTTGAAAGACGTGTGCTAAAATGCCCTCTAGGAAGCCAAAACTGTGTTAAAGTGCCCCCTCGGAGCCAAATTGTGTGTTGTTGTGCTCCTTGAGAGCTAAAAAGAGCCTTCAAATACCCTCTTTGAAACTAAAAATGTGTTAAAGTGCCTTCTAGAAGCTAAAAAGCACATCCAAAACATGTGCTACAGTGCACTTCAGGAACCAAAATGTGTGCTAAAGTGCCCTCTAGGAGCCAAATTGTGTGTGTCCTGTTGGGAACTTAAATGAGCATTATACTATCCTCTTAGGAGCTAAAAAGCATGTTCTCTAGGTGCCAAAACACATGCTAAAGTGGCGTCTAGGATTCAAAATGTGTACTAATGTGCCCTCTTGGGGGTTAAAAAGTGTGTGGAAGTGCCTTTTAAAAGCTAAAACACATATTAAAGTGCCCTATAGGAGCCAAATCATGCGCTAAAGTCCCCCTAGGAGCCAACATGTGTGCTAAAGTGCCCTCTTGGGAGCTAAAAAAACATGCTAAAGTGCCCTGTAGGAACAAGAACAAGTGCTAAAGTGCCCTCTTTACTGATGAAGACATGCTATATGTGCCTTTTTTTCCTTTTTGCCCCTCAAGCTGACAAAATGCAACATATTCCTATAAAAACACATTCATGTTCCACTTATATTACTGTACAATATGTACAGACATGCACAAACCCACAGCTTTATTCGCTCTGCTGAACAGCACCCAGGCTGGTAGTCAGCATGCTACCAGCAAGCAACAAGCGCTGTGATTAAGTCTCACAGGAACGCAGCAGTTGCATGTCAGTTTTCCGGCTTTATATGCTTATTATTTACTTATTTGTATAGTTCATATTGTAATATTAGGCCAGTTATGTGGTAATTTCTCCACCTATGATCCTGCTTTGATTTTACACCTTATCAACATTCAATACAAGAACACTGAATGCAAACAGCCTCATTCTAGACCATGCTTGTTTGTATAGTGAGCAGAGGGAGCAGTCTGGGATGTGTGTGTGTGTGTGTGTGTGTGTGTGTGTGTGTGTGTGTGTGTGTGTGTGTGTGTGTGTTTTTAATGAGAACTGGGTCCATCTCCCTCTTCGTTCTTCTCATCTTCTTTGATAATCAGTGGAGGAAACTCCACACCCTCCCTCACCAAATTCTCCACATAACGACCCCACAGAGCCAATTAAAACGACCATTTAGCACCATTAGTCCTGTCAGATGTTTCTTCTTTATTCACACTTCAAACACTTTGCCATCGTCGGCCTAATGAAACACAGCAGAGGACAGCTAGAGGAGAGTTAGCTCCTCTCCTCTCACTGTCAGGAACTGCTCTTTACAGGAACTTTGGCACAGATCCATCCCACAGGGGTTAGGATTTCTGATTCCCGTATTGATCTGTAAAACCTTTGTAAAACCATGTCTTGTTCTATCCGCGGGTCAACCATTTCACAACAATGGCCATTCAAAGAAAAGAAAAACAGAATTAAAAAGACAGGAGTCTGTCTACTTTTAAGGTGGACAGGAATAACTCCTTCCATCCATTCAATCATTGCGTTCTCAGGAATTAAGTGGCTGGAAAGCGGGCTTCACTGTAACCGAGTGGGCTGCAATCAAGGACCGAAGCCCCGGTATCGCAATCTGCAGCCCTCCTTCCTCAGCCGCCACGTCCCCTCTAATTACCTCTTCCACATTCTTCCCCTCTCCTCTCCTTTCACACCTCTCCCCTGCTTCCTCATCAGAGCGGGATCATGACAGCTCGCACTCGACACAGACAGGGTCAGAACAGGCGGTCAGGACGAATAGAGAATAGAAAGGCGATCTATCACTGCAGCGAATATTTATGGAACACGCGGTGTAGCGAATATAATTTGCACACGGGGCTGCGTCCACTCTGCTGCGTTATTGCAAAAGTTTTAAATTTATAATGATCTATCTAAAAGCAAGGAGCATCTGTGTTTGTGCTGGTGTATCTCTCTGACTGTCAGATAAATCAGCTTTTGGTGTGTATCTTATTCAAAACATCATTATTATCATTAAAAGTTTAAATTCCTAGTTTGCTGCAGTGGTGTAGGGGTGGAGTTCCTTTGCTCCCATTACTCTCTACCATTACTACCTGTTACTGTATAATAAAGGTGTTTAAGCCACAAACAAATATTAAAAAACAAACCAACAGACAAAAAAACTTCAAATCCCATAGACTTACATATCACAGCGCTATCCTGCAGCAGTTACTCCTCATGTTGATTCCCAGTGCTTCACTTACAATTCAAAGCTCTGTTTCTGTTTCTTCCTGCACCAATCGTGCAGCCGACATAACAGAAGTATTGTAACGTCTCTTAAAAACCACATGCTAAGATGTTAGCCAGTTTAGCTGCTACACTAACAGCTGCCTTCTTCAGAAAATCCCAGCACTATCACCTAACAGAACAGAATCTGGGCCAAAACTGATATGTAGATCTAAATGTTTAACATAAATTGTAGCCTTTTTCTTACAATATCTGTATTTGCATGTCTCTCTTTATCTCAGAGAGATCTGTCCATGTTTTACCCAATCTACATGTGTCTATTAAGACTATGTAACAGTCCAACACATTCTCTTTTGGCCAAACATGAAAAATCCACTTAAACTTCCACTTTTCTATAGGAATAAATACTTTATATGCGCACTATACTAGTTACTATAATTTATGCGTGTGCATTCTACACCAAGCTTAAGAGGAGTCCTTTTTTCTGTGCTCGTAATAGGCCGCCTTGTTATCAAGTGGAGGAAGTGGAAAATCAAATCAGATGAAGAAGATGCTGTCAATTTACTGCATAAGAGGCTAACGCTTGTGTCAGCTTGACATATGTGATATATGAAGCTCCTGGCATGTTTTGGTTTAATTATTATGAAGGAGCTATATAAAACCTTAATCCCACATCTGGTCATTAACATGACAGATGTGACAGCAATTACAGTACAGATGCTGTGGTGGAAACCGTTGAACAGGGCTCACTGTAGCATGTTTTTGTCTGGAAAGCACGGCTCTCCATCCATTTTCCTGCATCACAGAGAATCTCTCCGGACCTGTGACGTTAGGGAGGAACAGTATTTTAAGTGGCGCTGGTCAAATCTTGTCAGTAGCCAAGACGCCTGTCTGCAGATGCAGGGGGAGCAGCTGTGTTTATCTAAGGGCACCGATGGGGCCAGCGGTTGCTAGGAGCTACAGACAAGATGGATGGATGGATAGATGGATAAATAAATGGAGTTACACACACACAATCTGACAGAGATACACAACCACAGCAATGAAAATAAAACAGAAACACTGCCATCAAAAAAAAATACTTAAAAACAAGTACCAGTCCTGAATTGAAAATGTTATTTAAGTAAAAATACATAATAACAGTATTATCAGCAACATGCATTTCAAGTATTCAAAGTAAAAGTACCTTTTTTGGGTAATAGTATCATAATATTTGGCTCCTTTTAAACAAAGTGAAATTTAATGTAATATAGATAACAGAATATTAAAGTGCATTACTTATGTAAAACCTTAAGGCCTTAATCTGAAAAATTATTTATATTATTTAGGCATTATATAGACATTTAAAAAGAGTACTTTAGTGCACGTTTAGAGTTTTAAAGGGCACTTTACTGCAATTGTAGACATTTAAAGGGGCACATTAGTGCAGGTTTTGAAACAATATAATGATGAGATGATGTTGCAGGTTTGGAGCCTTAAAACTTTTGTTGTAATAAAACAAAGGCAGCAAAGAGAACTTTGAATCAAGGGGATCTGCTGTCACATCTGAAGCTATTAGCGTTTCCGCGAACTTGCGTCTGTCATCGACGTGGGTCTCTCCAGTTTGAAGCTGATCACATCAAAGGAATCAAACATATAAAACACAGGAGATTTCCTTTCAGGTTTCCCCCGTCAGTCAGTCCGTCGGATTGTTTCTGTCATTTCTGCCGTCTGGAAGCTGAAGGAATGGAACGATAGTTACCGCGGAACCATGCAACTTTCCTCATTTTGGTTTGAAAGTGTTGGGATAAAAAAAAGTCCCCGCCTTGTTATATAACCCTGAATCAGATCATTCCGGCAGAGACGCGGCGCTACCTGAAGTTGGGAGGAGGACAAGACAGAGGCGCATGCATTTTTAAACTCCTTTTAATCTGGGATTCCTATTATTCAGCAGCGGTTCGACAGCTTTCCCAGCAGACTCACAGAATAATCCAGCTTAGACTTGTTCAAAGATAACTATTTTTTGTCAGACCAAGTAGAAACACACATCTCTGCATTATTCTACAGTACAGATGGATAATATAACAGGATACACAACATATTTCCACCATTCTCTCTTATCTCGCAGGTGTGGATTTTCTTCGACAGTCTGAGCCATCCAGAAAATCATCATTTTGTTTTTTTAAAATAGTGAAACCCTCCATCCAGCCTGCCTGAGCCCTCCTTTCTCAAAAAGACTCTGATTAGGGAGTGTGAAATATGTTGGTTTAATATCTATCTACAGCTTCTGGCAGGCACGGTGGGGGGAATCATGATAGATTTGCCATCGCACAAGTCTGCTCGCTCAATTATTAATAAGCTGCTTAAAACCTACGAGGAGAACAGCGGAGTGGAGAGCTCGGAGAAAGAAGCTCTTTTGTTCTCTCTTTATCACTGTTGCTTTGCCGAGCTGCTTATTGTGCAGCACGCAGCGACTCGTGCAAACTCTCCAGTGTGAGCTTGTCAAGATTGTTATTGTTCTTCATATTTTCTCGCCCGATATTTTAAGAACGGTGCAGCTCGAACGCGGTTTTTAAGTGGCAGGACCCTGAATCATTCAAATCAGGAAAAACTCCCTAAAATCCTTCTTTCCCTTCTTTCAGTGGGGAAAGAAGAAGATGGACAGGCTTACAATATGTGTGGTCGGTGCAGAATAAAACATAAATTGCAGAATGCAGCCTTGAACAGAATTCTGAGGACTGTGTAATATATGAAGGATAAGATGGCGAGGACCCAGCAGTTTCCAGGTATCATCAGAACAGAACAGGACCCTGAGCCCAGCGACCTCCACAGTATGTTGACGTGCATGTGCACTAGAAAACAAGGTGCCGACCTCATTCCACTGTTGGATTTGGCAGAACGAGCAAGAAAAAGTCACAAAAAAAAAACAGAGATAAGAATAGGACCTTGAATGTCAATTTTTAGTACATACACGCTGCACAATAGATAAAACAGGCAGTGTAGAAAGTCTGCAAGGTCGAAAATGTAGGTCTGTTTGATTGATTAGAGTCTTTGGACACAGCAGATGGCAAAATAAGACGTCATGTAGACACAGAAATTATGAATTTGTCGACTCAAATCAAAGAATAGAATCTTCCCAAAACTCATCCTTACCACTTCGCCTGATAGCATAATTGCCGATGTCACTCTTAAGCTAAATTGAGATGTTTGCACACTTTGACTTTCCTTCCACTGCTGCATCATCCTGTCTTTCTACCTATGTCACTGGCCAATCAAAATGCTTTTTAGAGTGCAAAAACACTATCTGCCTGAATCATTTATTTGAATTTAAGATATAGTTCTCGTTTATGTAAGACAGAAATGCCTAATTGATGGTGGCTCGATTTATTTTTGCATATTTGTTCACACATCTGGTTGAATATCACTAAAAAATACCAATAATTATTAAAAAATACCAATGTGACTTCTAACAATTTGTGTTTTCTCGAAATATTGAAAAAATTTATAATAAATTCTGTGATATTTTATGCTTTTCTTTCCTTCCTTACATAATCCCTCTCTCTGCAGGTGGCTGTGCTCATGTTAAGCCAACCACGCCTAATAATTTGCAGCTGCCTGCTTGTTCCTTATGGTCTGAAAGGGGAGCATCATGGTGTTTGATCATCATCTATTCTATGTAAATAAAGCAGAACACAAACGACTGACACTGAAGCGAACGTAATTTGAATTGATAGTTGAAGGATAACACTGGCAAGAAGGATACCATTAGTCAGTCTTCCAACTCAACTTGAGAGTCAATCACTAAGCAGATGGCAGACAGTGGCACCAATCTGTGCATCAATCTGTGTGAAAGGCGAATAAAACCAAACACAACTTACAAAAGAAGAGTGATTGGCTATATCAGCGTTTCCACAGACTCATTGATGAGAAGCAGCAGGCGAGGAAAGTGCGATCTGATAAAAGAGGTGCAGCAAGTGACCTCTGTGCCTGCTGGGTGAGACCTGAACCTGATCTGGTTAGAGTTCGGTGTCAGAGTCAGTTTAAGTGGTCAAATATGTTAACTCGTCTGACAAGAGAGAAAAGGGAAAAAAGGCGACGCTGCCATAAGAGTGAAGAAGAAGGTGAGAGAAGAGCCACGGGGAGAATCTGTTGTCATTTAAGACAGCACTAGACTGGCTGTCATCCATGTTTAACCTGCTGCTGTTTTCACTGCTATCACTTCTTAATACTGAGTTTTATTCATAAATTGCATATGAAAACCTCAGCTCCAACATTAAATAAAGTATTTTATCTGTGCTAAAACACCATGTTACTGTTACAGCATCAGTATATATCATCAATATCCATTTCATCAATACAATAATAAAATAGTTTAATATAATATCAGTAGTAGGGCTGCAACTAACCACTATTTTCCTTTTTAATTCAGATTTGAGCTGTTTGTGTGATTATTTAATTGGCTCCTTCATTATCTCCTTTTTAAACATCTTACAGAATAAGAAAAAAGACTATGATGACTACAACTGATGAAAGAGTATCGGGGCCATAAGGAGAATAAATTTGAATGTTAGGAACGAAGGTGAAATTTCAGTTTGCACAAGTGGGGCCGCTTTTTCTAAGTGTGTGTGGTTTCTCTTGGCTTTATGAAGCATAGTTATACCTAATATTTGACTCATTTTCAAAAGTTTGTCTTGAAATGTCAAGCTTATTCTTGACATTTATTTCCAAAATGCAAAAAACAACAACTTCCTCTTTGTGTCAGTGAATAGCTGCATTAATCCATGTGGTGGTTTCCCATCATGCATTTATGCTTGAACTAAAAGATTACTTAAAATTCCAAATTCCCCCCCCCCCCAAAAAACCAGTCCAAATCAGCAGATACCCAAAGGTTAAAAGCAACACCCTTCAAACACCTGTTGGTTATGAATGTGCCCTCACGGGTGGTTAAATCTCTCACAGCTGCATTCATAAACCACATGGAAACACACACACACACACACACACACACACACACACACACACACACACACACACACACACACACACACACACACACACACACACACACACACACACACACAGTCATCCATCCATCCCCATATGTGGGTCCTGGCCAGTAATTCAATTTCTGAAGCCATTTTGAAGTCTGCTGGTAATCAATCTAATGAGTTATTGAGATTCATGACTTCCTAGCTGCATACATGCCCCGATGCAAATGACAGGGGTCTTCCTGAGGGACACACACACACACACACACACACACACACACACACACACACACAAGGAGGCACATATACAGACGTAAGAGAGTCTTGGGAGAAACGGGAAACATCGTTACCTATATCATTTGAATTTCTCATTTCTCTGTTTCCCATTGAAGCCTAGTCGGATAATAATTCTGCCAACGACAATTTACTGACCTAATAAAAACACATTTATAGATGAGGCATTTTGAGCCATAACCATTACTGTGCTTGTTAATTTCACTCAGGGCTCAGTGGGGCCTCCAGCACAAAACATCTAAATTCAACGAGCCCAATTTTCAATTGATGTTAATAATAAGGCATCTCTGGATGAGTCATTGCATGTTTGGATCTGAAACCCTGGAATATCACCTTCAGAGGAATACTGGTTGTTGTTATCATAGCCTCCATTTTAATCACACGTGCTCGGCCAATCAATGAAATGAGCGGTGCCATTAAATAAAAATCAGCTTTTGTTGCTCCATTGTGAGTTGACTGGATTTCGATGATTGTTCAAGCCTGTTTTTTAAACACTGAGGTCAACATTCTATATACAAGTATAATATACAATATTCAAGCATATTGAGTCATAATTAGACTATATACATAAGACCTATTATGTTAAGGGAATGTTTAGTCACATTATTTACAACTTATATGCATCTAAACATCCAAATCATAGCCTATTATTGGTGGATAATGAATTCTATGACCTTAAAATATTTGTATTTCCTTTCACATTTTAGCCTAGGCTACATAGCGTTAGCATCTCTATAGCATCTCTTGCATGCATCTGTAGGCTACTTCACTATTTCTCTCATTCTCTTAGAATATTATAATTTTTACCTTTCCTCCTCTTTGCCTGGTTTTCTGATTGATTGATTTTCTGCTGTTTTTCTGCTGAAATGTAGCCTAAGGGGAAAAAAAAGTGAAACTTAATGAAAAAAATACCGAGGTCAAGGTGGCTTCAGCCCTGGAAGGAGGGATTAGATCAGGGTCTCAAAATACATATGAAACAGATTGGCGTTTGTTTGAAAGTCCTTGAGTTTTGGATTATGAACTCATGCCTTGGAGATGTTTGTTCAGTCTCTTCTTGAAGGCTTAAATGCCACAGGATGAGATATCTCCAACAACAGCTGGGTGACAGCTGTTCCAGGCTCTCAGGGCATGGCTGGTTGGACCTACCACCTGAACCTGGAGGCAGCGGTGGCCTCAGGTCAGTGGGATAGTTGGTGGTGTCTGTGATGGCTCAGGACTGGTGATGGCTAAACTCTTCGGGGCACTGTCTTCATCTACAATAATGCCATATTCGACTTTTGAGCTGATTTATATGTCTCAGAACATTTCAGCATTCCTACTTTTTCTAAGAAAAGCAATCCCCATGCTCCTCAGCATGCATTGAATATATCGATCCTTCAACAAAACTCTAATGAACACTGAACATGTGTAAGTGCCTGCTAAAATGTAGTAAATCAATGCCATTCTGCATCAGATGAATAGACAGTTAATGATTTCTTACAGCTATTAGATACTATGAATCTGGAGTTGAATGCATTTTCTGCTTTGTTTTTTGGACTTAAAAGCTCTAAGTAGGACTAGATCTAAACCAATTACTGAAGTAAAGAGAAAGATAATTCTCTAATCTCCCTCTTTGCTTTCATCCGGAGCAGCTTTCTGTGCATCCTCTGTTAATGCAGCCTTCATGATAATTCCCCAGTTGGGATGCTACACGTCCCCGCTCTCCGCCCTGCACCCGCAGCTCCTTGCTTAAGCAGATGGTAACAAGGGCACAAGTGCGTCATTTTCAATAGTCTCCTATCAAAATATTTGTTCAAATCATAGACCCTTTATTTGTCAGGAAAGCTATTCGGGGTTTGTTAACGCTCCATCATGAGAGGTGGAACGAGAAGTGGGAACAAAAAGCACTCGAGCAGAAAGCATATTTATTGAAAAGTAGATTAGGAGAGAAGACAAAGCCTATGGCATGTCTAGATTCAATTAAGTTGTATTGGAGCCAGGAGCAGTGAGCAGCTGATGTCAGTAAATAGTGATGCTACGATGTGAGGCACACTGCTGCTCCACTGGTGGAACAAATACTCATGAGTACATGAGTAGTCAATTTAAACTTTTCATTTAAATAAAATGTTAGTCAAATTAACCCAAATCAGGGAAAAAAAAACTATTCAATTCAATTCAATTTTATTTATCTAGCCCAAAATCAAAAATCACAGATTGGGGTGAACCAATGGGCTTTACAGTTTGTACAACAGCAACACAACGGCCTAAAAAAAGCTCACTAATTAATTACATTACTCACTAATGGACTAATTGTAAATAAAAAATATTTTTACCTGTTAAGATAAAATTTGTCCTGAATTCAAAATGTTAATTAAGATGAAGATAATCAGCAAAATGTACTAGTTAAAAGGTGTTCACTTCATACATACAGCATTTTATTGTTTTAATTTATCAGAGAGAATTTAACTTTGTATTGCCCGAATTTAATGTTTGATATGGCCATGACTCTCTGTACTGCAAAAACTGAAATCTTAATAGTTTTTGGTACAGTTAGTTCAGTATGGAGTAGAATTATCTTATTCCAGGTCAATCTTTAAGAAAATATGTATTGTTTTCTTAAAACAAGACCAAATTCCCCAAATTAGGAAAGAAAACGTGAGCTACATTATCTGCCAATGGAGTAATAATAATTCTACTCAATATTAGACCAATTGTACCATAAACAAGATATCTTCACTTATTAAGATTGCAGTTTTTGCAGTGTAAAAATAAATGTTTTCATTGTTCAATAGAAACATTTGTTGATTCAATTAGAGGTAGTGATCTTCTGCAGACGGCATCTTGCAGCTGTTGGTGGCCTTGTATTTTAAAGCATTAGCTGCAGCTTCCAGCTGTGGTAATTGACATTTTCCCCCTGCTTTGATGGTATTGTACAGGATGTCTTCCCGGAAGACTTTAAGGTAACTGAGTCATTGTTGCTGTTACGAGATGCACCTGCACTTTTACAGCTATGACTCGTTAAAATCCGCTGTAAAACGGAGTCTGTGGTCAGCCTGATGTTGACAACGGAAATTTAATTAGGTGATGATAAGCAGTGGCCTCGAGTCTGGAATTTTATTTATACAGTAAACTACACATCATAAATTATTAGATGCTTTCTTCGACTTTTATTTACTTGTCCTTTAACCGCTATAACTTAAAAACCCATCCCATAACTTAGTTTAACAGCTGTAGATGAAGTGATGTATACTGCATGATGCTGCCACCATCATTCACTGTCCATACCTGCCCTTCTGTATTTATAGGGTTACAGCTAAGGCTGCTCAGTGTTGCTTGCTACAAGAATTGATATGAACAAGCTGTCCAAAGAAATCAATGTGTTCAATACAATGCAGTATGAAGTTTCTCATGAAGAAAGGCAATATAAAGGCTGACAGAACCGGCCTGTGATATTGCCACAATATTGCTTTCTGCGTCATAATTGCTGCCCCGGCTCCATTTTACACTCCACTCTCTCTGTGTCTTTGACCTCTCCCCCTTCATCTCTCCGCCTGTCCCCTCCTCCCCTCCTCCCCTCCTCCATCCTCCCCCTCTCCTCTCTACATCTCTGAGCTGAAAAGACAGTAATCAGAGCTCATTGACTCGGTGGGGTGACAACACATCATCATCACGTCTTTGAACTTGTTACAAAAGCTAAAGTGCTTAGAGTTCCCGGAGCTCGCTTCCCACACAAACCTGGAGTTTAACACCTCCTGTACCCGCAGACACATTTTTGTGTATGTGCATTTGGTTTTGCACATATTTTTGACAGTGTTCCTGCATAATAAGTCTGTACCTCAACATAAAACCCTTTGGTTTAATTAAAACCCTTTGGATCATTAAAACCCTTTGGATCCCCTTCAAAAAGAACCTAAATGTTTGATTGTCTCATGTGAATGGGAATATAAATAGAGATACATTGTTTTGTTAAAATCTTGACTGAGGGTGGAAAAAATGAAAATAAATTTGAATGATTTATTTATATTGCATTTATATTGTATTCATATATATGAATATATTGGTTTGATTCATTTTGATTTAGATCTCCATTTACATGGGACAACCACAACTTTAACAAAGGTCTTTGTTAAAGGAATCAATAAATAGTGGTTTTAATTTTTCTTCATTAAAAAACACTGGCATCTTCTAAAACTGGCATTTAACAGGAAAAATCTGTTCCAAAAACATTTTTGGAATAATTCATTCATGATTCATATATATGTTCAGTGAAATACACAAAAATGTGCCAGAGGGATCATAATAGAGTATTAATGAAGATGGAGGAGGCGTTAAGTACCAAAAATGGCATCGAATCAATCAGAAACAATATCCTTTATTTGAAAGAACCATATTTTATTATGACGGGGAATAAAAATTAAACCTACAAGCAAATTTTCTTTTTCCAAGAATTTTAATATTTTCTTATACCTCTTAACTGTAAAGGCTGCCATTATATTTGAGATTTTCCAGTACAAAACCAACTGTACTGAGCTGTTTTAAACCATTTTCTGAATAATAGGAAAAACCTTGCTTTTATTAAACCACAACAGAGGATTAGAGGAGTTTGTATTCGGAGGATTACACCCCTGTTAAGCAGATTTCTATTTCTGCGGAGCAAATGTCAACATGTACGCTTCTGCAAAATGTATCGCATATAAAATGACCCTTCGATAGGATTCTGACTGGGGCTTTGACAGGAGGTGATAACAGGAGGTGTGTGCCGGTGTCATTTCGATTATAATCTTTCTGTCATTATCAGTTCCTTGACCGTGTGTGTGTGTGTGTGTGTGTGTGCAAGAGGAAGGATAATATACAATTTAATCACTTTTATGTCTGAGGTGAGAGGGGAAAAATGGGAAGTGAAAAGTGTTGTTTCTATGGTAACCGACAGCGATGGGGCATGGTAGGCCTTTTGTTTTTCCAGGTGAACCCACACACACACACATTACACTTTTGCTGGTGTCATGTGTAGAGACGCTGACCACAAGTTAGACGGGCCAGAGGCCAATCACAGCCGAGTCCGATCTTTCAGAGGAAAAGGTTAATTATGGGGTTTGAGGACTGAAGCGTGTTCCTCCTGTGAAAATCCTCGGCTGCAGCCAACCAGCAGACTTAATGAGAGCTCATAAAGGGCAGCAAAGGAGCTGCTTTCCATTCTTTAACATTGTGGCTTTGGTATTTTATTACTAACTGTTTATGGAGTAATGTTCACCCCAGTCAGCATTATACAACACGTAAAGACAAAAAAAATCACTTGCATGTAGTTTTTTGTAGTTGTAGTTTCTTCTTTATCGTGCTGTGACATGTCATATTCTTTAAAGGTCCTATATCGGTTTAATTTCATGATATGATACCCAACAATGTATATATGTGGATTTAAGTACAAAAAACATATATCTAGCTATAAATTTCCTGTTTGGAGCTCTAGAAAAAATGTGAGACTCATTGACACTAACGAGCCTTTCAGCTTTAATTGGCTGTTTTGAATGGTGGCATGGGCAGTGGCTGTATAGTTGTGACATCACAACTTCATGGAAGCTCATTCTAAGGCAAAGTTTCTTTCTCTGTGGATTAAGCATTTTGAAACATCTCGACATTCTAATAATCAAAATACTATACAACTCCTCACTTTAAATGTGCAAAAAAAACAGCTCACTGGAAATTATTATGGATTTTATTTTATATTTTAAATTCCATTTTATGCATATATTTTATTTATTTTATTTCTGGACAGAAATTTCCGGAAAGGGATAAATAAAGTATTTTCAATTCAATTAAAAAAAACTTAAATCTCACTTTTTATGTTAAGGAAACTTCAAGGACAGAAATTAAAGGGGCTTTGTTGTCCACCAATACAGTCTACAGCACAATCAACAATTACCATATCTTTTCCAAACTTTTTGTTAATTCAGCTTTAAATCTCTCCTCGTCCTTTTCCATTGAGGAAATCCAAGATCCAGATCCAGCTGCTCTATCTACAATAACTTCCTGCGTCCAAATCAATCAGGTGACCATAACTGGACCAATCCTGCATCTCTGAGACGAAATAACTAGTTGTAAACCCGTGAGAATTTTTTTCTCTCTCTCCATTTGTCTGTTTATCAGTCTTTCCCCTCTGTCCTCTCCATCTGCCTATCTGGTTGCTAGGAGACAGCTGGTCTCCAGGTCGTGTCTCGGCCCTAAGAGGAGCATGTTAATTTCAAACACACCAGCGGTACAGTCATGGAATAATGTGGCACAGATGAAAAGAGTTTGTCCTTTGGATTTCATTTGCCAGGGACCTCGTGACCTCGCAAAAGCAGATAACACACAGATAAACTGAATAGTTCTAAATTGATGATGATGATGATATGAAAGAAAAGAGAAAAGCACGTGTCTGCTTTTGCGAAATGGGTTGCATCTAATTAATGTGATCATTTTCAAAAACATCAGCGCCCCAGGTACTTGTCAGGTGAGCTCTGTAGGGGAAACAATATGAAATCAAAAGAGCTTCGGCATTCTGAAAGGTAACTCAGAAATCTCTCTGGCTTTTATTGAATTACATGGCTGTTGTAGACAGATGTTTCAACAAAGACGCGTTTCCTCTGTGGTGATGTGGTGTACTGCACCTCCGGTAGTTCTACTTACTCAATGAAAGCAGTGCAGGTAATGACACTGATTACAGCTGACACATGTTCATTAGATCCTCAAAGAATTGAGACAAATTCATCATTTCCTTTGTTTTTTCCAAGATAGGACAGGATAGCATTTAAATGACATTGCAGGTATTACAGGTTACACAGAATTTAATATCCTTTGCTGTCTAGACAAGTGAATCCTCTAGTTCAGACTATGTCACAGGGACTAAAATCCTGGGATAAATCTCCATCTCCTCCTTGTCCCAACTGTCTTCATAACTCTATTTTTGAGTCTGTCTCAGGGAAATTGTCATTTAGCAGTTACAATAATTAATGCAAATACCAAACTGTGATTTATTTGACATATTTGAGAATAAACCAATGCTTGGAGACAAAGGCGACAGATTAAGATTAATTTGTTCTCAATATTTTCCAGAAAAAGACATACCCTTTATGGGTATGTCTGATACTTCATTAATGTATCATAAATGACCAAATAACAGCCTGGGTGTTTATTTGTTTCTATCACTTAACAGATCAGCTGTTTATTTGCTCAGCAAAGCTGGAAAAATATGGTAATTTACTCAAATTGTTTTATTGAACCAGTATGACTACCGTATAACAAACATTTTTCAAAAGTTAGATTACATTGCTGCAGTTAAACGCCTCACGGCTGCTTCTCCTGAGTTTTCTTCTGCATATTTTATGACAGAAAGTTTGAATTTCATGTCATACTTTTTTTTTTTTACATTTAATCAATATTACCTGAGTGGGTAAATAAATTAGACTCTGAATTTATTTGAAACCGTTGGTTATTTATCAAAATATACACCTGCACCTGATGTTCAAATTGAATTGAAACTCTGCTATTATTTGGTCATTTATGCTATATATTTATTTTTATCACTGCTGTGATGCGTCCACTTTACAGTCCTCCAATCAAATTCCTCCCAAAGTTTCATCCCACCTGATTAACAAGTTTATGCCAGAAAGAAGTTACGATAAATTCCCTTGAAATGCTGTTTCAGATGTTCGAAATGAAAAAGTAGCATGTTTACTAGAAGGAAATAATAATTCTGTTTCTATATATAGTTGATGCTAGCTTTCCAGAAGACTTACACAACCCCACATCCCTAAATCTTCTTTCGTCTCATTACCAGAAACCTGCTCGCTGTTATTTTAGGGAATCATGCATGGAGAGAGATCACAAAGCAAAGACATGTTCACCAACAAGCTGCAGGATGTTAAGTTTTGATCTGAAAACAGACTTAAAAAGTTGCTTGTGGATGACATAGAACTATGTTTTCAATCAATCAACCATGGGCAGGTTGCTGATTCAGTCCTTGCAAACTCAATGCAAGAAAACTAGAGCTAGATGCTAAACGAGCAGAAAGACAGTGATGCTACAACATTCCTGAAACAGTATAACGTATTTCCCTATTACTATGCTTGAATGTAAGTGTTACCCAGCAGCTGCAAGATAACAAGCAGGCAGCGAGAGGAGCTGCCGCATGTCTCCTCACTCAGTAAGTGATGGTGACTGCAGAGATGAGTTACGAAGACGGGGAGGAGGAACTCTGGAATGAAAATGAAACCGCTGGACACACACTGAGTCCCATTGCTGCCTGTGTGAGTGTTTATACATCGGTGTGTTATTATGTGTGTGTGTGTGTGTGTGATAAAGGTCTTCATCGCGGGCCACAGAGACCCAGGGGATCTGTGGATGCCATTCCTTCCAGAGACACGGCATTCTCACTTGTCAAGGTTGATTAGATGCAGGATGAATCAAATTTCCTCTCCTCTCCTGTCCTCTCCTCTCCTCCATTACTCTCCAGGCTTTGCTCATCGCAGACATTTGTCGTGTATTAGCCGTACGTGTGGAAGTCTTTGCCAGGCAAGATTTTCACAACAGAAAAACCTTCTTTAGAAGGTCGAATATTGTGACCATCGGCACAGAGTTTAGGGGGAATGCGGGGATCATATTAATGGAGAACGGTTAATCTACAGGTGAATAAATATTGGAAAGCAAAACAAAATGTCTCTGAATCTCTCTGCATTAAATAACATTTTCAATTCAGTTCAGTTAAGACAACTTTATTAATCTCCGAAGGGCAGTTCAGTTTGCAGTAACGTCGCCTTATTAAAACAATTAAAGCAATCATGGGATTGTTATAATTGGAAAAAAATGTGCAAATCATACCAAACATTCACATTCGCCTATCAGGTTCACAGGATCCTCAATAAATACAATAAATAATAATAATAATATCTCATTTTTGTGATTTGTTTCCATAAATAAAGACATTCACTCCATAGGTATCATCTACTCTATACCTATGGAGTTAGTAGGAACTGTAGTGTTTAACTATGGTTGAAGAAGATCCTTTACTTCAGCAAAATTACTAATACCACACTGCAAAAATACCTTAATATAAGTAAAAGTCCTCCAGTAATTAAAGCTGAGCAGAAAGTACAGTATTTGCCTCTGAGATGTGTATAAAGTAGCATAAAATATAAATACTTAGATAAACAATAGCTCAAATTTGTACTTAAGTACAATCCTTAAGTAAATGTACTTAGTTACTGTCCACCACTGTTTTAATGGTAAACGATGCCCTTTAACACTGCACTGCATGCATTAGGTTAAAAGCTACAAGCATTTTTTAAGCTGCAAAGACCTCGGTGCCTAAAACCTGACTCTACTTTAAAAAATATATTTCTAGCCCATTGTGGATTAAATCAAACCAATACAATTTTAAACTTTGGCTACTAATGATCTATTTCTGTTCTATGATCATATTAATGATAAAAGTATAGTGAAGTAGCAGTTAGTTGCTTACCACTGACACGATAATAAAAACCTAAAACCTAAAACCTTCCATCATTGTACTGCTGCTGCCTTATTGTTATTTTCATGGATTATTTAACATCTGGCGGCGTAACAGCAGCTGAAAACGAGCCTTTTGGTTAACAACAATCATCAATGTGTGCATTGATCCCGTCAGAAAATAAATGAAATGAAAAGAAAAAAATGCAGTTAGATTGTTCTGGAAAGACGCAGGGAGGTCACGGGTTGTGAATAAGAGACGGTTTTTGTGATTCCTATCACTGCAGTAATTATGACACCATATGCTGTGTGTACAGAACGTCTCCTTCGGTGGATTTAATTGTACTTAACTTTTGTTCTCTCTCTCACACACAAACAAGCATAAGCAGATGGCAGATAAATAGTATGATAAAAGTGTAAGTACACACCAGTCTGCGTATGTGTGTTTCTTTAAAGAGCTTTGAGGAAGAAGATGTTTTCAGGATCAAACCACACACACATATGCTGTCTTAATCTTTCTGATTGTCTCAAGCAGCATCATGAAACAGTGATATCAGCTGACAGCCTGGTTCAATACTGTCTGCTCACTCTGGCAAAGCCTCGTATCAATCAGCAGCCTCCATGTGGTCAGACAAAGGTCAGCGTGCACAATAATTGACCATGAAGAAGAACATTTTTCTCTGTAAATAAGAAAAAGCTGTAAATATAGTCTCAGGATAGTTTCATGCTATGTAAGTCTATGTATAGACTCAGAATTTCCATATTTGCATTTTTTATAACATCAAAACTGAATTGAATGTAAAATAAATAAATTAATATTACTTACCCCATATAGTAAGTTCAGTTATTTGGTGAAAATTTCTCACATTCATGAGTAAAATTGACTGGAATCTGATTATCTGACCTCATAAATTGTATGCCCTTCAAAATAAAAGCCCTCTTTTCACACCTAACTGTAAAAACATAGATTTTCTATTACAGCTTTTTTGAAAAATGAAGAATTGTTGCCATATGGCAACACTATGCAATAGAGGGTTAATTGCAAACACCATATTTTGAAATTTCTAAAAGTTCTAAAGTTCTAAAATTTCTAAAAGAAGTTCTCCGTCATGTGGCCAAAACTTTTTTTCTGTCAATGTTTGAAAAATATTGTTACTGAAAATATTGAAAATAGAGTTGCTTCCAGTTATTATGAGCACAGTTCCATATTCTCAGTGTGAGGTATAATTGGATCGCCCGCTATTTTCCGAGGATTCATTGTGTAGTCGTCTCACACGCCACATTGAGATTTGAATTGCTTTTTGGTTATGAGGAAAGTGAAACGAGGCTGTTAGATAAATACTGCCCCATGCTTCAAAACCCTTCATCCACAGAGAAATGCACACAGCTTGTATTTAGAAACTGTGCCTTAAATGAGCCGTCAAGTTGCGATGTCACAACTATACACCCAAGTGCATCTCTTAAAAACTTGTGTATTTTTTGTGTTGGGGCCTGCTGGAAAAATAAAGAAGTCCATCTAATTTGAAGGGTTGTAGTGAGTGATGATGTGTAGAAGCAGAAAAAAAGCATTTTTATTGAAAAATCTCAGAATAAAATGTGTAAATCCAAACGTATCTATTTATAATTGTCTCTGAAGTGATGCTAAGGATGAGTTTGCACATTCTCTCAGTTTACCTGCTATTGGATGATGAGCCACACAGTTAATTATTGACCTTGTGGACTCTTTGAATAATATATCATTTGTTTTTAAGAGGGACTGATAGCCAGTGTAAGGGACTCGGGTATTGTGTTTTCCTAAAAGAGCTGTTCAGTTATGTTCTTAAATGGATTCAAAGGATTTGTTGTTGAAAACACCATTAAAAGTCAATGGTGAAGCCAACATTTCCAGGGGGCTCTCCATGTTGTAATGTAGCTTTTATCAGTTCTGCCTGAGAAATTTCCTTATCTTAATCTATTCAGTCTGACTCTGATATCATAGGGAAGGCTGTTCCATCTGAAAAGGAGTGTGCTCTCTATGGAACTATTATTCTCAAACCGATAAAGCTCCTGATGAAATATTATGGTCAGAGGGTCCATTGTACTGTTTCTGTCAGGGTCTATAATATAAAGGTTTGCTCTCTCCTCCCCAGTCTTTCTAATTTGCAATGCAAGTGATACGTCTGCACCTTCCATATGTATCGGTTTTATTTTCAATATTGTACTTTCTGCTGCTTGGGTGTTCAGAGTAGTAAACTATAGCTTTGTCCTATTTAGTTGATGCAGTGTGACATCAGCTATATCACTGCCATGCTTAGTTTCCAGCTCCTTAATTTATTTTTTCTGGTGACAGATAATAGTCGTAAGTTGTTTTCTTTTTCAGGTTTGAGGAATAGGAAACGACAAAGACTCGACAGAAAGCTTTGAAAGTTTCCCAAGAAGTAATAAGACGAGTTTACTGCCTCTGATTCCACAAATATTGTGTCTTTGGGCACGTTGTATGGCAACATTCATACTATTCCTGACTACTATTTCTAAATTTGGGAGATTTGTCAGCTCATATTTGATGTACGGGTGCAAAAACTTCTTATTTCCCCTCAACATACCGAATACCAAAGATTATATTACTGTTATGCCACATAGTTCGTTTTCTCTTTAATAAATAAGAACTGAAAATTGCTTAATAATCATTTTTTTACTGTAGCCTTAAAATGGGGTTGAATGCACTTATATGATATGGCTATATGGTTTTCCTATGCTCAGTGAAGCTCAAACATCCAAGTGACAGAACAAGAAGAAATCCAAATGTCTCAGTCGAGGGGTACTGTAACAATTAGAGATTTTTCTTCCAGTCAACATTTCTATGTTGAACTGTGCTTTTGCAACAGTTTCATATTCCTGTCCTCTATTTGCTGCCTGATTCGGTCCCTTTTTCTCCTTCTGATTAAAGACTGGAGCGTGCTGAGTAAGCACACTTGACATTGACAGAAACAGTCAACTACACCCGGTGAAGTGGGTGGACTTAAAGGTCTGGACAGGCAATAAGTGCAGTAATTTCTCCAACAGTCTCTCAAGTATAGCTGTAGAAATGGCTGTTATTAGCCTAATTATATAAATAAATACAGTATATATGATTAAATATGAGTACAATGATGATTATAGCTTTTCAGGATGTGTCTCACACACACACACAGGGATTGGCTTGATCACAACCTGTGATATTAGCTATTAAAGCTCCATCTGACGGCCTCGCTCAATACTGTCTCATATCAAACAGCAGCCTCCATGTTGTCGGACAAAGGTCAGCTCGCAAAATAATTGACGATGTAGAGGAAAATATCTTTCTATCAACTCCCCATCTTTCTGTCCAGCTCTATCATAGATCTCTTTTCAAAGCACTGATTCACCTTGTTGATAGCTGAAAAGATGCAACCTAGACTGGCTTGTAAAGCTATTAGACTTTTGGTGACCTAATAAACCTGTTGCTGTGTAAGTTGTTGTCATCATGAACAGCAATAGCAACCCAGATAAAAAGACCGATAATATTGCTACCTTTACAGAAACTCTAAAGGAAAAGATGCCACAGCATTGCTCACGCTGGTTTGATTGGCAGGTCACTGATGTCACCCTCTGAGTTGAAGGAATGCAGCAAAGCAACCAAATTACTGGTTGTTGCTTTGATAAGAAGAGCTTCACAGTGGGAGAGAAGCACCGAGGAGGACATGGAAGGGTCTGAACAGGAGGCTGCTGCCTGTGGCTCAGGGTCGAGACTGTGTCGACTGAGAGTTGTTAAATAATAGGAGCACAGGAATTGATTAAAAAAAGCGTAATTATTCCTTGATTCCCACAGTCCTGTGTGAGTAGGATGTGAAAGAGTTTTATGACCCCAAACCTTTGAAAGGTGGTATATGTACTTACTTGAATGGTAATGTACTTTCCGACCCAGGAACAGATAGAATGACAGTAGATACCCTACATACTGAAGTGATGACCAGTGGAATAAAACAATCTACCTCCTCCGCTGTCCTTCTCCTCCTCCTCAATGCTGTTCTTGATGCTGTCGTACTCCTCGTCGATGTTCTGGTTGCCTCGGATCTGGCTGAGCACGCGGCGGGCCTTCTGGGTCAGGCCGCGCTGGATCAACCAGCGAGGGCTCTCCGGCAGGAACAGGAATCCCATGAACTGGAGCATGGCGGGAAGCACCGACAGACCCAGCATGTACCTGGAGAGGCAGGGAGGGACTGAATGGATAATTATCCCAGAAACGGTTCTGTTCTGACTGGTCTGTACACGTCAGGTAGTTCAGTTCATTAAAATTATACAGTGGAGAAAATGTCAAAGCTTAATTTCGATTCTTCCGCTTAGAATAACTGCAGCATTTAGCATTTAACTTTAACCTTATGATACAAAATAACATATTTACATAGCCCAATATATTTAAAAATATGCCAATGTCAAATCATTAGTGCAAACATACATCAGTTAATTCTTACTCACTTTCTGTCACACAATCAGGCTTGAACCCTGATAGAGTGACATTTAAAGGGTCTCTCTAAAGAATAAAAAGGTACAAAGAAAGTGAATTAGGGAGTAAAAGACTCTTATAATGATAAAGTATCTAGATAAGTTGAACACTTGTTCTAGGCAAAAGTATATTTTTACTGAAGCAAACATATGAGGCTGTTCTGCTGCTGTGCTGAGGAAGAAATAAATCAGGCAACAGTCATGCTCTAAACTCTTCAACCCGCCTTTATCATGTGTGAATCACACCAGTCTTGGACTGTAAGTAATAAATCTCAGTCATCGCCAACAGAATCTCAGTCGGAGAAAACCCTTGTGAAAAAGGATGATTGTTATCTACAGTACAGTAACTCCAAATTCAAACACTCTGAAAAAGCTGAGAGGAAGCTGTAAAACTGCATTTAGCAGAAGTAGAAAGTATCAGATAAAAGAAAAAAGGATGAAATAGGTGAAATGTACTGTACCTACTATACCTACAGCACAGCTGATCCCAGTAAATGCTAGAGGTTGACCTGTGCATATGTTGACATTTGGAACCAGGGCTGATTTTTCTTCTTTTTGGCATTTGATCATAATCAAAGAAACCACAATATGAGCATTTGACATTGATAAAAGTGAGACGCTGTAGAAGTGTGTCTGACCTCCATCCGTCACGCTGCAGGTAGCTGAAGGCGCCATCGATGAGGCTGGCTGTGAACTGTCCACCGGTAATGAAGAGGGTGTTAACCGTCACCAGCTGACCCCTGAGGTGGGGCGGAGACGCTTCAGCGATGTACACTGGTACTGTCATAGAGGCAATACCTGCACAGCAGGAGAGAGAAAGAGGGAGAGGTGACGATTAGCGGGAGGTGCTGTTAGCGAGCTATAAATATGAAGGTGCTGCCTCATGCAGCAGATTTCAAAGTAAACGCTTGATAAGTAGTTGGCAATATAATAAGTTATAAAGCCTTCAATGCAAGTTTAAGCCGGTAAACTAAATCATAACCAACTTTTTGGAGTCATTCAGCTCTCTGTTTTGGTTTTATGACTCTTGTTTCAGTACTTTTAATCCCATCAGGCTCGTTTCCAGCTGCAGAATCCAACAATTTTTAGTTAAAAAGCTTCACTACAACTGAGATACAACAAAGCAGGTGGCTATTGAACACAGTAATGCATTTCACTGTTAAATAGCCTGATATTTTCAAATGTCTAAATATGTAACGTCTTGCATGTAAAGCTTTATAATGCACTGGGCTAATGTAGAAACATGGTGGTACAACATGATGGACTTCACTGAGGGAGACCTGCTCCCAATGTAGATAAAAACTGCTCAATCTGAGGTTATAAAACACATCAATTCTTATTTTGACTGAATTTCATACTGATTTAACATGCTTATAAATATTATATTCCATTTCTGCCAAGTCTGTTCAGTTAGATGCTGCAAAATTGTTACACACTCCATCTTTTACACTGATATTTTAGTAATAATACATGACATCACAAAGGTTGTCAAAAAATTGCAGGTAGAATATCACTTTAGTTTCATGAATATACTCATTTATATATTGTGAATGTAAAAGAAGTGAAAGAAATTGGTATTAAAACATCAGTATCATAATAATTGTCTCACTCTGGTCAAAGTTATATTGTAACTAAATTTGAAATTACAAAATCAAAAGCGCTTTACAAATGAATGTTTTTTTTTTAATTTGTATTAGTTTTTAGTATTATTATTTCACTAATCTGTATTATCTAAGGTGACTTTGACCTTTGACCCTGACATTAACAGCAGCAAAAGTGATGAGGTCAGGTTTAGTTGAGGTAAACCCAAAAGTCACAGAGAAATACTATGGTCCATCTCCATAATGGACTCTGTACTACTCTGATGTGGAAAACATCCAGTCAGTCTCTCTCTCACACACACACACACACACACACTGCTGAACACTGTAAACTCATTGACAGTGACACACACATTCAGCCACATGCACGCTTCTGTACTCACACACACACAGAACAAACAGTGTGTTTGCCCAGGATGTTTCTGAAAGGTGCTAAGAGACCACAGCTTTCTGCAGCTGGCTCCTGATAAGCTCTATTAATAGTCTGCCATTGCTTTCTATACACGCCACACACCCCCCTCCCCCCTGCACTACCTTCAATGGCCGCCATGGCTACGTGGCTACCTGTTGCTATAGAAACCACTTGCCGGGAAACCATTCGCGCTGTCTCCAATCGGGCACCACACTGTGGCAGCACCAGGAAGACAGATCGATCGACCGAGAGAGAGAGAGAGAGAGAGAGAGAGAGAGAGAGAGAGAGAGAGAGAGAGAGAGAGAGAGAGAGAGAGAGAGAGAGAGAGAGAGAGAGAGAGAGAGAGAGAGAGAGAGAGAGAGAGAGAGAGGGATTTTTTTCTTATTTCTCAAACAGAAAGCGAGAGAGAGAGACATAGATATCACTTTGATGTTACAAGATACTACTGCAGGAAAAGAGGCTGCATTTTTAAAGATATAAGGCAGAAAACACTCTTTTTTTCCCCACTCGGGAAAAACTAACGCCAAAATCCAGTGTTCAGTGTTGAATGATCAGAGGAGAAGCTCTCATACACCAAAAAGGTTGAACCGTTGCTCCACCCAGACATATTATTCCTGTTTCTCATGTTTTCATTGAAATCGATCTTTCAGCCACGCAAGCAAACTCCTAGGAATTACTGTCTTTATCTTAGTTATGGATTATCATCTGATGGCGGAAATCCGTGATCCAGATCACCGCCAAAATCTAATCAACCGCTCTTTGGCATGAAGCCTGTCTGCTCAGGCCAACTGGATGGACATCCATCCATGCGCTTATGAGCGAACATGACATTGATTTTGTATTTTGTGAGAGAAGGGAGGGAGGGAGGTTCTTCAAAACACAACTCTAAAGCTTTTTAGAAGCAACATATTGCAGCCAGGGATGCATCTCCAGAGACTTTGTTATTTACTTCATCACTGAGCTGTTGTTACTGCATCCTCTGTACTAGAGGTATTAGAAACAGACTCTGCTGCTGCTGAGACTTGGCTGTATGTATGTATATATATATATATATATATATATATATATATATATATATATATATATATATATATATATATATATATGGATTTTCTTTAAAAACAAAATCCTGCTTTAAGATACAAAGAGGCATCACTCGACATTCAGATTTTGAACTCCTCAGGGCACCTTCAAGGTATTGTCACGTTGTAATTTTCACACAGAACACATTCAGGAAACACTCAGGTGTTACTAAGGCATGGCAGTAGTGTGATAATGAGGCAGCATGCAAAATACAAGGACCTCGAAAACCCTAAAACCAAAGCAGTAAATAGTGAACACAAACTGCTCTCTGAGAATAAACTTTCTTTTTATAGACTGTAAGTGTTGCACTAATAAAAGCACAGTACATCACATGTATCTATAGGTCTAATTTGCCGTCTGCTGTCTTTTATAATAAATCAGTCGTCAACATTTAATCACCCAATACTGTAAATACAACTGAAATCATAGTATTTAATTGTCTTTTTATATATTTTTCAGTAAAGACACATACTGTAAACAGAAGTACAGTATTTTACTGTAAATAAAAAATAATTACAGTAACTTTCTGGATAATTGCTGCCAGTTACCATACATTTTAGGGTACCAGATTTACAGAGCATCTATTTCAGTATTGTTTTAAATAGATATTGCTGCAAAGCAACAGCCATTTGTTCTATAAGAAAGCATTTTTAGCTTTAAACCGCAATAATCTTGCATGTCATGATTCAAGAACAGATTGCAGAACAGATTTCCTAATCAAGTAGTTAATCAGTGGAAAAGTAAACACCACTGGCCATGAAATCTGCTTTTACTGCTATCTTTTTTGACGGCTGAATTCTGTTTGTGTGTTTTGTATATTTGGTGACATTATTCACACATATATAGCAGACATATGCACACTTAACACAAACAAGTCTTTATCTGTATTCACCTCATAGAGCCACTTCTCTTCTTTCTCCCGTCACACTGCCCTGTTTTATTTCTCTTAGCCATGTATCACCGGCTGACCAAAGACAGATCCTACAAGTGATACTACAGCTGATCTATTTACTGAGTAACAGATCATTTCCATTTCACATTTCACTGCAGGTGGTGACTGGGAAAATATATTGGAGCCCATTAAAGCTAAAAGCATTGCAGTCCAATCAAAAGGTCAAATACAGTAGATGTTTCACAGTTCAATGGCCAGTGTATAAATAAGTGTTTCTGCTGAGGAGCCTCTTAGGGTCCAACTTCCCCAAAGGTCCTATATTGTTCACTTTTCTTGTGTTTTATTTAATCACAAATCAAGTCAATATAGTTTTACATCTCCCAAACTTCTCTCTGCAGCTCTCTAGAAAGAACGGGTTGTTGTTTGTGAGTCTCATTAATATCAATGAGGACTGTGGGGGACTGTGTAGTTGTGACATCATAACTTTAAGTCCTGATGGCTCAATCAAATGTGTTTCTGAATAGGGGCTGTGTACATTTTATCTGAGGATTAAGACATTCTTATAATCCAAAATCAATACAAATCACACTTTCTATGATATGGGATCTTTAAGGTTGCCTAGACGTTCTGAATAGAGGGTTTATTTATTCTTAAGCTGCAAACATTTTTGTTTCATTAATAATATATTTGTTTAGTTTGTCTTTTACTTATAATTTTGGAATTTCTAATGGGTACTAGTCAGAATGGCCACAATTCTTCTCTATTGTGATTTATTGTAAAATATACAGCAATGTACAGTCATAATTATTTACATATAGTAACATTACAGTGTTTTAACACAGTAAATAACTGCAAATGTTGACAGCAAAGTTTTACAGTGTAGATATGACCAGAAACTACGCACTGTACCTTTAAGTGTTGATTAGACTAAAAGATGCAAAGTTTAAAACATTTCTATGTGTGACTATGAAGGACTTCTGGTTATTGAGAATGAAAAGCAACATGTATTTCATCTGAGTCACTTGCTTCAACATGTCTTCAATCAAATCACTGGTGGCATCATTTTTGATACAAGAAGAAGAAGAATGTCAAGTGTTCGTATTCCTCTGAAGTTCTCCATGCTGCGCCAGATATTCAACAAAGTTACTGCAGGGGAAGATTTCTCCAAATCTCTCACAAACGCAGTCACACTGTGTTTCGTCTCCTGTTAATGAGCTCTCCTTTCAGCAGCAGACACAGCTCCCAGCACTGCCGTCTTCACACAGAACACACACACACACACAGATCACACACGCTCTAAAGTCATCGTCTGGTCAGGCTCGCCATCGAAACAGTGCGGCGCTTAAACCAAGGCTGTGTCTGGTCTTGTGAAGGCAGCAGCCTCTAAGCACAAAGCCCAGGAATAACACACACGAGTGAGGGAAGATGCTTCACTAGACAAGAGACAGGCAGGACTTTTTCTGGTACTAAGTAAGTAGCTGTGGCGATGGAGGAAGCTAATTGGAGGCTAATGGGAAAGAGAAAAGGCCCCCCAAGATAAAGCTGTTGTTGAATTTGCAGTGATTAATTTGAGCGGTAAAAGCAGGAGAGGCTGTGCCTTGTCATTATTGCATTCACTTAATTCTGCATAATTTCATTTCGTTTTTCTAAAGTCACATTACCACAATTATGGTGGATTTTTATGACGTAACTTCCCTTAAAGGGACCTTTGCTATTTTCCCCAGTTTCATATTATAATTTCCATGTTTTCTTCATTAAAATTAGCATGTTTTATAGTCCAAAAGCACCTAATTAGACCTGTAGCAGCAATGCAGTCTGCCTTCTCACACGCTTACTCTGAAAAACCCAGTTTTCCTCCTCACCTTCCTTTTGAGATGCTTTGGAAGGAAGTAGCGGTGACATGGATCCAAGGGGATCCTGTTAATCTTAGTTCATAGCCATTTCTAAACAGCTTGTGTTAAGTCAGGTTTCTGCAACACTAAAAAGGAGGCCAGACAACAGCAGAATGAGTGGCTATAAATGTAGGAAATTCTGTAACCTTTCAAAAAAGTACAACAAATATGCAGATAAACAGCTTAGTTCCTGAATCCTTTCAGAGACGTGAACAAACTCCTCATTAAATCTTCACGTAGCTTCACACTTAGGGCAAAAATTATGACTTTATTATATAACCCAACCAATTAATTAGCATGCCTCCAGGTGGCAATTACATGTTATCACAGTGTAATTAACAGCACCAGTTTCATCCAGAACCTTCATCAACTGTCTCCAAAGACAAAACAATTTATCGTTTGTAACTGCTCGATAATTTACCATGAAAATCTGATAACATGAGTGTTTGCTTCTTGTTTTTTCTGCATCTGTATGTAAGGGAACGGATTTTGACTAACCAACGCTGCAGGCATCAGAACAAATTATCAAAAGAGAAAAACATCTCATGGTTGGTTCCTTTTAACCCTTTACATCAATTGTTCACCACACTGAAAACAACACAGTAGCACTAGATATCACGTCTGCTTGTACTGTGAGATTTTCACCCTCCAAGATCAAGTCAAGGAATTGTCTTGCATGTCTTTGCACATTTAAATAATGCTGGAACGGCTGTAAAACTGCATGTTTCGGTATTGGAGGTTGCTTTTTCCAAGCTCCAAGTACACTGGGTGGCAGGATTATTACAAATTAACCTCCTTCCAAACATGACATTATACATTCATTAATATTCATGCATTTATAATTAGATTTTGAAGACCTCAGACCCCCTAACACAATATAACACTCCAGTTTCTGTACTACAGCTGAATTAATTGTTTAAAAAAATGGAGTGATAATAAAAATACTGTAAAATAACAGAAAATAATCCTCTCATAAGAATACAATAATGATATGAACCACAAATACAGTTCATAGCTTTAAGGTAAATAAAATCTTGTGTATTTATTGATGATTAATGATAAATAATGGTACTTCCACCTATAAAACCAATGTGTTTGCTCATTGCATCGGAAGGCTAATGGATGATTAGAAAATCCTTGTGCAATCATGTTAGTACAGCTGAAAACAGCTTAGCTGCTTAGAGAAGCTAGAAAACTGACCTTCCTTTGATGAAAGCAAAGTTTGAAGGAAACAAATATTATTTCAAATACAAATCATTATTTCTCTTCAATGTCTTGACTGCATGTGTGACTTTTCATGGAAAACACAAAATTATCTGGGTGACCCCCAAACTATTATACTATATATTATAGTGATTGAAGCATCTTTTCAAATATCCTTTGCAGCAAGAAAACCTCTTAATTTAATTGAAAGTTATATAATGAATCCTTGTCCGTCCTGACAGTCTGGTTCAATAGCATCTGTCTTCTGTGAGGAGCAGCGGCTCGTATCACACAACCTTCCCAGAGCTCAAGCAAAGGTCAGCTCCTCGACAACCAACCAGGGGCTGACAAAGCAGATGCATTATGGGTAGAAACACATGGAAGGTCGGGCTGATGGTCTATATGGCCTTTCCTGGTTTGAGAAACAGCTCTGATGACCTTTTTTGGGGGAGTTCAATTTGGAAAATGCTAAGCAGTTGGCTTTCCCTGAGAACCGTTTGTATGTAAATGTGAGTGTGCAGGTGACAGGCCCATCCAGAATAATTGCATGCGATGAAAAATGTTGCCTTATTAGCGTCTCCGGCCACTAATTGTGGTGCCAGAATGTGTTTCATTATCTATCCAGCCTGGCTCGTTCATGCTTGTGTAATAATGAAGATGACTGCATGGAAGAATAGGTTGATGACAGCAGGGAGGGGACACTGATAATCAAACGGCTCAAATGACCTGCGTGATTAGGTTTTTTTGTTTCTTTTAGCAATCAGAGCTGGTGAATGATTTCAGATGCATCTGGGAATAGTCTAATAGAATAATAACATACTCTCACCTGTTTTATATTAAAATTAAAATGTTTGTTTTTGTCCCTCAGATTTCATTACTGGTGATTCTAATATATCTGCAAAAACAAGTGGTTGGAAAGTGCAAGAGGGCATTATGGGTGGGATTCAAGGGCTGAGCACTTTATATCTCTTTTTATCTCCTTAAAAATCTTCCTTTGGATGTCTTTTATAGCTAAAAAAGCAAATTAACACCGCCACAAACTGCATCACTTAAATAATTATGATGCATGCAAATGAGGCGTATTATTCCCAGTATCCCCCTGCCATCCATCCAGCAGTGATGCCCTTCCACCTTTCCACTTAGTGCAAAATTAACTACAATAGCATAAACGCATTAAGACAATGGACATTCATTATTATGCACCTACCTGGTACCAGATAAATTACTTCTTGTAGTTTATATATCACGCAACATAAGTCCAAATTACAGCCATCCCTCACTAAAAAAGTATTCAAAATGTGAATGAAAATATTTGATTCAAACATCATTAATAAGAATTCTTCACTGTGGTCAGAGATTTTATTGGACAGAAAAGGGTCTGCAATTCCTCCTGTATCACTAAGGAGAGCATTTACAGTAAAACTCTCAAAGGATGCAGTGGAAAAATACCATGGAAAGACAGTTCTAACAGCTCTTTCCACAGAGGATGCAACTAATTCGAGGCATATTGAATTCTGATCAAAAAGCAGATTATACTCAAAAGCATGGATGATTCCAGAGAGGGAGAAACATATTCACGCAGGGAAGGAAGTAATAGAAAGGGGGAATGTGGAAAAAGGTGCATTTGCTGGGAAGCAAGGATTATAGGGCAGGCAGCCGACCAATCAGAGAAATGCAACTCTGACGGCGTCTAATGGAGGCGACCTCATTGACAGTCTCCAGTGGGCTTTGTGAGTAGATTCATCTTGGCTTCCTTTGGGGGGTGAGGGGGCTTTACTGAGATCACATCCGGCTCTTATTTATCATCCAGAATGAGTTTTCCCTTTATCACCAAATGGTACCCTAGCAAATCTAATAATAATAACAATCATAATGATGATAATGATGAAGACAGCAAGTTGTGTAACAGCCAGTGTCGTGCAGCTTGAGCAAAGAGAGGAGGGCCACGCTGTGTAATTACAAGCTGTGAATAATTGTGCAAATATCAGGCCTGGGGCAGCAGAGAGGAGAGATAGTCTGCAACAAATAAAACTATTTAAGGTTGTGACGTCACTAACAAGATATATTTGTGGTTTTAAGCAACAAAAGTCATATATTTTTTTCCCTTTAGAGCACCCAGACTCTCCTTTATCATCAAAAAGCAATTAAATCTCACTTTTCTAGCTGAATCTGACCTCTGAACTCTGTGATGAAGAGCAGGTGCAGGGGAAATGTCCAAGGATAAATCAATAAAGTAGCCAATCACATGGCGCTGACCCTGGGGTGAGATACTTTCACTAGTTTCCAATTAAGAGCAAATTTATTTATTTATTTATTTTACAGTTTTAAGGATATTTCCTGTCACACTGCAAAGAGTTTGTACAACTGAAAATATCCTGCATTTGGTACAATTGGTCCCATATTCAGGATAATTGACATGAATAATCATATTCCATAAACAGATAATAAAATAAGATGTTTGACTTTTCATCATAATGTTGACCTTGTCTCATATTTTGGACTTTGTATCTCAAAATTTTGACCTTTTATTTTACATATGTGGACGTTTTATCCCATATGGTTGACTTTTGATCTCATTTTTTGTAGTTTTTATCTCTTTTTTGTTGTTTTAGCTCATATTTCTGTATTTTTATCTATTTTTTTTTACCCCTTTATCATATTTTTTAATCGTTCACTTAATAATTTTGCCATTTTATCTCATATTGCTGACTTTTTCAGTTTTTTTTTCTTATTTTTGTCTCATGATTTTGCCATTTAACTTCATATATCAGATTTTCAGGCTTTTTATCTCATCATTTTTACCTTTAATCTCTCTCGTGTTTTCTTAAACTAGGATCAGGTTGACCAAAATCAAGAAAAAAGCAGCAAGAGAAAGCAAACTTATCTCCCAATGGAATGAAACAGTTCAAGATAATTCAACTCAATATTCGCCTGATAAGATTGAATTTAACTTGTAAAACATGTCAATTAAAGCTCAACCAGTAACTTTTTTTTACTTGTTCCCCAAAAGCAACACGTAAAACTCTTAATTGCATTCTGTAGGGTTGATGTTGGACCATGTGTGAGACTGGGACAGTCGCCTATTACGCAGGGACACTTCCTTACCGAGCCCCACACCGACGATGATCCTCCCCGCCAGGAGCACCTCTTTGCCGGGGGCGCTGCTCAGGACGATCCCCCCGACGGTGAAGACGAAGCTGGCCAGCAGGATGCACACCCGGCGCCCGAACAGCCCGTTGAGGAAGCCGCCCAGCAGGGCGGAGAGCGCGGCCGCGGCCACAGTACTAGATATGAGCAGCTCCTGCCACAGCGCGCTCAGGTCCAGCTCCCTCTTCAGCAGGAGCATCGCCCCGGAGATCACCCCGGTGTCGTAGCCGAACAAAAAGCCCCCCAGGGCGGAAAAGGCGGCCAGGACGTACACGAAACCGGGCGTGACATCCTGCTGGAACTGCTTGCGGGCAGCCCTCTCCAGATCCCCGGTGGAGGAGGAGGCTGCTGCTGCCGGGGCGCCGGCGGCGGGAGCCCCGGCGGCGGCGGAGGCGGATGCGCCCTGGCTGCTGATGCTGGCGCTGGACGGAGCCGCGATGAGGCTCCGCTCTCCTCCATCGTTCACTCTCTTCCAGCGCTCGCCCATCAGGTTGCTCATACTACGGAGGTTGTAGTCATGGTCGCCCTGCTTTCGCGACATATGGGAAACACACAACTCAGGAGGCTGCTGAGTTGTACCTGACGCTTTAAAATCAAAGATAAAAACATAAAAAACACACACTTAACTAATCCCCCCCCCACCCTCCCTCAGTTTGGAGGCGCGCTGGTTTATCCACAACCACTCCCAAATGATAGCGCTGGCTGCTCAACAAAGTTGCTGTGTGTATGTGTGTGGTGTGTGCGCGCGCGCGTTTGCGTGCGTGTCAGTGCATCGCATCCCTGTGGTCCTGATGGGAGAGTTGAAGAAGAGTGGGGAGGAAAAGGTGAGACAGGAGGAGTGGAGTGGAGCAGCTCGTCACCAGCAGCGTCTGCGTGACGCAAAGAAACATTATTTTTGAAAGCATGTGGAGAGAGTGGATGGTTTGCATGGCGAGGATTTGGTCTGCTGCAATTCAATTAGCCTAAATCATCAAGTGTGTCTTGGAGGATGGGGAAAAGACAAAGGCAGTATAAATATATGATTTCCATCATTTATTTTTGCTAAAAGGGTGAAAATATTTCATTTATTGTCTTCAGGCTAAATCTACATGTTAAAGATAGAACACTACAGATACCTTCATGTTTTTATGGAGGACCCAACTGTCACAATTAAAAATTAAATAAATAAATGACTGGATTAATATGAAAATAAATGCCACCATTTGTTAAATTTTACCATAGTTGTGTGTGTATTAATATTCACAAAATGTCTCTTTATCTTTTTACTCCATTTATTGAGTCATTTATTTCTTTTAACTTGCAGTTCCAGTCCTCCTGAAACGTCCAAATGTCCATTTTGTAAGTATCAGGGTTTTGTAGATTGCATATCATCATGTTTCAGGTTGCCTCTGGCATAAAAGGAAAACTACTGCCCCCTGCAGGACAGACTCTGGTATAACTACTGTGTGTTTCTGTTAACAGGAATCAGTGAACCCAAACACACTCACCATTCTAGAGTCAGGGGACATCAAACACTCTGAGACTCATATGGGATGAACAGCCTGAACCTATGATTACATGTATATCAGATCATTGCATCAGATCAGGCCTAATAACAACCTCAGCTTTCAGACTTAGCTTGCACACAATGTAATTATAAATATACACAAAATATAATTATCTTTAAAAGTTAAAATCCCATAGACTTAAATATCCCAGCACTATCCTGCAGCAGCACTTTCGTTACAGTGTAAAGATCTGTATCACAACGCTCCTCCTCATGTTGCTTCCCAGCGCTTTCACTACAATTCAAAGCTTCTTTGTCCTGCTCCTGCACTGATCGTGCAGTCAACATCATTAAAGTATCGTAACATCTCTGAAAAATCACATAAGACGTTAGCCAGATTAGCTGCTACTTTATTCCTCATGCTGATGTGTTCACAGACCCTCAGGAAATCCCAGCACTATCACCTAATAGAACAGAATCTGGGCCTAAACTCATTTATTTGTAAACACATATAACATTAATATGCTCAGGTTGTCACAGTGTATATATCAACTATCAATTTGCATGTCTCTCCTTATCTCAGTGTATGTTCAAGTCTTACCAAATGTATAATTTCAGTATATTAAGACTATTTAACAGTCCAACACACCTTCATTTGGCCAAACATGCTTCCACTTTTCATTTGGCCAAAAGTGGAAGCTACTTAAGCTTCCACTTTTCTATAGGAATACATACTTCTTATGGACTCTGCATTAGTCTAAAAGAACTGAAATGAGAGAGTGTGTCATTTTTGCTTGAAAAAACAATTCATTGATTATCAAAGTCCATGTCCCTGTGAAAAACCTTGTCTATCATGTCCAGCACTCTCTCCATCTGCACCCTTCTCATGTATTGATTAAGACTGAAACACAGAAGAAAAAGTCATCATGCTGCATGGCTGCAGCCTTGGGTAATGACTTGGCTGTAAATGCATTCATGTGAGTAGGGGATCAATATGTGGACAGTGCGGTGTCACACAAAATGGAGAACAGCCTGATAATGGTCCATAGTTGGGCCCATTATAGAGGGAGGGCCATAATGGGACCGGGTTCCTGCACCCATAGAAGCTTACGTGGTTTCAGGGTAAAAACCTATAACATCTGTTTTAGGGAAATTAACCTTGTGACTCCAGCTGATTTAGCCTCACTGCTTGCAGGACCTAAGGGTGGTCCTGTCAGAGCAAGGCTGTGCCACCTAAAATACGATCATAGCACACACACATAGTATTCCTGCATCTGCATTTTCTTTTTTGCATTTATTTAACAATGCAATATTAAAGAATAAAGAGAGGGGAATGATGGCAAAGGACAATTATATTGGATAGTAGGATCAGTAAAATATAAACACTTAAATGTCCTCCCATATGCCCCAATACATTCATCATTACCTGTTCCAATAGTATTCATGCTATTGCCCAGTTATTTGTGTTATTATTAGTATTAGTATTATTCATTATTACTGGTTGTTTTTTGTGTTCATTTCCATATTCAAACTGTTTTTTCTCTCCTAGTTGCTAGACTCAGTCCATGAATCCACAACAGAAACTCAGAAATGTGAGTATATGTTATTCAACGTTGGATCTTGATCAGCTTCATTTTAAAAATATGTATTTTTTTCTTTTTTTCAATTATGTATTTTAATTGATTTAAAAGGGTAATTTTTAAGATATTTTTAAAATGTGCTTAATAAATGTTGTGTTGGACATTATGATGCACTGTAATGCAAAATGAATGAAAAAGGTATTACATTTCATTATTGAATTTAAAGGTATGGTCCTGTATTTTATGCATCTAGTCCAATTTTCCATAATTTAAAGACCATAATTTCACTAATCCCTCTAGTGGTGGGCTTTCTTGTGAGATAGGAGCACAGCACTCATTTCCAAGCCTTTCAAAGCAAGTACAAATGAATGAATGGAGGAAACATTACATGGTACGCCTTACTGAGATGGGTATGATTATACATTGAGTCTGTTTATTCAGTTTTTCACCAATAGTTTTAGTTTTATTAGAATTCCAATCTGCCCAGTGTGTTTCCATTATATTGAAAATCTGATCGGAGGGAAATTACTACAAAGTTCAATACGTCTAAAACCAATATAAAGGTGTTTTGTTCACACAAGTTACTACATTACATTTCCTTCTCTCCTTTTTCTTTCCTCTTCACCCGTTTTCTCTCCTCTTCTCTGTCCCCTGGTCCACAGCAACAGGAAGATATTACATATTGTCCTGCAGATGGAACCAAAGTGCAGTACCCGTCAGTTGTGGAGCTCACAGATAAGATTCGTGAACCTGCAATGGTACTGCAATATACTATTTTGTATTTTTTTTGCATTTAACAAATCAAACTAATCGGAATTAAATCAAATTTAAACTATTGTGAGATAAAAAAAAAAATCCATGTATTTTTATTCTTGATTCATAGAAATTACCATGCCTGTTGTCTATTAAAGTGAATCATTTACTAATCAAACAAAGTAGTGTTTCTATTTTGTTGGTGCATGTATTCACACACTGGCTTCTAGAAGTTAAAGGATTGTTTCACCCAAATTACAAAACAATTATTCTTTTGTTTTTTTTGCAGAATAAGTTCCACAAAAACGACTTTCTTGTAAAGAAATGAATGAAACCTGATGACATTGAGTTCTACATGGTTCCTTATACTTTACAGGAATAACTTGAACATATCAGAACCTCAGGGTTTTACATAAATTCCACAAAAACGACTTTCTTGGAAAGAAATGAATGAAACCTGCTGACATTGTGTTCTACATGGTTTCTTATACTTTACAGGAATAACTTGTACATATCAGAGCCTCAGGGTTTTATATGTGAGGTTCCCATCATATTATTACATATTACAAGTGAACATGGGTGTTCCAGAGATGACTGATGACTGAATAATGACTAATATAGTCAGAATTTCCCTTTTTTTTATACTGTCGCGAGGTTGTGGAACAGCCTCTCATGTCACATCCAGCTTTTAAATATGAGAGAAGCATGCATCATGCTAAAAGATTCATGAGTTCTCGAAAGACCTTGTTGAAAAGCCATTGTTAAGGGTCATCAATGGGACAGGAAAACTTTGATCTGTTCAAGGAAGCACCCTGCCTTACAAGAACCGAAAGTCTCAAGAAGAGGAAAGCATTTCATTCTTTGAAACCAGCAAACTAACAGAAGCAGCGGGCTCCTTAAATAAGCTTTGCTGCCGTTTGTTGTGCGTTCAAAAGGCTGGATACAGTTGGGAGGCTTATGATGTTCATAGAGGAGGATGTACGAGTGTGTGCGGACAGTGGATGCTGGTGTGTTTGCATTCAGTGAACCTCTGAACCTTCCGGCGCTGGTCAGACGAACATCCTACCGGACCTCACTCAACGAGACGAGCCACATTTGGGTTTGTGTGCGCCTGTGTGGGTGCGTGAGGGTTGGTGGGGTTGTTGGAGGGCTTTTTATTGACATGATCAACAAGTGCTCATGAGTGGCTGGGTTACTGATTACAGGTGATGTTATAGCTGGTTTGTGATAAGACTCAGCTTTAAGCACAAAGTCCTGCAACAAGTCTACAGCTGCTTTTCCACATCCCTTCCATCCCTCATAGGACCACTACAGACTCAGGTAAATATGTTTTCTGTTTGTTTTTTCTTTTTACAATTAACTCAACAGACTTTCTTCGTAAAGATGCATTTAGGCAAAACTGTAGTACATGGCTGAACTGTAAATGTCAGAATACATACTTGCAGTGTTAATTTTGTATAAAATCTCTTTTTATGCTTCTTAAAAATCTATATATTCATAGTAGCCTTCAAAGAAGTCATCAAGTCTACGCTGTGGAATTTTGGTTACGTATCATCTAATTCCTAAGAAGACCATGTGAAAAGCAAGAGGAAGCACATGGAGGAAGTAGGCTAATTTGACATAGGAAATTTGTCAATACGAAACGCGTCAATGTTCAAACTTGGCAAGTTCAACTCAGACCTCCAAGTAAGGGGGGATGCAGTACAATTATTCTGCTACTGGAACAGCAGCAGCTCAGCTTCAACACATGATTGGACTGTGACCAAATCATCTTGACTCAGAGCTTCACTAACACTTTTTTCTTACAATTTTTTTTCTTTCCGGTTACTCAATCAGTCCATTTTTATTTTTAACTCAAAAAAGAGAATTTGATGACTCAGACCTTCACTTCCAATCACTGACACAGTCATAATTGTGTTTCATCTGCAGGTCCTTTAGTGGTGTTTTCAACGTCTTTGCCTCTCACGACAGCATCATGAGTGTAGAGTCCAGAAAAACACGTGAGGCTTGCTGCTCCAAGCTCAAGGTCAGTAAAATGTTATACTTTCTCTGTACTAAAAAAGGAAAAATGGATAAAGACCTTAATCTCTTTCTTGTGAATACTGTGAATGATTTATACTGAGCAAAACACCTAAAAGCTAGTGAAGCCAAGTTGCCATGTTTATGCCAAGTAAAACAGTGCTGACGACAGTATTGTCTGTTGCATAAATCCCACATGTGAAACTAAGAAAAGCCTATTTATACTCTCCAGATGTGTTGAAAATTTGAGACTTTTCATGCTCAAAGAATGGGAAATGAGTGTTTTATTCGTGTTATTATTATATTACTAGCATTACAACAAATGTTTATCACAGAAAAATGCACAGAGATACAGAAACTTTAGAGATAAGGTCAGTCGTGGTCGCAGTGACAAGTATTCAACCATGTAGGACTTGTTGACTTTGTCAATATGGTGACACAGTTTACTATGTGATTTCTGCTAACAATGACTTACGTTTTGTTATGCACCAATTCTGGTGTTACCTGAACCTATTCACAGATTTCTCAGTGACCCACTGCCCAGACAGAATCCCTTTCAATCTTTAACTATCCAGGGATAGCAAGGATCTGGACAATCAACAATCAATCTCCAAAGAAAAAAACAAACTAACAATTTACCATACGATTTGTCAGCGTATTCGTTTTTTTCTACTTCCTTTTTTCTCCTCCTAAATTTTTACACATAAGCACCACGTTTCATTAAAATCATCCTGCTGTAATTTGATTTATATCTTAGCAGTCTCAGTGAAAATCATTTCACTATCAACTCAAACATTGATTTTGTATAAACCTACATCTTTCAATAGGGAATAGCTTCTTCAAACGTCTTGTTGTATGTTTTCCAGCTCTTCCTGGCTTCCCTGGCATTCGTATTTTTCTCCAAATCCTTTGGTGGAGCTTATATGAAGAGCTCCATCACCCAGATTGAGAGGCGCTTTGATATCCCCAGCTCCCTCATTGGAGTCATAGATGGCAGTTTCGAAATGGGTATGTGCACTTTTCTAAAGATATTGATTGGTGAAGATCCAAAACATGGAGAGAAGAATATGTATTTATGTACGAGATGAAACACCCACTTACCAAAGCACAAAAGTCCAACCTTTCTTTTAATACTTCTCCTTTTCAGGAAACCTGTTGGTCATTGCTTTTGTCAGCTACTTTGGTGCTAAACTCCATCGTCCCAGACTGATTGGTATTGGCTGTTTGTTCATGGGTGCTGGATCCTTCCTAACAGCCCTGCCTCACTTCTTCCAGGGCTTGTCAGTACACTTTTCCCTTCATATTCTAACTATTCAACATATTTATTTCTCTGGCATTACTAATGTATATAAGGTAACAACAGTTCACATCATTGATTGGAATCATAATTACTATTGGCAAAGAACTGTTATACTACCCAGTCTGAGTATATACCCTGTTGTCTCACCATTAAGTGCATTGCACACAACATACATACATTGGAGTTTTATTATATGCCCAGAGTCCCATATAATAATCAGTTATATATGCTAAATACTGCATGGTCTCAGGTGTTCTGTCTGTCAATTACTTTATGGTAGCTTGCCAAGGCACTTTGCCCAGGTTGTGACCCAGCTTTGATTGTGCATCTTGTTGGCCATTCTTGAAAGTAGTTAGTTATTAAAACACACACTATGTTTTGTGCCATGTTTTTCCTGATTCTTGATACTTGCTTTATTCCTTGTAAGCTCCTGTTAGGTTCTGAACAATGATCCCAAAATTGAATTGTCTGGATTTAGCAGAATGCTGGACCACACTTTTATTTGGTCTACAGTCCCAAAACTACCTTCAAGAAAAGTTAAAATAAGGTCAATGTGTTGGTTGGGGGACTCTCCAGAGCAACAATAAATGGGTTTATTCCACTTGTCTCAATATTTTTCAGGTATAAATACGAAACCAGTGTGTCTCACAGCACTGGTATGAACAGCAGTGAGAGCATCCTGCCCTGCCTGTCCAACCACAGCATGATTGATGTAGATGAGATGCCTGATTTAGAGGCCAAATCAGGTATATGGCAGGCACAACATCAGACGATGTTGCTGTGATCAAAATGTCAACTTAACAGTTAGTTATTGACAATCATATGATACCAAATGAATTTATATCTGTAATGCTACAGTCTCACTCCCCACTCTAAGACCAGTTTCTCTTCTCAGCTTGTGAAAAAGCCACTGGTTCGTCCATGTGGATTTATGTATTCCTGGGAAACATGTTGCGTGGGATTGGAGAGACTCCCATCATGCCTCTGGGAGTGTCCTACCTGGATGACTTTTCTAAAGAGGAGAACACTCCTTTCTATTTAGGTTGGTTACCTTTTATTTCCTTAGTTACCTTCATGAGGAGCTGTTATTTTGGCATTGGTTGTCTGTATGTTTACCTGAAACACAACTGGGCCGATTTTCTTGAAACTTGGTGGAAGGGTGTAAAATTAACCATGGATGACCTCACAAAATTTTGAGAAAGATGCTGCTTATGTATGACAACAGTTGTTTTAGTATTTTAGTTTCTATTAGTGGCTCCTGCTGATCAATGGAATGTTAATAGTTGAATGAGCAGTAGTGCTTCACATTTGCATGTCAGATAGAAGACTGACCATTAGCCTTGGAGAATACCTATTGCAGCATACTATACACTTTCTTTGTAGAGTTGTGGAAAAAGCAACCAAACTTCTTAGCTTGTTTAAAGACGTTTTACCTCTCATCCAAGAGGCTTCTTCCATTCGGAGCCTCCTTCCAATATTTTAAAGTTTAGCTATATAATTTTGCATTTGCTGGGAATATTTTATTTCACTTCATCAGCTCTCAAGGTCTAGATATTGCTGCTATGCTTTATTACTGTTCTCTATATGATCTATTCTTCCAGATCTTCTTCTGGCTAATTTCCACTATACTAGAGTGTTCATATTTCTGTTTCTTCAGCCTGCATCCATACAGTGGGAATCCTCGGACCTATGTTTGGGTTCATGCTCGGGTCTTTCCTTGCTAAGATCTATGTGGATATTGGATCTGTGGATTTAGGTAGGAGACTTAAATCTTTTACCTTTAAATGTACATGGTAGAACTGTTTGTCACTGAGTTTATGGGTTTTTTGTTTAGATATTACAGAGTTACCTATTATATCATCCTGTTTACCTAGTAGGTTGAGTTAACTTTTTACTGCATGTAAATGTCCCTGAGAAAGAGGACTGAATGCTTCCATCTCCCTGCTAATGTCTAATCTGTTACAACAAAAAAGGTCAGGGATTACCAATGAAAGTTCAGCAAACACGTCCGTTGTCTTCTCCCTTTACCAGAAAGTGTGAGTATTAACCATAAGGACTCCCGCTGGGTGGGGGCCTGGTGGCTGGGCTTCATAGTGACGGGGACAGTGATGATCCTGTCGAGTATCCCCTTTTGGTTCCTGCCGAAGTCCCTGCCCAAACAGGGGCAAGAAGAAAGCCAGAGTAGTGTCACAGAACCTGCCACAGCAGCAGAACAGGAGAATTTCCTGCAAGAAGAAAACCAGGATCATGAGGAGAAAGAAGTTACATTCCAGGAGCTGGCAAAAGGTACCACACAGTCCAAGGTGACTCAAATACAGAAAACAGTGTTTAAGGGTAGGTCATGGCACACAATTTGAAAACATCCCTTTAAAAAGATTATGTTTATGATGTTGTATAGTCTTTATCTACAATGAGCCAATAAATGTGTCTGTGTGCAAATAGTTTTAAGGGTTAACCTTAAAGCCTTTTAATGATTAACCAGTTTTGGATCAGGCAGATCAGAACTCTAACCCTGAATCCTGGACTTAAACTGAAAAATCGCACAACATTCTGTGTAAAGTTGTGATGTCACAACTATACCCACATCACATTCACAGCTATTCAAATTAGCCAATGAGAGGAGAGACTCATTCGGTTAATAAGACAAAAACGGAGCAACCTGTTCTTTCTAGAGCTCCAGAGAGAAGCTTAGTTTTTAAAACTATAAGCATATATTGTTAGTGATATCACAACTGCAAATAAAACCCATGAAACATGTACAGCATGGGATTTTTAAACTAATAATAATAATAATAAGTCATATTCATTTGTTCTTCGCCAGACTTCCTTCCATCTCTGAAGAGACTTTTCAGGAACAGCATCTACGTGCTGATGATCCTCACCTACCTGGTAGCTGTCAACGGCTTCATCGGCATGATCACCTTCAAGCCGAAGTTCTTGGAGCAAGTCTATGGCCAATCTGCCTCCAAAGCCATTTTCCTTATAGGTACAGAGCTAAAACTGACCCCCATGCAGTTTGTATTTACTGCAGTTTGCAGCCTAAGGCAACTGAAACAATGATGTTATTGAAGGGAAGTGTGATTGAAAGAGATAAAGTTGACTTGAATTGTTCACACTAAAGTAGCCCACTGAGGGTTCTCCTTTTGTGTGTATGTGACTGTGTGTGTTTGTGTGCATATGTAAAGTAAAGTAACACCTGTTTATGAACTTGTAATGACTGTTTTCCAGTAGCTATTGTTTTCCTTGGAATATTATTAATACATTTCATGGTCTTGGTTTAATTGTACCTGAGTGGGTTCTGCATTTGCTGGTTGGTATTATCTGCTGTTACTTATCTGTATATCTAGACTGCAAAAACTGAAATCTTAACAAGTTAACAATCTTGTTTTTGGTACAATTGGTCCAGTACTGAGTCAAATTATCAAATACCACTGGCAGATAATTTAGAGTATTTGAATTTTTTTTTTTTACTTTAGTAATTTAATCTTTTTAAAGAAAGTTTTAGTCTTGTTTTCTTATCTGCCTGTGCAATAGATAATTCTACTCAATATACATGTATGTGCACACCAAAAAAGATAATAAATTGGGATCAGTAGGATACTTTATTTGTGCAGTATTTCCAGTGTAGTATTGCATCAACCAATTCATCCATTCATTCATTTATTCCTCCAGGTATACTGAACCTGCCAGCTGTCGCTTTGGGTATCATCACTGGAGGTTTTGTGCTAAAGCGTTTCAAGCTGGGCGTCGTTGGGGCAGCCAGGATGGCCATCACTGCCTCTATTGGAGCATTTTGTCTATTGTGCATTCAGAACTTCATCCGCTGTGAAAATTCAGAGGTGGCTGGTCTCACTGTCTCATATCAGGGGTGAGTGGCAAGCAAAACATCCTTTTACATGTGGGTATAGATCTCTCACCATGTCTGAATTGATTATATGTTGTTTCTCTTTATGTCTATGTGCACCAGGACTCACCAAGTGTCCTACAACCAACAGACATTGCTGTCACAGTGCAACATGGGCTGCTCCTGCTCAATGAAGCACTGGGACCCAGTATGTGCATACAATGGCATGACGTATGCCTCTCCCTGCCTGGCTGGGTGCCAGTCCTCCACTGGTGTTGGCAAGGACTTGGTAAGCTGTAGTATATATTTAAAGAGATAGATAAGACTAGATTATGGTACATCTAGAGGCTGGCATACTAAAAACCTGGTTATTTTTAGAGCCTCATCAGTTGCTTTTGCAGATGATGCCAGGAGAGTAGGCCAGAAGGTGAGTAAAACTAGAGGGATTTTCCATCTTGGGAGCATGAATCTGCTATCAATATCTGAACCTATGATGAACCTATGATGAACCTATGATGAACCTATGATGAACCTATGATGAACCTATGATGAACCTATGATGAACCGATCATGAACCTATGACGAACCTATCATGAACTGATCATGAACCTATGACGAACCTATCATGAACCTATCATGAACCTATGATGAACCTATCATGAACCGATCATGAACCTATGACGAACCTAACATGAACCTATCATGAACCTATCATGAACCGATCATGAACTTATCATGAACCGATCATGAACTTATCATGAACCTATCATGAACCTATTCTATATTTGAAAGAAAATGTAAAACCCACCCTTCGGATATTATTAACATTTCTTTTCTCTGGTTTATCAGGTGTTTCATAACTGTTCCTGTGTTGGAGAGATGATGATTCCAGGAATGAACATGTCTGCAGTGCTGGGCCAGTGCCCCAGGAAGGAGGACTGTGACAGAATATTCAAAATCTATATGGCTTTGTCCGTAGTGGGGTCCTTCATATCCGCCTGTGGCGGCACACCGGGATACATTGTCCTACTCAGGTCAGAGACACTGCAGCTGAAGGGGTTAATTCATCAGCTCCCTTTTTTTAATGGCAGGCTATAATGATTCCTTGCAGTGTTTAATTGATTTTTATATAGCAAATTTATGCAATTTTTATTATTTGAAAGGTGTCAGCAAGCAAAAAAAAAAACTAATAAAATTATGTGTAGTAGTTTTTAAGCTAAAATGCTAATAGGAAGATCTAATATTAGGATTTTTTGGTCAATGTTCTAGGTCCATCCAGCAAGATCTGAAGTCACTGGCTTTAGGAATGCAGACACTGATTGTGAGAACTCTGGGTGAGTACTCCAACTAGACTTTTTAATCTAAGATATGTTTAAATGTATTTTGCATGTGTTCATGTGTGCTCTCTGTGTTTGCAGGGGGGATCCCTCCTCCTATATATTTCGGAGCACTGATTGACAGGACCTGTTTGAAGTGGGGCTCCAAGCAGTGTGGAGGTCGTGGAGCATGTCGAATCTACGATTCTGATAAATTTAGGTATGGTGAAACCAGATTTTTCTTGCAAGACTTTCCTTTGAACAATTTAAATTCGAGATTACGAGACTTATTAACTGTTTATTTTATGAACTCTCTAGGAAACTCCTCTCCCTAACTAAACTATTGCCTGTACTTGCAGAATGACATTTTTGGGGATGATTACTGGACTTTACTGCCTATCCAACATGCTGTGGGGATGCGTTTACCTCAGAATTGTCAAGAGACAAAAGAAGTTGGCTCTGAGGAATCAGGCCACAGAAAATGGACAGGAGGGTAACATACTCAACGGACACGCCAACATCAACATTGACAAAACCACTGACACAGACAAGGAGAGCACTATTTAGGATGTTTTGTAGTGCAGGTGAACATATTTTCCAAAGCCTATATACTGTACTGCATCCATACTGGACCAAATATGATAATGGTACAGTGTCAGCACTCTTTGTCAAGCATATACCTCACAAATCATCAAATACTGTTCATAATTTAGTAAATGACAAGTAATCCCCATCTGAAGAAAAATGCTTTTATAGGAACAGAACAGAAACATAGAGGTCATTTATAACTTATCTTATAAAGTAGTAAAATAGCCATCACAGCGGGAATTCATTTAAGATGAAATATTTCATATCAGAGCAAAGTGAGAATAAAATATGTCATATATTTGGGGAACAGTTGCCTTGTGAGCTTGTGTTCACCCTTAAAATTGTCGCAAAGAGTTACATAAGCAATTTGGTTAACCTGTGCACAGTATATATACAGTATATGGTTTTAAATAGTAACTGAGAATGACTGTACAGTAGTTCTTGTGTTATAGATCATTGGGTTTAGTAATTTACATTGTTTTCTGTCATGTTTTTCTTATTTAGAAAGGCTTTTCATTGTCTTCATTGTACAGCAGTGTAATGAAGTTATAGTGTGTATTAGGGTTTAAATATGAGCAGCAAATGAACCAATTTAAATATAAAGAGAAATTCAGACAGTAAATTGTTGTGTGTGACTATGCCTGGGATAATTAGGATTGTCAGAGATTTGATTTAGTCAAAACCTGTTTATTTTATAAATGAAAGACTTCAACTAAAATATAAGATACTGTAGATGGTACCTATGGCAGCAGAGGTGCTTTGCATCTTCCACTCAGAATCTGTGCTGCAGATTAGCAGGTGGACTCTTTTATTATGGCGAGATGATCCAGTCAGTGAAAGTGTGCACTTTCACAAGTAGCACAAGTGTATGTTTGTGTGTGTGAGTGTAACATTTGACATTTTGGAAAATACACCCCCCTCCTTCCAGAGTGCTTGTAATTTCATTTCTGTTTCTCCGGCTGACCCCAGCTCTTTGAGGGGGTGTGACATTTACAACAGTGCTTGGCCAATCACAAAGAAGTGTGTGTTTCGTCAGGGAGGGGAGGGGGAGAAACAATGTTTTTCAGAGTGACCGTGTCATAAAAGCATGCATTTTTTTAATAAATCATGAAATTTAAAAGAAAAATAGGGTACCTTTAAATATTTTAAACCAATACTTTGTATACTGACAAAATAATATCCTAAAATGTATGTAGATGTAGCCTAGCCTCACACTGGACATTATTGCCCTTTAAAATAAATATAGCGATTACAATCTCAGGGTTTCCTGAAGTTTAAAATAATGTATAATTTGCCCTTTGAGCCACCATAGTGTGGAATATTTGGATTGCATTTTATTTTGTTCTGTGGGACTCTGCATCATTGTCAATTGGGAAAGCCTTTGCCTGTCAGTGTGCCATGTCATGTTTCCAGTTTATTACCTTGACACACATTTATTTTTGATGGTGAATAAGGGGATCAGGGAAGGAAGGATTGGAGCGGATCAAGGAGACTGAAATGGGAGCCGAGCCTTGTTTAAACCACAAAAATGCTTTATTACATCAAGTTACATTCTGACTGATGTTGCACATGTTTCTTGTTACATCACATAATTTTATACAAACACTAAAGGTCATGAATGATCAAATAGTCCTCTGGCTCACTGGTGTTTGTCTGGAAAGTTCACAACAGTTTGGTTAGCAGACTAAGACTGTGTCATGTCTGTCCTTAAATCAATTTATATAGAGAGTTTATATGTTTGTACTGTGTCCATGCTTTTTTTTTTTTTTTTAGAATTTTGATTGTCCTTGAAGCATACTGTATCATGTTGGCAATAAAGACACATTTTCACATTTTCTTTCACATTGTGAATTTAATTACCGTTGTAGCATGTTCTATTAAGGCCTGGAGTCGTCTATGCTGTGTAATTTTACAATTATTCTTTATAAAGACTTAAGAACAATAATAATAAACAATGACACTACAGGTCAAAAGATAGAAAATAAAAAGTATAGACTACATATGGACCATGAACAGGGTCAAAGGGCACCAAAAATATGGGAGTCATTAATCCTAACAATTGTCATTGGTTCAATTCTCCAGTCAGACAAACTGGGCCACTTACTCATCAATACATGTCTATTGGTTGGATATTAGTCAGGCTAAATAAAGTTGAAGGTTCTTATTACATAACATAAACTTTGACTCCTCTGTGTTTACTTTAAGCTTCACCAAATAGGGTTTCTCTTCGTTTATTGGGGCTGAAAGTGACTTTTCTGTTTGTAGCTTTTCATGCAATGTGTTGTAACTGTTACGACCAGTGATAATTACATTTTATGACTGTTAATGTATTTTATTGTTTTTATGATACCAAACAATGTTTTATTTTATTATAGATAGGATTCAAAAAGTTGGCAACTTTGCTGTTGCCTTCTTTTAATGCAACCTATGAATTCAATCTGTATATACTTTATTTAAACGCTTCATTTTATTCAAAAACTTCATTTTCTTCTTCCTAAATATACTGTCACTTGGATCCTCTGTGCAGAGTCTGGTTTCACCACCAGGTTGTACTCTATACAACAAAATATCCACTATAAAGCACTGCAACAAGATATAGAACAAACCAAAGCCATATGAAATAGGCAGTGGTTGAAGAAGTGAGTCAAAATGATCTAAAACACTTCTTTGCACATAAGATTCCTGAACTAAAATGTAGTTTTAAGTATTATCAGCAAATTGTATGCAAGTAAAAGTACATGTTATGTAGCTCCTTTTAGACAATATTGTAATATATTGTTTGTTTTTAGGTACTTCGAATGCATGTACAAGTATTATATTGTTGTAGTTTATTAATGTGGCACAAATTATAGATACTTTGAGTAGATTACTAGTAATACTGTAGTACTGCATCATAATATATAAGCCTATTATGTTGATCACTGTATTTATAAAGCACACTTTCCAAGAAAACAACAGACAATTTAAACAACAATCCTGAAATGTATTATTTTATGTAAAATCACAATCTGGAAAGTAACTAGTAAGTAAAGCTGACAAATATAGAAAGTACAATATTTCCCTCTCAAATGTAGTGGAGTGGATGTATAAGTAGCATAAAATCTCAAGTAAAGTAGCTCAAAATTGTACTTGAGTACAATACTTATTAACATGCCTCCCTCCATTTTAAAAACACAGTTATCTATACAGTAGTATTGGACAAAGAGGGATTGATGCAGCCTGGATTCCTGTCTGAATGCACCTGAAACTAGATCAAGTGATGAAGGACATGCAAAAGACTCAGGCCACATGCACAATTCTGGAGCACAGTAGGATTTTTCAGGGAGGGAAAGTGGTAAACATTTCCTTCACTGTTGCTGTGCAGGAATGTGAAGGCTCTTAATCTTAATCCTGGGCATTTGTGAGCGCCCAAAGCTGATTGTGTGTGACCTGCTGCCTGGCTACCTGACCCCCCACTGGACTAGGAGAGCATTCCCCAGCACTGAAAAACAGACATATTAAAGTATCCCTAGCAAGATATATTTGTGGTTCTCAGAGCCAAAAATCTCAATATAGCAGCTCTAGAAATACACAGGATGTGATTTGTCTGCCTCATTAATATAGGGCATATAGACACATATGCACCAAGAAACCTGGACCTTCTTATAAACAAAAAGTAATTAAAATCTTACTGGGATTATTTAAGGAATAGTGCACGTTATACGCTTATGCCCTTACTGAGAGTTAGATGAGAAAGATGATCCCACTCTTATAACTCTCATGTCTTCATCATGTTGATGACAAAAACCTCACTTTTTTGTTTTCTCTTATTGTGGAAGGTACAGAGTGTAAGATTTAGCAGTACTTTGCAGAAATGGAATATATTATTCGCAAGTATATTTTAATCCGTATATAATTCAATCAAAAACAGAATTGTTCTGTCCCTATGCCGAGCTCACCATGTTCCCTTCATCTTGTTTCACATTAGCTCAGAATGGACAAATCAAATAATGATCAATAAATCAATAAAGTATTGGGTTTTGCATGTTTTTCAGTGGGCAGCTGTGTGGATACTCAGCTGGTTGCAATCTGCAACCTCACCACTAGATCCCACCGCAAACTATGCACTGTACCTTTAAATCCAAAGTTAAGTAAAGATTTTCCTTTTTAGGAAGTTAGCATCCTGTCAATAATTAGGAAATTAGGCCTTTTGAATTATAGCTATCTAATTAAGCCTTTCTTGGCCACTTTTAGCTTTCAGCTTTTATTTCTTCTTCTTCTATAGTTATCAGTAGCTGTGTGAAACACACTTTTAGCTTTCAAGGCTGAGAAATAACTAAAACATGCATTTTATACACCTTACTGGTAATCCTGCAGCAAGCATCTGATATTTTACCTTGTGAGTAAAAAGAAAAAAAATCCACAGTGCATGGTTTGGTGTTACTAATCTGTCTGCCCCCCTCCAGTACTGGCATGCGTGTGGAATAAAAATGTGCAGGCCCTTTTGTCCCGCTGGTTCCAAGTAACAGCTCTGCCCTCCGTCTGGGGAACAGGAGCTCAGGGAGAGCAGGTCTGTCTTCTCTCAGTAGAGGAGAGAAACATGGCTGCTTAGGGAGGAGAAGACAGGGAGGACTTCAGTCCCTTTGGCCTGGAGATGAACTTGGTATGTCCATCGACTCCTTAATCTGCTTCTTAGGTGATTTTGGCAATATTTATATAAATTCAATGTCAGTGGAAGAAATTGCTCTGATAAGATAAGACGCTTGCTGGTCAACACGTCGTAGGAGTGGGATGCTTACTCTCTCTCTTAATAACAATTTAATCTCATATTTGCATAATTGCTACTTTTTAGGAACAATCCATTATGTGTGTTTGATGCTGCATTATATGATGTGTTCTACAGTATAAATATACTGTAGTGTATTGTCTATTCCTGTCTTGTAAGATGTGATGCCATGTGAGACAAAGATCTTATGAGACATGATGTTATGTGGAATGTGCGTCGGCCTTTGGTCAAAAACTAAACCCAAGTGAGAGGTTAAAAACCATATTCTGTAGCCGTCTAGATAATCTCATAGTAACTATTTAGCTGGACAAAGAATGTTCTGTAGGTTCACTTTCAGGTTAAAAAATAGGGCTTGGTTTGGCTGGACAGGAAGAGATTGATCTACAGAGATGTTCTCAGATTCTGCAGGGTTTTGACACTGTTCTTTTTGTAATAAAATCCCTTTTATGCAAGAGAAGACATGTCAGGTAGTGGCTACTTTCATCAGCACATCAAGAAGCAACAATGCCTCTATATAGGAAATCTATCTGTTAGATTAAAAAGTCAACTGCTGGTGATACAGTATAAGCTCTTGTGTCATGAATCATATCAACTCTTTTATTGTCTATACTTATTCCCTGCAACGTCTGCTTTTGTTGCAGTGTCCTGTGGCTTGGTAGATAGACCAGTAGACACACGTTCAATTCAGGATGGATGAAGCGGCCAAGATCAGCGACACGATGACCAGCCAGCAGGCTCTGTGTGCCCCTGAGCAGACGACCAGCAAACGCCCTGGGATCTCCACTCTCAAAGTACTAAAATAATCTCTGGTTCAACATAGATCGAGCCTTATAATCCTATAGTTTTTATCTTGCTGCCTTTTCCAGTCCATTTGATTGAAAATTAGGATAAAGTACAATAACATAATACGGTCACTACACTACAGATTTCTGTAGAAAGAAAGGAAATCTCATCTACTACACTTAAAGGAAGAAAAAAAGGCAAACCAACAAAAAGTATGCAGCTTATACATTTTGGCAATTGAATTAATTCATGACTGCATTCTTCTGAGAATGGTTAACCTCATGCTGCAAACAAATTTCATCTATTTTTTGTTCTTTTTCCTAAAGATGTGTTTTTCTTTTCATCGACCACAGTCTGCAAGTTGGTTGCCAAACACAAAGAAAGAGCAGTATTTGGCTAATAATCCCTTTCCTTTGTGTTTTCTAGCTGTTTATCATAGCACTGTCCTTCGCCTATTTCTCCAAGGCCCTGACAGGGACCTACATGAAGAGCTCCATCACTCAGATTGAGAGACGTTTTGACCTCTCCAGCACACACATTGGTCTCATAGATGGCAGTTTCGAGATGGGTACCGTCTTACTGACAATTTGACGAAACTGATGATCTCATTTTTGCAATTCCCTGATCCGTGTTTTGCTATTCTTCTGCTCTCCCTGTGTCTCTAGGCAACTTGCTATTTCTAGCCGTGGTCAGCCATTTTGGTGCAAAACTGCATCGGCCCAGATTCATCGCCGTGGGCTGTTTCCTGATGGCTGTAGGGGCCTTTCTCACCGGCCTGACACACTTCTTCATGGGACGGTGAGCAAAGAAAAAAAAAAAGAAGCAAAAAGGTGGCCTTCAGAGTAGCTCCTTTAAAGTTTTATTCTCATACGACTGGGTTTCACAGCTACAAGTATGAAACAGTCGTCCAGGCTTTCCAGAATGACAGTGTGAACATCGCTGCCTGTGTGGAAACACAAGATGTGACTGAAATTCAGATAGAGCCCTCTGTGGAAGACAACAAAGGTAAGACTGTGGGGTACAAACTGGGTGCCTTCAAAATGATTCCCACCGACACATCAGTAGCATGGACTGTGGTTCATTCATTTACAGTTTAAATCTGCAAAAACATTTATTTTTATGTAAGAAATGCTGTTAAAGGTGCTACATGTATTAATTGCTTTCTATTGCCAATGAGTGAGTGGATTGTAATGCAACTGTAGAAGAGACCTTCCCTAACTTCCCTGCCTATAACAACCTGCCTCTCTCCTGCTCCAACAAGGTACAACACTACTTAGCAAATCCAGTTTGTACCGTTTTTTCTTTATTTGATCATTTAAACCTGTTCACTCCATCTTTTCTGCGCTAGTCTCTGCATTTGAGTCCAGCTCTATTTTTGATAAACGTGACTGGACTGGATACCTGCTGGCTCCACTGGACGCTCGCTCCTAGAGGCTAATCCGTTGTCAGATGATATCCAGCGGGTTCCAAGATTGGCGAGTAACAGGATGTGGACCACAGCTCACTTAACAGCCACTGTTGTCATTAATAAGAAGGGATTTCTGAAACCTACATATACACCTTTAAAAGACATTTTTGTGCCATTTGGAACAGCCAAAATATCACTTTAGTCAATTTAGCTTTACTAAACTGTAGATAGCCTTAGGAGTAACTTCCACTTGATATAAAGTCATGACATTTTGTAAAACATTCATAACCCAGAGGCAGTGAATCCTGCTGACTTTTATTAGATGGATTGAATGAAATTTGGTTCATGCATGCACTGGACTCAGAGGAAATGACTTTGGTTATTGGCTGAATACCTGCAAAACAAGTGGCATTCCAAAGCCTTGTACTTTTATGAATTTTGGTTTAATTAATTCAAAGCACTACCAAAGCGCTATCAACATGAACCTACTATGCTCGCCTCACAGAGTTGTGGTTATTGCTGTAAACACAGCCTGATGAATGAACAATTCACATATCTGAGGTTGTGGTATCTTAAACTGAAGATGTGTACAAAATAACAATAAGACTTGCAACATGTGCAAATATTTGAGTCATGCTTGAAGTTAGTTTAACTTGTGAGCAGCAGATACGTGCACTAAGGTAAATGAACAAGAAGCATCAGCAGAAGCAGCATGAACAGATTCAGCCTTAACATGAAACCTGGTTAAACCGTAGCAACGTAATGACTTCCTGTTGACCCTCCCTGGAATGCACTGATCCTGGCCTGACCTTGAAAGCCACTTTTCTCCCGTGTTGAGTACTGTACATTACTACTCTGCAGCCCCGCAGGCCAGGTTCACACTGAAGCCTCATGTCAACAACATCAATGATCCCTCTGTAATCAGAGTATGAATTGCTGAAGCATAATTGTGTTTTGTCCAGTCCATTCTGGCTCTCCCGAGATGGGCTCTCTATTGTTGAGTTTAATTAACTCTTTCTCTTCCAAAAACAACAGAATGCACACTGTAAAAAATGGATTTACAGTGTTAGGTGATTAACTGTATTATAATACAGTAACTCTTTGTTTATTGTGATTTAATGTAAAATATATACTAATCTGTAATAATCTTTTATAGTAACATTTCTGTGTGTAATGAAGTAAATACAGTGCAATGTATTTGCAAGCTATTCTTATGTCCATGTATTTAGAATGAAAAATACAATGCAGAAGTGGCATATAATGCTGTGATATGCAATCTTAGTACCACATCCTATTATAATGAGAATCAACATCACATGTACTGTCTGAGGTTGTCCACATATTTGAAGAAGTAGACTATTTTCTCTTCCTCATATATATGTTTTTATTTTGTTTAAAGTTGACACAAATGCACCCAATTTCTTTCAGATATAAATGTATCTTAAAAACCTCAGAATGATGCAATGAATAATGAACACACCAAACTGGAATAAAAGCATTTTTCAATGAAATGATTTCGCTCCTGCAAGAATGTATGAAAACATAAGTGTGTACCTTTAACCTTGATATTAGAAGTCAAGTCCTCTCTATTTATTTCTGGGAATTTAATCATGTTGCACAAAAATGTTGTGTATTAAAAGGGCTAGATAACAGAGTACATGACTGATAATATTAGATACATAAAATTCACTATTCCCTTTATGCAATATAGCCAGCAGTGTAGCAAGGGTTGATGGTAAGTAGTATTAACTGCAAAACATCTTTTTGGAACACCTTGGAATTAATCATTATTTCGACCCCTGACTATAACCTGACTGTGATAAAATCAATATTGTGCGTTCCTTTGTATTTTGTGCAGTCTGTGTGAAAGAATCTGGTTCCAGTATGTGGATCTATGTGTTCCTGGGTAATGCGCTGCGAGGGATTGGAGAAACACCAGTCACACCTCTGGGCATCTCCTACATCGATGACTTCGCTAAAGCTGAAAACTCACCCTTCTACATAGGTATGCATACTTTGGATTTGGCAGGAATTTCCTCCTTTTATATCGGTTAAATGTATCTTCTAACCTCCTGTTTAACTAATCTAAAATGTAAATCTTTTTTTTTCAATTGGCAGCTTGTCTCCAGACTATTACTCTCCTGGGCCCCATGTTTGGTTTCCTCCTGGGCTCCTACTGTGCCAAACTATACGTTGACATTGGTTATGTTGATATGGGTAAGTGTCTTCATTTCTTTTGCCAGGATCAATGTATCATCTAAATGAAAAACAGGGCAGAGGTTTTTTTGTTGTGCCAGTGGATATTGTAAAAAATTGTAGAAGCAAAACGTCTTGGCCCCAAAATGAAACTGTGAAGTTAAATCATAAATTTAAAGTTGCTGTGCCTGTTCTCAAGGAGAAAAGTTGTTTTGGACACCAAAGGACTGGTTACTCACAGAGTTAATAAATCAAAGAATGTTTTTTGGCTAGAACAATTGTTTTGACCGAACATCTTTGGCTGGAGCCTGCTGTTCACGGTGCAAAGGTCTGACACGTTGCCATAAAAATAGCCTGCAGACCTGCCTGAACAGGTTAGTGAGGATTTCTCTGAATGTTCCTGTGAGGAAATGTCTAGAACCAAGGTCAAAATCAAACATTTATTTGTCAAAAAAAAGTCAATCAGTCCACCTAAAGTGCACAGCATGACTAACATTAACATTAAAATCAAAAGTGAAAGATGAATTCAGTGGTTCCTGGTGATCTCTGGCTTCTTGCCTCAAACCCTTTCATCTACACCCAGAGAGTGTGACCATCTCTCCTAAAGACGCCCGCTGGGTGGGCGCCTGGTGGATGGGCTTCCTGGTTTCCTCTGGCCTCTTGCTCGTCTCCAGCATTCCTTTCTGGTTCCTGCCCCGCTCACTGCCCATGCAGGAGGGAGACGAGGGCATGCTGACTCCTGCCCAAGAAACTCTGGATGGCACAGAAGATGCCCTCAACAACAACCACAACCACCTCAAGCTAACCGAAATCGCAAAAGGTACATTCTTGAACTCGGACAAAACACAGATGTCACCTTAATGCATTTCAAATTTACATGTAGTTATATTCATGGACCACCTGTTCCACAGGGTTTCTTCCCTCACTGAAGCGTCTGTTGGGAACCCCTGCATACTTCCTGCTCCTTTGTGGCAGCATCCTGAAGTTCAACTCCTTCATCGGACTCTTCACCTTCAAAGCCAAATACATGGAGCAACAGTTTGGCCAGTCTGCATCCAGAGCTAACTTTCTCATCGGTATGATGTCTATACATCTATCAATATTTTGTTAGCTTACTGCATTGCCTATTTATCACCTCAAATGCTGTTAGAAACATGTTTTAGTGTACTGTTTGGCTGAAAAATTACGTTATATGTAGTATGGCCACCATCTTGGAAATGCCAGAGCGTCAGCTAGTACGACAGTACGACACCACAACATACCTTTGAGGAAAAAAATAAGGGTTGGATCACAACAGGAAACTGTTATAAGTTAGGAAGCTGCACAATCGTAACCACAGGCAAGTTACTGTTGGTTATATGGTCATGTTGCTCTCTAAGATTTGGCATTACTGATCTCTATTTAAAGCTAAAACACTCATAGAGTATATAAACCATTAAGCCTAGTTTATACTTCTATGGACATAACTAAGCCATTGGCGTGACGCAGTCTATGAGCAATCAATGTTCTGCATTGGGGGAATACGTTACTCTACAATTTACCGCCATGCCGCTAGGCCAAATTCTTGCTTTCTCTTCACAGCAAAAACTATGGAGTTCATCATTATCAAATATCACGACTACATAACCAGTCATAGCTGAATGGCACCCACGCAGCCCTGCGCAGTTAGGACTTTTTTGAGGCCTAGGGGTTAGTGTTGATGGCGTAGCTACATATGTATATGAAGAAGAAGCCTAGTTTATACTTCTGCATATGTAGCTTTAAGCCTAACTTTAAGGTTTAATCCTAATTTATAATTAGCTATGACTGTGCTAAGTGGTCGTACATGTCCAGACCCCCTAGACTTCTTTTTCTAGGTATGCTGAACCTGCCGGCTGTGGCGGTGGGGATCTTCCTGGGCGGGCTGCTGATGAAGAGGTATAAGCTGAGCGTGGTATCAGGGGCTCAGCTTTCCTTTGCCACGTCCTTCTTGGCATACCTCCTCTTATTGCTGCAGTTTGGCACCAAGTGTGACAACATACCTGTGGCTGGACTCACCATCTCATACAACGGGTCAGTGCTGAGACATAAAGGGTAAATATGTTGTCGATGAAGATTAACAAATCAAAACAATACACTACTACAATATACACTTTTTTTACAGCAAAAAATACAATAATAAAGGCTTCTTTTAGAGCCACAACCTGCAGCTGAGATAAAATGTAAATCCCCTTTGCCTTGCAGGACACAGAGTGTATCACACAACAGTGAAACGCTCTTCTCCGAGTGTAACAGAGACTGCTCATGTTCAACAGAGGAGTGGGACCCCGTGTGCTCAGACAGCGGCATCACCTACATCTCTCCATGCATGGCCGGCTGCCTCAGCTCCAGTGGACACGGCAAGAACACAGTACGGTCACACACATGCACACAGATACAGTGTTCACAGTAAAGCTGCTAAAGAAAGCAGTGGTGGAAGGAGAATTCAGATCCTTTATTTAAGTAAAAGTTGAAAAACTAATATATTTAGTATATAAATACTAAAATACTAATAAATACTAATCAATAATATATGTTATTGTCCAGTGTGGACCCAGTTATAGATACCTTGGGTAAATAATTGTTAATACTGTACATCTACACTATAACATATTTGTGTTTCATGTTTTTTAGAATAATAATGAAAATATACTTTATTTACATTAGAATTCAAAAGAACTCAACCATGAGTTGTAAAATGAAAAATCAAGATACTGACAAGGTTATAAATAATGATTTGTATTTGAAATTATATTTTTTCCATCAAACTTTGCTTTCGCCAAAGGAAGTTCAGTTTCCTAGCTTCTCTAACCAGCTAAACTGTTGCTGTGCTAACATGATCACACAAGGGTTTTCTAATCATCTATTAACCTTCTGATAGGAATAACCTCCAGACTTTTCCGGTAAATTGTTGCATAATTTTTCTTTTTTTTCTCCCCTAGGTTTTTCACAACTGCAGCTGTGTGTCTGCCTCCTTCCCAGCAGGCAGCAGCACATCAGTGAGGCTGGGCCAGTGCCCCCATGCCAGGGACTGCAGCCACAGCTTCACCTCCTACATGGCTGTGTCTGTCCTCAGCTCCTTCATCAACTCTCTGGGAGCCACGCCTGGCTACATGGTCATCATACGGTCAGTGCACCCATTGCTGGTGAGAAGGAAATAGTTATGACTTCAAATATGTGGTGTATCTAATTCTCCAAATGGGAACTTCAAATTCTGTACAAATTTGAGGTACTTAATGTATTAAATGTTTGGTAATAAAGCAAATAAGTGTTGGTTTGTTTCATAAATTGACCTGATGTTGTTTTGTAATCACAGATGTATCTCACCAGAGCTCAAATCCCTTGCACTGGGTATACAGGCCTTGGTAACTAGGACTCTTGGTAAGCTGATGCAGATACTGTAGCTCCCAGAACTATAAACCTTGTCTTGTTATTTGTTGTATTAATTTAATATGTGGAAGCCAAAACGAGATCATCTGAGAAAAAAAAAAAAAGATTGCGATACATAGGATTTTTCACCATTTTTTCCATGCAATGTTGTAAAATTACATATCTGGGTGGTGCTCTGTCTGTAGGTGGAATCCCTGCACCGGTATATTTTGGAGCCCTGATTGATTCGACTTGCCTGAAATGGTCGATCAAGAAGTGTGGTGGCAGAGGGGCATGTCGCATTTATGACTCTGAAATGTACAGGTATGTCCCAGACTGCAAATATGGAAACATAACGTAATCGGTAGTATGAATTTGTAGTAGTTGGTAACATATCAATATTATATCTATATCATGATATGAGATATAGATATTATAGTAAATAGTAAATATTTGGGATTTTTGGTCAAATATATTGTGATATTTCATTTTGCCCAACTATTTTTTCTCCTTTCTTATTAAAACACCTTAGCAGTTAATATATTTGTTCTACTTTGTGTCCATCTATTCTTCTCTTCTTGCAGGGTCATCTTCCTGGGTCTGATCACTTGCCTCAGCGGTTCTTCTTATTTCTTCATCATTGCCGTTATAGTCCTCCTTAGACGTCAGTTCCGGAAGCCAACGCAAGAGACGACGACGCAGAGATCGAAAGCTTCGAGGGGAATTGAACTGCAGACTCCACCAAACCCCACCGACAACCAACCCAATTCTCCAGAAGCTCCAAAACTCCCTCCAGCGCCCAAAGTTTGGGCGAGGACTGCAACGAAACTGGAGGATGGAGAGGAGGTTCACGGCATAGAGCAGCTCCCTCCCTCCACATGTAACACCCAGGAAACCATCGTTGAGTTCACTCCTGGAGCTCCAACACAGATGGATGGGCTGACAGCAGATGGGGAGGTGAATGATGAAAAGCATAAAGTCTGTGCAGAGACCAATGCAAAGGTGAAAGAAGAGGAGTTGGACCACATAGGGGACAAGAATGAACCAGAGAAAGAAACAGCACAATGCAAAGAATCCACAGAAAAGTCATAAGTCATTAACAGGATGGGTTCAACCACAGGGTCAAACAAGGCCAGCCGGATTGTCAAGATGGATTGTCGATTCATCTGGGCTAACCTCCTCTATATGCTAACAGCATTTTTTCTCTTTTATTAGAGCTGTTATGCTACAGTTAGTCCTGAAGAGGAAAAGGGGCTATCAGCGGCCCTATTTTCACTTCTGCATAAGTTAAGATGTAGAAACATGTCACAAATACCGAGCATTAAAATGGAATAGTGCTGGATGTGCACAATGACCAACAATTCAATGTCACTGAGACTGTGAGGCCCAGCAAGGTATATGAACTAGAACACACTCCTCTGCTAAAATACTGTACATTTTTCATTTTTACATTAAATGAGGTCTTGAATAAGTGATATTATTGTCATACTGTGTTCTTCATGCACCTGATCTATAAACCAATTTCTTCATGAAACCATAAATGGTTTTCATAATATAGTGCTGTGGAGCTGTAGTGGGGAGAAAAAAAAAAACTTGGTTTGCATTTTTTTCCCATTATGGCTCTAATCCACATCCATCTCTAGAAAGCACAGGGTGGTTTTAGTCAGTTATATTCTAGATGTGTGACATAAAGGTAGAATTGAGCCGTTTCAAGACAGTTTCTGAATCCAAAAGTTTCTGAATCCAGGCTATGCCCATTTCTCCATGGATTGAGTGTTTGATGCATGCAATATTTTTTATAACACCTTAATCTTCTTTCCATGATACAGGATCTTTAAAGCTTAAAGTAAAAGAGTCACAAGTAAAAAGCTAATGCCATATCCATAAACATGTTTCGGTTACATTTAAACAGGACGTGCATGAGCACTATATTTAGACTTGGTGGGAAAACCGCACATTTGAGCAATATTTATCGGACAAAACAACAAAACAAAACCACCAGCCTTCCTGACCTAAGAGTCACATTCATCGCTGCAATTAATGAGCAAACAAGTGGCATTTGTTTTCCCAGTAGGTGTTGGTGACGTTAACAGTTCGTGCATGTGGATGCATCACGGGTCGACGAGGCTGTTATTCAACCATTCAGCTGCTTTGCACCGTTTTGTGCATGTGTATCGCAAACACACTCGAGTAGAACACCATGCCATAGTGTATCAGTAGATAACTATAAACAGCATCCTAACAGCCCACATGATTATTCTGCCAGCATGATTATCACAGGCCAAAGAAGCATTACCAATCCTGGTACTTATGGTCTCCAGTAGCTTTTCCACAGTGACCTGTGGTCCCTCTTACGTCCAGTACTACAGGAATACTAATAAAGTCATACTGAGCCTGTGTAGAGAGCTATTTGTGCAGGGTCACTGTGTAAATGTAGGGTTAGATTTCTTGTCTAATAAACCTTGCAGTTTGCCTGATGAGCAGGAAATCGATTCCTCAAATTTTAAGTAAGTGGTAAGCCAACACGATGAGATGAGGCATGTTTCTCCAGGCGATAGCTGACAAAAATAGATTTAAAGTCCTACACATGCCACCCACATCATCCTGCCTCCTTTTCTCTGTCCCTTACCCTCCTTTTCCTTCTGTCCGCCCTGTGTCACTCCCCGAATCCACTTGAGTAGCTAAATATTTAATGTTAATTACATATTAATTTAATGTAATTCAATGTTTTATTAAATGGTGTTTGCCAGAGGAAAAAAAAGACAATTTCTAAATTAACAGGCTTGACAAAGATCTGTTGTGTCTGCTGAAGAAATGGCTGTAAAACAGAAATGTGAGTGACTTAATCTTAATCTTTCTTGGTCGGATTACAGGAAACAAGGTGTTCCAGGGGCCTTGTTGGGTGCTACATGTCCCTTAGTCGCATCTCTGAGTTTAAAACTGCAGCACAAACCAGCATTTATCAGCAGCCTGTGGTGGTGTTTCCCCAGTGAGACTGTAGGATGAGCATAGTTGATTATTTTAAATGTAATGTTTGTTTTCTCATACATTTTCTGATGGTTGCATTCTTCTCTTCATTGCGTCTGTATATCTCAGCTATACGGGTCATTTTCTGGTTAATCCAAACAAATCTCTGTTTCTGCTCCTGTGGAGAATTTCTCCATCTTAAGATCTACCAGAAACTGAGACTTTAAGTCCTTGAAAATGTGAAAATGTTGTCAATCTGCTTCTTATGATGGGATGCCTGTCAACATGAGAACAAATCTGGCCATTTCACATGAGAGATTTGTGTATTTGAACTGGGTGAGGCTCTGTTGTATAAATGCATAAAGAGTTTAGGAACATTAAAAATTTTATGCCACTCATGAATATTTTAAATCAGAAGTAATTTATTATTTTTTCCACTTGGGGGCAGTGGAAAAACAAAACAAAACACTGAAACACTGTAAAGTTGATAGGCTGAACTTTTTATTTGAACTTCTTTAGATACAGCTGCTGGACAGGTCATGTTTAGAGGATTTATCAGAGCTTATTCCTTTAAAGGGACAACTTCTGTAGCTGGAAAATGATGCTATGAAAATGGTGAGAGTGAACTGAAACAGTTAATGGCACAAAGACCAAAAACATGAGCTGAAAGACACTAAAACTCTCTGTAGCACTGAGGTGAACAAGGAAACAAAAAAGTTTCACCTCAAACTAGTTGGATTCTCAGGGTTTCTCAGGGTGTTTTTTACCGTCACTTCATTCATTTGTACATTTTCTTGGTTGATTGTGACTAATCCCATGAAAAATAATGAGACACCATTCATTATTGATGATAATTCGCCTTCAAATTTAAATGTTAACAATTAATGAAGCCCGGGGGGGAGGCCGCAGGGCCAGAGTTTTCTGACCTTAGACGTGTCACGGGGTAAAATAGGAAGACAGCTTTCCACTTTGACAGCCTCCCTCTCCCCGGTGTGGGTTTACGGCGGGTCAGTCCCACCACGGACACTGATGACGACGGTGATGATGAGGATGGTGACGTACACAGACGTGTGTGTGTGTGTGTGGGTTCTGTGAGGGTTAATGAATGGGTCAAAGGGTGTAAGGTACAGCAGAGCGTGCATATACATAAGACCCTCTTGGACTTCCCTACACCCCCCCAAATCCCCCCTCTCACCACCATCCTCCCGATTCTGTGTAAATGAAAATGCAAGGCTATATTTGGAGAGAGCTGATGTCACAAGTGGTTTGAGCGGAGAGCCTATAACTGTTGGGAACCGGTTTGTGTGACAGTCTGACGAACCCCAAACTGCTTCAGTAATAGACAGTGATCTGCTGACTACTGGCTACAACACAGAGTAAGTACAGCCCTGTTTTCTTGTGCAATTGATTTAGATATTTGAACTAAATCTCTCCCTCTTTTTTAGATCCTACTCAGTATTGAATTCTAGATCCAAAAGACATCAAATGTGTCTTTGCTGCAAAAGGAATCAGAATATCAATATAAGGATGTGGCCACTAAAAGTCATTATTCTGAATATAATTTTTTAAGTTGAAATGCAAAACGTGAAAATTCTCTGCTTTTCTTTGTCTTTTATTGTTTGCTGTAAATTAAATGGATTTAAAGTTGATGAAATCAAGCATTTTGAATATCTCAGAATTTATATGTTTTGATTATATTCTCTGATTTTATAGACCACGAGATTGACTCAGAAAATAATTGGCAGATATAATCATCAACCCTAGTTGAATCTTTTAATCAAAACATGAAAATCAAAAGAATGTGGAGTCAATTATTGTCATTATCTTTATCTAAGACTTTAAATTAGATTGTATGTGATTTATACTGATAGAATTAAGAATATATTTCATTTTCTACTCATAATATTGATGATGCAAATTCATAATTTCTGTCCTAGAAACGGCATAAAACTATCTAATCAGTGTATGTGTGTGTTAAATTCTGATATTATACTGTTAATATTTACAAATTGCTGTTGTTTCGACCAGATTCCTACAGTTAAAGACTAAATACGACCAATGAGTCAGTCATCCATGAGAAATAAATGAAACTTTACTTGACCTACTCTGTTCCTCCAGGTTCACTATGTATCACCTGAGGGTGCCTATCTTTCTCCTCATGCTGCTTGTGCTGCTGCGCTTTGTCACCACTGCTCCAAGCTACAGGTCAGTGATATACTTTTAATTTAATTTAATTTACAAACTGAGGATGATATTCATATCACACTGTTAATTTACCATCTTTGTGGGTAATTTCATTTTATTTTAAAAAGTAAAATGTTTGTAATTTGATTCATTCTAAAATTAACAGTAAATTCTTGCAATTGTAAAGCAAATAATGTAGTTTTTCAGCAGTTTTTTGAATATTTTGTGTCGTATACTGTTATTACATCAAATATCAATCATTATACACTCTTTCCATAAAATATGTCATTAAAACCAACTACGTAATAATAGCAAATTTCTAATATTAAAAAACACTTTATTTCCCATATTTCTAGCTTATTTAATTCTTTAAAATGTGAAAATGTTTCTGATGAAATGTTGAAAACAGCCTGAAGAAAATGAAATATTTTGCTAAAATTACAACTACATATTGTATTTTAACTATGGAAAAATAACCATATTTTTATGCAAAAGTAATTTTCTGTTAATTCATAGTATTTTTGCTGGAAAATTACTTTTTTTTTTTTCTTCTGTGACTCAGATACTTCAGTCCCAATTCATCCAGAGAGCAGGAGAATGCTCTGCCAGACAGTGATACCTGGTTAGTTCCTGGGATCATCAACCCGTTTCTTGGCCTCATGGGTACACAGCCACAGAGAGGACTCACAGCTATGAACAGGTAACACAACAGCAGAGGTGTTATTACTTCTTTACATAGAAAAAAAAATGTCTTGGGACCGTATATATAGAGAGAGAGATGAAAAAGTCAAACTTTTTTTAAATACAGTTTTAAAAGAATTCATCAGATCTCTCAGAATGTACATTTAGTATTTTTATTTTAACAAAAATCACATGGAATGTGTGAATTTTTACACAAAATGTTACATTTTGTAAAGGAAAAAGAGTGATAAATGTAATAATAATAATAAATTTAATGATAAAAATATTGAAACCACCTAGAATATAACTAGTTGATTTTTTAGAGAATTAATTTATTTGGTACCAAGTTTTAGGGTTACACCACATGACATTTTTGATATTATCTCATATGCTACGGCAGTATATACTAGTATACTACTGCAGTGGTTCTCACACTGGGGTCTGAGGACGCCCAAGGGTCCTTGGGACTCCGAGCAGGTCCCCAGCAAAAAATATTTTTTTATTATATTTCCATCTATATGTAATGCAATGATGGATTATGACTATTTTTGATCACAAGTTTCATACACTTTCTATAATAAAACATCTAAAATAAATAATCGTATCTGATGGGGGTCTCTGGACTAATTTGTTTCAAGTTTATGGGTCATTGATGTGAAAAAGATTGAGAACCACTGCACTGCTGTACTGTCAAATACAGGAGAAAAGCCAAATATATATATATATATATATATATATATATATATATATATATATATATATATATATATATATATATATATATATACTTAAAAATACTTGATTTCTGACTGTTCTCTGGTCCTCTCAGCCACCACATAGAGAAGAGGAAGTGTAACACAGCCACCTGTGCCACCCAGAGGTTAGCGGACTTCCTGGTCCGGTCCAGTAACACCATCGGTACCGTCTACGCACCAACCAACGTAGGAGCTGCTACCTACGGCAAGAGAGACCTGCTGCTGCCTCCCATCTACCTCTAGTACTGACTGGAGAAACTCCACCACTCCCAGTGTTCCGAGGATATAACCAGTCATATTATGTAACAATGATTGTGAGAATGACGTTTATAGTGGTGATACCGATGACGTCAGTGAAGAGGTATCAAATGCATCTTAAAGCCCAGGGTTCCCACATCACACTGACTTTTCCTTGACTTTCACTGACTAAAAAGGTGGATTTCCATAACCTATGATGAATGGAAAAACACACCTTCATCACTGCCTTTGGGAAGGGGATCAATAGGCGTTGAAAAATCAAGTAACCATAACAACCACTCATGTAATATCAGAAACGCATGAAATAACACAATAAAGAAAAATACTGCACAGAAAATATTGCATTTTGTTAAATGACAACTACAGTGTAAAAATGTGACAAACAAATCCCCTATTTGATAATATCAGGGAGAGAGAGATTCACGAGTGCCTGCACACGTGAGCAAACTCCTTACGGCTGTCATTGAACGCGTGCACATGCACACACGCACACAATAGAGGCGAACAAAAAGCGTGCTCGCTTAATGACAGCCGTTAGGAGTTTGCACACAGGCGAACAAAAAAAAAAAAAACACGGTGGACCACTTGAAACTCATAATTCAAAATGAAGATTGAAGACGCATGTAAAATAAAACACCCTTTTATCAAAAACAATATATGAATATACTAAAGAAAACAAATCTACCATGGGCCCAAACAACAGCTGTGGCCCCGCGGTAAGCACTGTTTTTCCCATCCCTAAATTAACAATTAATATTGTTAAAGGAACGGATAAATTATTGATATTCCAGGCGGTGGTCTGGTGGCAGAGTTCCCCTGGATTTTACGGAACTTTATTGTAGCCTCCTACTTCATGGGCCACCGCTCTTTGATGTTTGGCTCCACCGGTGTGTGATTGCAACTGGTGTTGGCCAAATCTGCTGTTAGGCAGCGGTGGCAGGACCCTCCATACCTGGTACCCCACACCCACTCAGAAGGTACCCAGCTCTCTTTGGAATGGGTGGGTCTGGAGGGAGCCGCATGGCGGGGCAGCAGCTATTTTTGTGTAATACGCCACCTTGTCTAAAGTTGGTTGTAATGCAGGACTTACTCCTCTTAATGTGTGGAGACCAGTCTTCTGTGGAGTCGACGTCCTTATATATTTCTTTACATTTTCTTTTGACGATCAATGGATTCATAGAATAGCTGTCTATCGACATCGGCTTTTCATCTGAGGCTCATCGTCTGAGGACATAAGATTGTCTATTTCCATAGGTTACACATCCAGGAACAGCCATACCATATTGTCTGTCAGTTCCATCAGATCCTCATTTGGTGGCAGATGTACCATAGCAGGTGTTGGTTGGTGATTGCGATCCTTACAACAAAGAACAAACAATGGCGCAGATCTCTACGTCATCATCTGTATCTATGACAACACAGCGCCAAAAAAAGGTGAAATAACTGAAAACATGTTTTATATTCTAGTTTCTATAAAATAGGCACCCTTTGCTCTGATTACTGCTTTGCACACTCTTGGCATTCTCTTGATGAGCTTCAAGAAGTAGTCACCTGAAATAAGAAGGTGTGGATATAGATATATATGTATATGTGTGTGTGTGTGTGTGTGTATCCTACCTTCACAGCAGCGATGATAAGGTTGCAGGTAAAGAAAGCTTTCCACCTGAAGAATCCAGTTATATTCTAGAGTGTGTGAGTGATGAGGAGAGATTACGTATCATATTCCTCACAAACCAAACAATTTATACATTCAAATTAATGACAGATATACTTGGTGGAGACCCTTATGAAGATGTGTGTGTTTAATCTGTGCTCGTGGTACACCCCTCTGTAATGTTAGCAATGTTTTTTTCATATATAGGTTTTACCTGGGCACCTGTCTGAGTTTAACTCGGTTTATTTCAATTAATGTCTGTATAAAAGCAGGTTTCTAAATCATTTAAGGGGGTGGTGTCTGCTGAAGGCACTGAAAGCAACTGAACAGCCTGGTTAATGCTAACGTACACGCGAGCAAACTACTAACGGCTGTCAGTAAGCGCGCGCGCACACAGGCGAACAAACTGCTAACGACTAACAAAAAACACGCACGCACACACACAGGCGAGCAAACTGAAGGCTGACAAAAATATCTGCGTTTCTCTTATTTTCCATAACGTTAGCTACACTATGCTAGCTAGCAACCTACATTAGATTACCACCTACCAGTAAAATAGCGAATAGTGACAAAACAGAGAATTAACTGCACTATAAACAACATGGTGGAATGCAGTCAGTCTCTGGAGCAGTAACGGTCTCTGTTCAAACTTTGTATAATGCGCATGCGCGGTAAACATGTAAACTAAATTTTTTATTTTATCAATTTATTAAATGAAAATGTTTTTATTGGAAATATTATATAAAATGAATGGAAGCATATTTCTAAATTGGATGACATGCCGCTATTATTATTTCATAATAATAAACAGGTATCTGATAAAATATAAATAATTTTGTTTGGATAAAACAAATAATTTCTATTATTGAAAAATTCAAAAATTTCAAAAATAATTTTGAAAAATATCCATTATTTTTCAGGACTATTTGTTCTTTAGCAGAGATCTGTAAGTCTGTTTCTTATTGTTGGGGGCAGCCTGGAGAGCTACCCCCCCCCCTGAAAAAAAGAAAGAAAGAAAAAAGTTCCTACAGGCAGGAACCGATCATAAAATAACAGCACCTACATTAAAGCCACAGCCGTCATCCAGGTCCTGGTCTATTCATTCTCTCTTTGTATTATTTGTTAGAAGCGTATTTTATCTCAGCTGCATCTCCAATTTCATCCAAAATCCAGTTTTGGCTTTCAAATAAATTTCAGTGAACCACTGTGGACCACTTGAAACTCATAATTCAAAATGAAGATTAAAGACGCATGTAAAATAAAACACACTTTCATTCAAAACAATACATGAATATTCGAAAGAAAACAAATCTACCATGGGCCCAAATAACAGCCGTGGCCCCGAGGTAAGCACTGTTTTTCCCATCCCTATTGTTAAAGGAACGGATAAATTATTGATATTCCAGGTGGTGGTCTGGTGGCAGAGTTCCCCTGGATTTTACGGAACTTTATTGTGGCCTTCTTCTTCATGGGCCACCGCTCTTTGATGTTTGGCTCCACCGGTGTGTGATTGCAAGTGGTGTTGGCCAAATCTGCTGTTAGGCAGCGGTGGCAGGACCCTCCATACCTGGTACCCCACACCCACTCAGAATAGCAGTGTGGGACATCCTTCGCTACTCCTTTGATGTCCTCTAGCGACAGATCACCAGCTCTCTTTGGAATGGGTGGGTCCGGAGGCAGCTGCATGGCGAGGCAGCAGCTATTTTTGTGTAATACGCCACCTCGTCTAAAGTTGTTAAATGTTAAAGTTGTAATGCAGGTCTTCCTCCTCTTAATGTGTAGGGACCAGTCTTCTGTGGAGTCGACGTCCTTTGATATTTCTTCCCATTTTCTTTTGTGTGATACGCCACCTTGTGTATAGTTGGTTGTAATGCAGGTGTTCCTCCTCTTAATGTGTGGAGACCAGTCTTCTGTGGAGTCGACGTCCTTTGACATTTCTTCCCACTTTCGTTTGTGTAGTACGCCACCTTGTCTAAAGTTGGTTGAAATGCAGGTGCTCCTCCTCTTAATGTGTGAAGACCAGTCTTCTGTGGAGTCGACATCCTTTGACTTTTCTTTCTTTCTTTTTTTCTTTTGACGATCAATGGGACTCTTTTCTAGTGACATAGAATCGCAATCTGTCGACATCGGCGTATCATCTGAGGACATAGGATCGTCTGAATTCATAGGCTCATCTATTTTGATAGACTCATCTATTTTGATAGGCTTGTCTATATCTTCTGTGTCCATAGACGGAGAGCTGGACATAGATGAGCCTACGGACATAGATGAGCTGGACATAGATGAGCTGGACATAGATAAGCCTATGGAAATAGATGAGTCTGTGGATATAGGCTCATCTTCTGTGTCCAGCTCATGTATGTCCATAGGCTCATCTATGGGCCTAGACTTACCTATGGGCCTAGGCTTACCTATGGGCATAGGCTTACCTTTGGGCATAGGTTTATCTATGGGCATAGGCTTATCTATGGGCATAGGCTTATCTATGGGCATAGGCTTACCTATGGGCATAGGATTGTACATGTCCATAGGTTCCGCATCCAGGGACAGCCATGCCATAGCGTCTGCCAGTTCTTCCATCAGATCCTCAATTGGTGACAAATGGACCATAGCAGGTGTCGATTGGTGATTGCGACCCTTAATTTCCTCTGAACTCGACATTTCCTTATCAATGCTGAAAAAAACAAACACAAAGAACAAACAAAGAACAAACAATGCACAAACAAAGAAACTTCAGAATCGTAAATATAAAGAAACTGGAGCTTCCACAAAAATTGAAAAGGTCTTGTCGATAATCAGCATCCGTCCCCTTGTCTTCTTCTTGCTTCAAGATGGCTGGCTGTAGATCTGTGAAGAGCAAACGCAGTCCTGAATTTATAGATTTTCATATCTTTGATCTCTGATGATGTCATCAAACATGATGATGTCATCTGTTGAACCTTCCCAAGGGCATTCAGCTATTGGATGAACTGGTGCAGATCTTAATGACATCATCTGTATCTATGACAGATGATGTCATCGAGAGCTGCACCAGTTCTCTACGTCATCATCTGTATCTATGTGCTTGTGAATCCCTGCCATACTCAGTGTATCTGTGCCTGAGTTAAATGTAATGCTGCCATCTCATCTATCTTTCATCTATCATTTTCCTTAAAAAATGATTTAGGCCATTATTTTAATATGATCATGAAGTTTGCCTTCACTTGGATATATATATATATATATATATATATATATATATATATATATATATATATATATATATATATATATATATATATATATATATATATATATATATATATATATATATATATATAAATGAAACGCGCGTTTGAGAAACCCCTCCTGTTTGTTGCCGTAGTTAATTGTAAACACGGAAGTTGCGTTTCGTCAGTTAGCATCATGTGTTGTATGAACAAGAAACATTTGGCTAGCTATCACACGAATTAACTAAATACATCTCGATTGTGTATGTTTTAAGGTGTCAGTTTTAAGAGAAACATTTTGACGAAGTTCGCCACGTTGCGGGGTCTGAAAATGCGTGACAGCTAGCGCATAGTTAGCACAGCGTTGTTTGGAAGGAATGGCGGATAAAAAAGAGAAAACATTTCAGTTTGTGATCGTGGGAGGTGGCATCGCCGGTGTGACATGTGTTGAGCAGGTGAAAATGAATTTATAAATGAACACAAATGCACTATAACTGTAATGCGTATGTTGTAATTCCTGTAGTTTAACATATATTTTATTATATTATTTTATTATATTGACAGCTGTCATCACAGATCCCGTCAGCTGATGTGGCTCTGATTACAGCAGGTCCCCACATTAAGGCTGTGACCAACTACAAACAGGTCAGGATGGCTGTCAGTGTTATAAAACTGCTGTTTTGACTGGTATATTTCTGCTACTTCATTGATTATTCATTTTTCAATCTATATTTCAGGTAGCATAAGCATTTTATGTGCTTAATGTGTATGATACCTATATTGACTGAATTCAATTTACTTGATGTTTTATTATGATGTGTTTATAACTCCTCGTTCTTATCTGTTATCTTGTTCCCCACTACCCATTGTACAAATGCATAGAACATGTCTTTTAAGTCATCCAGTAAAAGATGACAACAGATATTTGCTCTTATTTTGTTTCTAAATCGACATATCCCCCCCTATCTTGTGTTCATTTAATGACCACTTCATGTGAAGGTGTCAAAGACGCTGGAAGAATTTGAAGTGGAGGAGCAACCATCCAGTGTCCTGGAGGAGAAATTCCCTAATCTGACTGTCATCCACTCCGCTGTGAAAGCACTCCACACACAATCACATGTATGTAGCTAGTTTTGTAGAGGATAATATATATAGAGATGATATTTCTATAATGTGTGTAAAAAAATATGTTATGGTGTTTCTTATTTTGTTATCTAAATTTAAAATGTAGTTATTATATAACTACAGAATCAGGTGTAACATGAGCCATGCATTATTTATACATAATGATTGAATTACATCTGCAGACAGTGATTCCCTGCAGCATATCACAATAATGGCTTCCTAGTGACTATTATTTGTAGGCTATCGCCACCTTGTGGACACATGGTTAAACTTTGTGGTCTAATGCTATGTAATGTCTATAAGGAGGACATTCAGTAGTATTTAAAATGAGTGAACAGTTATGTGCAAAATCACATCTGTGAAAAAAGGCTGTTATGTTCCCTAAATGAGAAAAGAAAAAATTAAATCTTGATGTGGAAATGAATCACTATCATGCATGATTCTACTTCCTGTTCTCAGACTGTGGAAACCGCAGATGGTCGTGTTTTCGGTTATGAGAAGATTTGTATCTGCAGCGGAGCCAGACCGAAGCTCCTAACCGAAGACAAGCCGTATGTGCTTGGCATAAGAGACACAGACAGCGCTCAGGTACCACTCATTCACTGTAGTATGTTCTGTTATTGACATGCAAGAGTGAAATTCCTAAAGACACTGAACAAATAATGACCTTCCAAATAGCAAGAAGCTACTTTCCTCTTTGTTCTTCTGGGTAAGGTATGCAGACATAGAGAATAAACAAGTGGTGTCTACAAAAGCAGATCCACTACCTGTTTAACTATTGGAGATGCTTCAATATCTTGTTCATTTGTTTAAATAAATGAAAGCCCTCTATCGAGGTCATGCATCTTTTGTTTTGTACAAAAGTGTTTTAAATACACCAGAATCAGCATCCAAGTGTCATGCTGATTATTGCCAGTTTTCTTTGTATTTGTGTTTCAGGAGCTTCAGAAGCGGTTATCCAATGCAAAGCGGATTGTTGTTGTTGGAAATGGAGGGATTGCCTTGGAATTAGTGTGAGTCTACTTACCCAAACAAACTGCTTAGTATTTTATACTGTATACTCCTCTGACAGATATTTTAATCTAAATTAAATTAATGTTTAACAGAGTGAACCGCCGCAGATATCACGACCGGAGATGATTTACACTGTCAGGTTTATTAGCGATGAGATATTAAATGTGTGCTGTGCAGGTATGAGGTGGAGGGCTGCGAGGTGGTCTGGGCTGTAAAGGACAAAGCCATAGGAAACACATTTTTCGACGCCGGAGCAGCACAGTTCCTCATCCCATCACTGGAGGCTGACAAACCGGAGAAAGCCGCTCCGTGCAAGAGGACTCGCTACACCACGGAGGAACCAGCGGCCGGGGCGTCACAGACCTTCACTGCAGGTCATTAAAATTTTTGAGCGGAATCCGTTTCCATACAAAACATTGGCTCAAGTGTGTTTTTTTGTGTGTTATTCTTAGATAGAAATCCGCGAGGGCTTGATTCTGGTCCCACAGAGTCTGGCAGTGCCCTCGGGCCAGATTGGCATGAAGGAATAGTTCTGCATGGAGCGGAGCAGGTGAGATACTGAAGGCCGCCGTGCTAATCCTAACGCATGGAGGTCAGCTTGGGGACGGCTTTATTTGTGTGGGAAAGTCCTACTGCAAACAAACCTGTGTGTCTTTCTTGACTTTTCTGTTATGCTAAACCTCTGTCTGCTTTTCCTGGGTCTCCTCTCTCTGCTGGTGTGCTCTCAGATGTCCCGCAGTGTTTCAGTGGAATATCAGTGTGAGGTGGAAAAGATCTTCACCTCCGAGGAGCTGGTCAACACCCCACAGCAAACACTCAGATCCGAGACTGGTGAGAACTAGGTTTGCTCGCTCTGAACCGATCCCTTTCTTGGCCCATTTTTTTTTCTCTCCCAACTTTTCAATCCTGAAGCTTTTTCTTGTCTCTCAGCAGGGACCTGGCCTGTTTACGTCCAGCTGACCAACGGCAAGACATTTGGCTGCGATTTTGTCGTCAGTGCCACCGGTGTCGTGCCAAACACTGAGCCATTTCTCCATGGCAACAATGTAAGAAAACTCATCCATATTCAAAATAGATAGCATCTGTTAGTCTGTTAGCAATCTGGGAATTGTTACAATCTTTTTTTTATTCAATTTAACTCAATTCTGCTCTTTCTCATCTGTCACATGGTCACATAAAACACATCGATTGGCAAATCAGGACGACATTTCTCCCATGATTATTAGTTTTGCCATTGTATCACTGACTGGGTTTTGTAAAGAAATGCCAGGGCATGCATATGAAAAGGAGAAATGAGCTCTCCTGTGCTCCCAAATCTTCTAATTGGGTCAACACTTCAGGGCCCACAATTAAACAAGGTTTAATGATGTAATGTGAAGCTGAGCTAAAATCAGAATTGCCTTTTTAAAATTTGCCTATTATGCATGCGTTCACAGCCTTTAATATCTATTGGTATGAAAAGTTTATCGATGCTTCATATATAATTTCTGTTGGTAACCATTTTAGGATGTCCTGGTGCTGGAAGTATAACATTTGTGCTTTTGTGATGCAAAAACAAAACTTTTGCAACTTGCGCCAGTGGAGACCCCCTCCAGGCATGTTTCTGCTTTGAATAATAATTTGTTTCTAATCTAATTATTCCAAGCACGCACACGCAAAATATAATTTACCATAGTTGAAGTACAAGTTCTACTAATCGGTAGAACAGCGAAAACATCTCTTTCTCAGAGAAACTCTCATTGCATACAGTCAATTTCTGCAATAACTGCAGAAATGTGAGCTCGTGTGATCTGCTTCTTTTAGTCCTGATTAGTGAGGGACTTTAAATTCAAACATTAAACTATTGCTAAACAGGAAAAGAGGTCCAGAAATTGTGATCAGTTGTGTTTTAATGCCTCTAGGTGTCACTGAAAGCCTGACAATTCTACAGTAGAGAAGAATTTGCATTTTAATTTTAACTATTTCTTTTGTGTGCACATGTTGTTATGTTAAGTTTGCACTGGCAGATGACGGAGGCCTGCAAGTAGACGACTATATGATGACATCAGAGTCAAGCGTCTATGCCGCAGGAGATGTGTGCACTGCATGCTGGGAGCACAGCCCACTTTGGCAGCAGGTAGGCTGACAGACAAAACAATGTCATTCTGTCATGAGGATAAGCATAACCTAACCTAACCAGAAATACTCTATACATTGCTAATGTGGTAAATGACTATTCTACCTGCAAATATCTGTATTTTTGGTGCAATATCTACATGTATCGAGGCCCATTCCAGCAGCTATCACTCCAGTGTTCTAATGGTACAATGTGTTTGCTCATTGCATTAGAAGGCTAATGGATGATTAGAAAACCCTTGTGCAATCATGTTAGCACAGCTGAAAACAGTTTAGCTGGTTAGAGAAGCTAGAAAACTGACTTTGATCAGGTTAAATATTCGGAGTGTCATATTCGTGGGGCCAATTTTAACCTTGTCTCGACTATGTTTTCTATTTATTTTACACCTCATGGTGGTAAATAAAAGCGTGACTTTTCATGGAAAACAATTGTCTGTTTTGACCCCAAACTTTTGTACAGTAGTGGATTTAAGAACTAGTGGACAAAAAAAACAGTACATCTATTTATGAATTCTATTTTTTTTTTACATCACCATATGCCGCTTTGTTCTAAATAAGTGTATTTCGTACTGACTTGATCAGTGTATGAAGAAACATGCTTGGTTTCAGTTCACGTGGCATTAACAGTACAATTTTCATATTTCTCTGCTCCATTAACAGAAAGTTACAAGAGTTGATATAGAAGCCGATAAGATGAAAACCAGCGTTTCATTTCCTCCTTCGGGTTGAATCTTGTGCTGTTTATTGTTTGCAGATGCGTTTGTGGACGCAGGCCCGTCAGATGGGCTGGTATGCGGGCCGCTGCATGGCTGCACACGCCCTGTCAGAACCGATAGAGCTGGACTTCTGCTTCGAGCTCTTCTCACATATCACTAAGTTCTTCAACTACAAAGTGAGTGGGATTTAACAGCAGGAATCTACACTATATGTATTCTAACTAATAACCATCATGATGATTATCTACTTGGCTAATTATTACAACTATTTCCCCTTTACTTCAAGGTTATTTAGCAGTGCTTCGCTCTCTTCTCTCTGCCTCTAGGCTCGTTCACATTGCATTCAAACAACTTCCTCTCTTCTGGTAATTCCACAGGTGGTCCTGCTGGGAAAGTTTAATGGGCAGGGGCTGGGGAACGAGCAGGAGCTGCTGGTACGCTGCACCAAAGGCCAGGAGTACGTCAAGGTGATACTGAACACAATAGGAATGTGTTAATCATTAACAATCATGTGTTGATGTGTTTAATGTCCAAAAGGCCCCGTGAAATGAGAGTTTGAGTGCCCTTTGTGTCCTTTTCCCCAGTTAAACTAATTATTTGATGTTTGAAGAGTTCCAAGAGGGATTTAAATCAAATCCTCGCATTTGATTGGCTCACAAGAAGGTGGTTGGTGTGTTTGTGTTTATAAAACACAGATATATTTATACGGGATTTTTGGACTAATTCTTAAGTTCATTGGATGAACTTTTGTGCAGGATGAGTCATCAAACATTTGAAACTGATTTACAGGAATAGGAATAAAAATGGATTTTGAAAATATTCAAAGTTCACATTGTTTTACACAGATATTTGCAATATCCCATCGGATACATGAAGAATTAATACAGGGACACAGGATTGAAATGGGAAAACATATCTTCCGATTGCATCTGGAAAATATGCCATGTGATTTTGGAATTTTTGTCACTGAAAGGCAGCACTGTTGTTCTGTGTCTATGATGTAATGCTGCTAGTGAGTCAGAAGCGCAAGAGGATGAACGTGATGGAAAAAATGACACTTTAAACTTTGGATCAGTTTTGTTTGTTTAAATTTAATATAGAACGATATTGTAGCATCTGAAGATGTCTTCCTTTACACCTTACCACATGTGATCCTTGTAATTGTTTCATCCAATGAGAAGTCAAGCTTGAGTTTTACTGACTGTAGATCTTTTTGTTCCAGGTGGTTCTCAGTGGAGGGAGGATGGTTGGAGCGGTGCTGATTGGGGAAACAGACCTGGAGGAGACCTTTGAAAACCTGATCCTCAACCAGATGGATCTGACCCCATACGGAGAGGAACTGCTCAACCCTGATATTGACATAGAGGATTACTTCGATTGAGAACAGAGGCTGTGATGGGACTCTTTGGAGCATGTTGAGAACTGCAAAACTCTGGAATTCGTGCAAGGTAGAATGAAGTCATAGAATATTAAACAGAGTCAGGAGGAAAGTTGCATTCAGTGTCCAAGCAAACGGGTGTGTCCAGTTTTTTCTTTTTTTTAACAGCTGTGTAACAAGGGCTATGTTTAGCTTATAAATAAATAATATATTTTTGCTGTAAAATATATTTTTGTGAAAACCAAATGAAGGGAATTTGTATTTGTGTTTAATAGAAGGATATCTTGCATTATTTCCTGCAACTCATAAGTGTCTGTTTGATTTCACAGTGACATTGAAATACAGTAGATATGCAATTGCAGAAGAATAGGGCATGTTCACCAGTACTTGGTGGTAAAAACTCATATGTTGCCATGTTGTCTTAGAGTTTCTTGATCATATTTCAACCTAAACAGCAACAACAGCTCCTCCCGGGCCTCTGCGGGCGTTTTCACAATAGACATGATCGAGCTTACATAATACACCCTATTGTTCTTGAGTTATGTTGCTCTTGGGGGATGCTGCTATTTGAAAATCCCCTCCAAATCCACGGGGGCAATACATATTAGAAGACAAATGGGAAGTGTTTCCTCTACAAAAAAGAAGCTGTTTATTTCCACTTATTGATTTGTGCTTTGTGGCAAATAAACAGTATCTGTTATTCGTTTTCGGGGTCACTGGCTTACTGATATGAACCTGCCCAAAGCTGCTCCCATTGGCTGATAAAGGTTGATATGGCAACCTTGTGTTTTTACTCACTGGGCATTATGCAAAATGAGTATAAATCAGCATGTGTATAAGTAGTAGTGAGGGTGGAATGGGAACATGTTCTAGTTCTTTTTTCTAATATAAAACTGGGAAAGGTAAGTCAATGGGTCTAATGAATAAACAGCACTACTTTACCTTGAGGAGCTCCTGATAAGGATTCCCTGGGCAGGATGACACCCTCCTGCTGGAGCGGAGTGCCCTGTCACCAGCAGGAAGTCACTGACTGATTGCACAGGGCGATTTGGCCAGGTGTAAGTGTGATACCTGTGTGGGCGACTACTTCCAAGATGAGTCACACTGACCGACGTGGCACGTGTATCAAGATAAAACTTTAAATCCGTAATGTAGGTGGAGATTCTTAGAACATTGATCATGAAGGTAACCATCTCCATTTAACTGGTTCTTCCAGTATCACTACCATATAAAACAAGGCTGCACTTTATGGCAGCAATTTAGACAGAAGTACTTTGACTGTGGACATAAACGGAACGTTGTCACTTATGTAACATTAAAGAATAAAGTGATAATTCTTAATAAATATACTGATATGCACAGCTCCTTATATTAAGTTATTATCAAAGTATTACTTGTGAAATTTAGACTCAATTACTGTAAAACATTATAGCCTAAAGCATTTATTACTCACCAGTAGAAATTAATTTAGGAATTATATTTAGAGCTTCTTCTGCACCAAAGAAGCTCTAAACATGAATGCTGCCATCATGAAAGCTTGTGAAATTTGGCGTTTTATAAATATATTGGCCCAAGTAAAATGGCCACTGTCGTATAGTATAAGGTATAAAGAGTCTTATCCTTTCAACTCAGGATTAAGGTGATTTTACCAGAAGTGGCAGCATCATCAAGAGATGATTTAGGCCAAAATCTCGCTTTTGTCAAAAAATGACTTGGGCCATTATTTTAATAGAGGGACTATATGTAACACCACTCATTACAACACTTATTATTATTATAATTATACAAGAGAAATGCTTCATATTCACTATGAGACTAGAAAGCCAGATTAACTTGAGTTAAGTGGATTTGCCCTCTTTGTGTGAGGCTATATTGAAGCTTTTGGCTTTCACTACACTGACATTTAAAACGCTCACACTTGACACAAAAAGCTTACTTCATTCAAGTAGATTACGGATGTGACGTCAGCAGCACGGTGCGTTACATATGTTACGGCTGCAACAGGTGGACGCTTGTTTGTAGTCAACGGGAAACACCGATTTTAAGGATAAATGTTAACGCCATGGGCCACGTCACACACAACAGAATAATATAAGAAAAGGTAATTATGAAAATACACACACAATAAGAAGTAATGAAGTAGTAAAGTTTGTTTTTGTTTTATTGTCCTATATCTTTATGAACGTTGAATAATTGTATTTTCTAATATCTATATGTCTTATATGAGACATGAGATAGATACTAATTATTATCCTTTGTGCAAACATAGTATAAGGAAATATAAATAAAATAAGGAAAATCATTGTTATGTCAGTTCTGTTTAATTTGTCTTTGATTATAGGTTTTTTAGACTTTGTTTTTTTTACCCATTTTTTAACATTATCTTTCAAGTTAATAATTTGTATTTATTTTTAAATTAACAACAATAATTATACCAATAATTAAAATAATGCTTTTAATCTGTCCTGCGGAAGTTTTCGATTAGTCTCCGCCGACGGGACACGCCGATTCATTGAACACGCTCACCCAGTGTGTCATTCGACTACCGGCATGCATCAGGAGAGCGTTTTTTTTTTGTTTTTTTTTTCTCTCCTCGGGTGGGTGGGATTTTTTGAGAGGCGTTGCCGCACACACCGACTACTCCACGATTTATATACGAGCCGCTGGCCTCACATTTTCATACATTGCGCGTTTCGCGGCCGCTTCACCTCCCTGTCATTAAACGAGCGTCACAACACCCGAAGACATAAAAACCAGACATGGCCAACTACATTCACGTCCCCGACGAGGCTCCGGCGGTGCCGAAAATAGACGTGACAGTGGACGAAAGCGACTACAGACCCGGTGCACTGAAGCTGATCAAGGAGCTGAGACCGAGCTGGAAGCCGTCCGAGGTTAAAATGAAGGTGCAGTTTATTTCTGTAGTTTTTATTATTACATATATATACATGTCCTATATTAAAATATCACTGTTCATTAGTATTTCTACAACGTGTCCCCATAGTGCGTAACGTTATAGTCAAAGTTGTGTAAAAATACGCAACAGAAAATGTCAGCTATTATAATGACGCCACAGGGAGGTGGAATCCCCAGAAGTACAGAACCTACCACTGTAATAAAATATTAATAATAATAATAATAATAATTTCCTCGGTGTGTTTCTATACCTCGAGACATATTGCGGTCAATTGTCACTCTGCGGGGTTAATGTTTCTCTGCAAATAGCATCTGCGTCAGCTCAGGTCAGGATCAAAGAGTGGGAGTTTCTCGCCGCTTTTGGCGCAGTCTGCACAGACAGACGAGTCCGTACACATGCGGAAAAAAAAGATGTTATGTAACCAAATGTACATATATTCATATATGACTATGGGTGATGAGAGGTGTCTTGTCAGTGGAGCTCATCACATGACCGCCTTTCTGGAATTTTCTGCGATTGGCAGGGAGGATAAGGAGAATAAGAATACACTTTCGCGGTAATTGGGCGAGATTTTGTTCCAGAAATGATTGAAATAATGTATATTATGTAAAATAATTTTATGATATAGTACTATAGTAGCATAATAACACAAGTACACACAAAAGTCAAAGCAAGGACACGCACTTTTTTTTACAATATTATTTGTATGCGAAGTCGATAGAGTAATTATTATGAAAGGCCTATATATTGTTATTATATTATTATAAAACTTTATTGATCCCATATAAATTTGTGCAGATACAGAGAAGCAATGAGCAAGAAAAGAACAGTTTCACATTATATACAGAGTAAAAAAAGTTCCAGTACATGCATTATGATTGAAGGTGGGGGTATTTAAATAAATATATAGACTTAGTATGATAAATATTTTGTGCAAGTTTTTTATAAAGTGACTTCAGTGGTGGATTATGCATAGGTGGGGGTGACTATTAACATCATGATGTGTTAATCCTGCTATAAACTGTTATTCTGGAAGAAATACAGATGAAAAATAATATTTAATGTTTACTTTCCTTCCTGCATTTACTTCTTTGGTTCGGCTAATTGGGATTAGCTTGGATAACCCAAAGCAAAAAAAAATAATGCCATATAATAGATGGAAATCCTAGAGAAGAACAGCAAAACATGCCTCAGTCCATTTCATCCATTGAATGTTTTCCAGTAACATGATGGGGGGGTGTGGCTCACCTTGATAAACACAGCCAGGATGGGAGCTGATCACAAGCTCCGCCCCCTCCCCTCCGTCTGTATTTCATCAATGAGAGCAAAACGGGAACTCAGCAAATGCCAGTCATTGCTTCCTTGTGAAAAATAAAATTCCTGACAGTCCTGCCATTCCCAGTCAATCCCTGATAGAGTGAACAATTAGGGCTGTTATTTTGGAACACCAAAAAAAAAAAAACGTTCCCGGCATCACAACGGAGACAGTTAAGCTTAAATCAACTCAGACACAACTTTATTGTTCGTGGCTTTTTCCCCCTCCTCTCTGTCTCTTGTTGTTTTGCCAGACTCTTCTCAGAACTTATGTAATGCACAAAGCGACGTAGGTTTTTGGAGGCCGGGAGCCCGCTGTCGTCCAACTGTAGGCGTCAAAGATCGTTAAACTGCATGACAAATATTTTATTTGTTCTCTCTGATTCACCTGTTTTCCTCCTCCTCCTCCTCCTCCTTTCTATTTGCCTCTGCAGTTCTTCACAGACGGGATAACCAATAAACTGCTGGGCTGCTACGTGGGCGCGGTCATGCAGGATGTGGTTCTGGTCCGCATTTATGGCAACAAAACGGAACTGTTGGTGGATCGGGAAAACGAGGTGAAAAGTTTCAGAGTACTGCACGCGCACCGCTGCGCCCCGCGCCTCTACTGCACCTTCAACAACGGCCTGTGCTATGAGTTTCTGCAAGGAGCTGCATTGGAGCCCGAGCACATCCGCAGCCAACCTGTTTTTAGGTAAACATGCTTTCTCATGCAAAGTGGAATGTCGGGAGGGATGGTTTCACATAATCGACTCGCATAAAAGGCTTGTGAGGAATTTTTAAATAAAAAATGCAGATGATTTTTTTTTTTTTTTTGCCGAGAGCAACATCCAGTTTTGCAAGTTTGACACTGATACTTCCTCCTCTTCACCTGTCTGCCACTCCATCATCAGTCCAACCTTACACAATATGGAACTGTTCGATTGGTGACATAATAGAAACAGTTTGAAGTCAAAATCCTGACATTTTATAGAAAAAAACTAAAGAAGAACATGTTTATTTGGTCAGGTAATTGTTTCAGGTAATTTAAGTTCTGAACATGAAAAAGTCTGCAATGTGGGCAAGTGGTAGACAATTTTTTGCAAATACCATCAATTTTCTTTAAAATAAAAACGCTAACCCTAACTCTGTGCTAAAAATTTATTAAACCAAAATTTTATGTCCAAGTGTGACATACAGGTCTGGAAAAAAATAAGAGACCACTACATTTTTTTTTCTGAAATCAGCATCTCTACATGTATTCCAGCCATTCTATTCCAGCAGAGTGAACACCTCATTCTGCTTAAAGAGGTAGCAGGAGTGGAATAAAATCACCCAAGAACAGTGGTAAAAAATGAATGACGATAATATTTTTATTTGGAGTTTGGGGGAAATGTTGTCAGTAGCTTATAGAGTCAAAGTTTCATTTGCCTAAAAACATACCTATAAGTAGAATAATCAGAAAAACTGATTATTTTGCAGTGGTCTCTTTTTTTCAGAGCTGTATATATATATTTTTTTCGATTTGTTTTTATAATCCTATTTTTTGTGAGATCTTGAACCTTACTTCCCATTTATGAAATACTTCAAATCCCTCCATGACGTGACAGAATGAATTGAATGACTAGACACAGACCTGTTTGCAAATTGCTGCTCGCTAATCTAAACCGTCCCATTTATTTCATCCTTTCTACCTTGCAGGCTCATCGCCAGGCAGCTGGCTAAGTACCATGCCATCCATGCCCACAATGGGTGGGTGCCCCAGTCTGATCTGTGGCTGAAGATGGGCAAATACTTTGCTCTCATCCCCAAGTACCTCAAGGACCCTGAGCAGAACGCCAGGTGAGACCACAGATTAGATTAACCTTTTAAAATGTTCAATATGTTAATAAAAACACTTTCATCCTTGACCTAAAGTAAGTATTTATTTGAAATCCTAAATTCGTAGAAAAAACACAAAGCAAGAACAAGCCTTTCAAGTGTATTGATAAGATTAATGCTGTAAACCCTGTAATAAATCTATTTGAGGTACTAGAAGCTGTAATTGCATCAACGCTTTTCCACTTGTATATTTCTGTTTCCATCATCTCTTCATGAGGAACTTTGATCTCTTACATCTTTAATCAGTGAGTCACTAATGATCCTGACAACCTCATGCGACACGTGGGCATGTGTTATGAGTAAATGTCTCACTAGTGTGACAAAATCTGTGGAATTCCTTTCAGAGAAAACACTTATATAACACAACAGACCGTTTGTCTTTAAACTACATGAATTAATACATCTATTGAGTTCAATAACTCTTTTTCTTCTGAACTTCATGTCTTGTATTATGCTTGCATGAGCATAAATCCTTATTGCTTAAGATAACAGACATATCTCAGTCTAAATATCTCGGTTACGTAATGTTCCCTCCGTTCAGTTTGTGTCAGCATCAATAGAAAGGGACACATGGAAACTGACTGATTGTGATGAAATAAGTTAATTGGTTGATAATAACAATGGAAACAAGGACTACCTTCATGTACTTCAAGGGACAATCAAACTGAAGGCTACCAGAATATGAACATTGTGTTATGGAACGCTGATAAAGACTGCAAATCTCAGATACCAGCTATCTAAAGGTATCATGAAGTCCAGAATGATTAAAAAGAGGAACAGCAGTGACTGTTGCTGTTTATATTGTTTCCCATTTGGTAAATCCCGTAAATCACTGTCTGTAATATTAGAAATACATGTGGTTTGTTTTCTTCCCTTTCTCTTGCTTCTTAATTTCGATTTCAAACTCAGCCGCACTTTCAGTTTCCTCATACTGTTGTTTCAGTCACTTCTCCTACTGCTCCTACCGTTTTATCAATATCCTCACCCTCCTCCGCCCTCTGGCCTCCTCCCAGGTTTAACATGGAGGTGCCCAGCCCGCGGTGCCTCAGAGAAGAGGTGGTGTGGCTCCAGCAGAGCTTGTCTGTGCTGGGCTCCCCCGTAGTTCTGTGCCACAACGACCTGCTCTGCAAGAACATCATCTATAACCAGGAGGCAGGTGAGTATTCACTGCACGATCCGTAGACCTTACTGCGTGACTGGTTTGTGTTGTAGAGTGAACTGCATTGACCCCGCCACTCAGGTAGGATTGCCTTAACTGCACATCCTCAAACTTTTGTCACATGCTTCACTCATTGCCAGTGTTTGCATCGGGCTGCAGGCGTAGCATTAGGAATGGTCAGACAAAGAGAATCCAGTCATTTGGGTGTTTTAAGTTTGCTCAAAATACAAAAATGTGGTGTGTCGATTGATTGAGAGGATATTATTGGAGGTTAGGACAAAGTTTTTTTTGTCTCTGCCTCCAATAAATTTTTAAAAAACGTCATCAGATTTCAATATTCCAAACCTTTTCAAGCTCAGTGTCTTGTTTTCTTATTTGAATTCTATTCTGTTTCCTAAATTCTGATCTGTGTTTAAAAATGTAGACTCAACACCACCGTTATCAGCCTGAGCAAACGATATCATTACATCATGCCACACACCAAGTCTCAGTTTTATTGATAGCACATGTTCTTTTTGGTGCTTTATCAATGTTGTCATTTTTTTGTTGCTAAGAATGTCAAGCAACCTGTCCTCAGGCAAATGTGTGTCAGACTGAGCGACTTAGATTACACCAGTCAAACTGTACCAGTCATTGTCTGTGTAGGAGAGGGATGACAGGGCAAACATGAGGAAAAAAAGAGGAGAGTTCTGGGTTTTCATGTATGTGGGAGGTGGGGTGGGGGGGATTTTTTTTAAAGAGCTGTTAGCCCCCTCGTCCGCCTGCGACGAGGGGCGGGGCCCTTCTCACAGCTCCTTGTGTTTAGCCTTTCTCCCTTAGGAATGACAGCTGAGGCTGTGGCTGCCCTGCGCCGCCCTGCCCTGGGGAGGCAATGGTGAGAGACCAACCTCACGCTCTGAGGGCCCTCGTGTAGTCTGCCCCCTCTGCTCAGGCTAATCGGGATGAGTTCATGGCACCTTGTCACCCTCCGATTCCACTCGTCCACCAGTTGTCCCTTGGACATCTTATTTTCTAAGCTTCTTGCGAATGCCGGTGATAACACAAATGTTTTTTTCATCATTTGCACTTGCTGTTAACTCCGCTCGCCAGCCAGATGCCTTAAATGAGAGTTTAAGCAGTTTTCCATTTTCAAAGTCACAGAATGACTCATCAGGCAAAAAAAAAAACAAGGTCACGCTGAATCATGCTTCTGTAAAAATGCAGGAAAATGACAAAAAAGGAGATTCTGGTTGACGGTAGGTCAAAAGGTCCAACTTCCACATCTGCAGAATGACGTTTGAATCTCTGGTTCTATAGGTCAAACTAGTGGCGATTGATTCAGCAAACGAAGATATCCCAGAATTCAGGCCAACGCCCAGCAGACAACTCCCTTAAAACCCTGTTGTTTGAGTTTCGGTGAATGCAACGATGCCACGAATGCACTCACTAATATTAATTTAATATTAAGTAAAGCTCTTTTTTGAACAGATGTTTGTGCATGACTTCCATTCTAGTTTGCAGACTTGCTGAGTCATTTTTCAGGCTTCGATAAATTGTATTATTGACTAAGAGCCGAAATAGAAACTAATTGTCTTTTATCCTCATACTTCTTGTGTGGTCATAGATTTTATCGTATTACTAGACCACACCTACAAATGATATTAATGAAATTGACACGGAATAATGACTGAATTTCTAGCTGTGCCCAGTCAAGCCGTCTAAACCGTTGCTGTAGTAAACCCAAACTTCTGAAGAGACTAAACAGCTGCCACGCTGCTTCCTGTTATGAGTCCGCAATCATGTGACCACAGCCTCCACTTCCTGAATCACAAAACAGATTTTAGAACCACTTAATCATTTCGTGACATACAGATGCAGTTGAGAATTCTAAATATTCTCTCAACAAGTGCTGTGAGTTTTCTTCCTCTACACTTTTTATCTCACTTTACTTTGTCTCCATCACAAGCACAATGGTTTTGTCCTCCTGGCTCTTTTTTTTTTTTTTACTCAAACGTTGCAAGGGAGGAAAAAAAACACACACACACTTCATTCAGTCCCAAGGGCCATGAAATCTGCAGCTCAGCAGCTAACAGGAAGCCTTTCAAAGACTCCGTCATATGCACAAGCAGAAGAGGTGTCACTATTGGGTTCACTAGTGGACCAATAGGAAAGGGGCATTGGAGGGGAGTGTCGTGAGAAGGGGGAAGTGAGGTTGCATGCGTGTGGGGAGGTGGGAGGAAAGGATCAGGAGTTTGGCAGCTCTTGTCTGATGTTTCGACATTGTGCGTGGGAGCAAGAATGGATAAAAGACAAATGTGTGTGTGAGAGAGTGAGCATGTGTGAAAGATGTGTGTGCCCCAACCTTTTCATCTGCTGCACAGGGGGGCTATAGCCACTGTCCGGAGGTGTTCAGTTGTGTCCCGCTAGGACCTACACGCCGGCTGGTAACCCACCTCAAAGTGTCTTTCTCTATAGTCCAGCACCACCTCAAAAAAACTAATGTCTCATATGTCAGGTCAAAGAAATGAGCTAAGGCCCCCGAAAATACAAAAGAAAATTTTAACTGAATGTATTGTTCTTCGAAAAAAAAAAAAAATTGAAAGTCTGTAACAACTGGGCTTATTAAAGTAAGGGTTTGTATTTTGAGATCAGCCACTTCGTGACTGACCGCTTCCCTCTCTGTTCATTATTAATATATACAGATGCTTCACATTTTCAGTGGCCTGCAAATGCAGTCGTACAGCAACACATTGACATTCTCCCTCGCTCTCTGCGCTCTAACATCAGATTTAAGTCTTCTGTCTGTAACCCAGTGACCATAAAAAGACTATAAAACATTCTTAAGTGTTGAGTTGAGTTTAAGTATGTATGTGTTAGAGCTATAACTGCAGTTTGCTCTCTATTACTCTGTCAGAACATCATTCTCTGCCGGTCAAGACATTTCTGAGGAAGCCTGTATCTGACAGTGTGTTGCTGTATGATTGATTTGGCAGCTCACTGCTGTACTTTTCTCTTTATATGTTACTATCTTCCTCCCTTTGTCCTTCTGACTCCCCCCCCCTTTTTTTTCCCTCTCACCTCTTTTCAAAACAGAACTCTGACTTGGCCATCTTTCTTCCATTCTGTTCGGTGCATGTATCCAAAACAAACATTCTGTGGAAAGCCAGCTGTACTCATTTTCCTCCCCCCCCTTTTTTTTTTTTTAAATTTTCTATGTCTTCCATGTGTTGCATCAGGCTTTGCACATTTTCATCTCTGCTCAGCTGCCTGTTTTATTGTTTCTTGGAACAAAACTGATAACTCAGATACCATTGGAGATTGTACAAGCTACCTTTTTTTAATTCTCCTTTGAATTGTTTCTCTTGTAGTTTTTCAGAATAAAAAAACTAAAACTGCGAGGACAACATGATAGCAGTTTACTTCAGCTTCTATTCTGTATGTTGACTCTTACTTCCTTTTATCTGAGAGTTTGCATTGTTTTGCATGTGTGGGAAGTGTTTGTCAGCATTTATTTACAGAATCCATCTTATATCTAAATGTGTCTCACTTAAGAAAACATTTGTTTCCTATGGCGATGTTTCTCATGACAGCTCACTCCCTTCAAAATGCAAACTCTTACCCCTCGCCCACACAAATCGGCCAACTAGCAAAGCCAGTCCAGTTAGACAGGGAGAAAGTTAGACTATGAAATTAAAAAAAAGCCTTGACATTCTGAGTTATCAAAAGGAAAACACAACATATTCATTTTATGTCTGCATCTTGTATCTGTGCCTAAACAAAGCTACTTCTCTTTCCAGGCAATGTAAAGTTCATTGACTACGAGTATGCAGGGTACAATTACCAAGCCTATGACATTGGGAATCATTTCAATGAATTTGCTGGTAAGTATAACTCAGAAAACTTATGTATCTGTGCTCTAAATCAGTGGTTCATTGTGGTGGTTCCAGGGGGTCCCCAGCAAAATGGGGCTTCTTTTATTTTAATTATAAGGTCATCCATAAATAACTATGTAATTTTTGTCATGGGTTTCATACACTTTCTTTAAAATCTAAAAGCAAAAATCTTATCAGATGGGGCCCTGGGACAGAGTCAGTGGTCTAATTTGTGTCAGTTGACATGAAAAAAGATTGAGAACCCTCTGCTCTAAACAAATACATGTTTACTTTTATGTGTTCCAGGGCTGAATGAAGTGGATTATAGTCACTATCCAGGGCGGGTCTTCCAGCTGCAGTGGCTGCGCTCCTACCTGGAGGCCTATAAGGAGCATAAAGGCCAGTGCAGCGAGGTGACCGACAGAGAAGTGGAGGTTCTCTTTGTCCAAGTCAACCGATTCGCCCTGGTAAGAATTGGTATTCCACCTGCTTTTATTAAAGAGCATATCTGCTCCGGGCTAGTCACGATGTAGTCACATGTTCTTGGTGGAGATCAGGACTTTGTGTGTACTCAGGCATATATTGTTGCTATAGCGATTATCTGTGAAAAGATCATCCTAATTAGTTTTGGTAATGTCATGATTAGATATCAGTTCTCACACATGTGGTCACTTATAACTTGAGGAAAAAGTACAAGAATAACATGAAGATTGTAACCTAATAAGGTCATGCGGATTTCCATATGAATTCGGTTTCACTAAAAAGCCTTTAGGGCAGTCAAACACTGATGAGAACCAGTCAATAAAGATTTTTGGAATATTTGAATAAAGATTTTTGAATATTCATGATTGCAGTCCATTTTAGTATCGAATGTGGCCACTTGTGATGTACAGTCAGAGGCCCAGCAGCTTGCCGTAAGTAGATTTTCCAGCCCTGCTGCCAGGTGTCGCGTCAGCAAACATGGATTAAAGTGTGATTTGGTTAAACAAAGTGCAGTCCTGTGGGCAGTAACCTACATTCCTCGCTACCTGCCTGAGAGGAGCATGTTTGTCTTAATGACAACAGTGTTGTTTATTGTCAAGAGAAAACGAGGGCAGTGTGGAGGATGGGCAAGCGAAGCAATTGTGTTTCTGTGTCATCTATTTGTTGTTGTTGCCATAGGGCTACTGCTGGCATTGTGCATGCTTGAGTGAGCTATGTCGGGTAATTAGAAACGACGCATTTACACAGCGAGTGCATGCTCATCCTTTGTTTCTCCGCCTCTCTTCTCTTCACCCAGGCATCGCATTTCTTCTGGGGTCTCTGGGCTCTGATTCAGGCCAAGTTCTCCACCATTGACTTTGACTTCTTGGGGTATGTTGCCACCTTGAAATAAAGCAGCATTCATACTTCATCATGAGCTCTTTAATTTTCTTGTGCAGTTATTTAATCCCATGTTTAACAAATAGACATTTAAGTGAACAGGGTACATTATCTTATAGCTGTCAATGTGCTTCTCTCTCTCTCAGATATGCAATCCTGCGCTTTAATCAGTACTTCAAGATGAAACCGGCTGCAGCTGCGCTGAACTTACCGGAATAAAACCCCACGCCCCTCCTCCTCCTTCATCCTGCTCTTTCTACTTTCCACCCTGCTCTGTGCTTCACATGACTGCAGAGCGCCCTCTAGGGGTGCACGTAAGGAAGAGCCAGACTGAGAGTCTGTCCTGTTCAGTGCCTACAGGTCCCCTCTACATGTCCTTATCTCTATAGATTGAATGGACTACAATGTTATCTATTATCTGCAGTCACGCCTTTGTTAACCACGAGGTAGCCCAAATCATTTGTAGTGCGGGCGCGTGTGACGTAATGTAAGACCTGCTATAATGTGAAGCTCACATGGCTGCATTAACTGTGGATTATTTAAATGATTCTAATTATCAATTACGATATCAATGTGACTTCTGCATATATTAGTAAGCAGCTTTTCTAATAGCTCAAAAAACTGAATGGTAACTTGTGGGTGGAATGTTACCTCATTTACGATTCGCCAATACATAGCAACCACCAACATGACTGATCAGTGGCCCAAACACTAATCTGATCGCTTGGAGACACCTTCATAAATGCCTTAAATGAGCATTTCATGTGGAAACGTCTCCAGAGCCGTCCCAAATAAGGACCAAATTTCTAATGACAAAAAAAAGCAATACAAATCCTGCTTTGTATTTGCTGTATCTTGCTGGGGTACCAAGTTGGGGGGTAAAAAACAAAACAAACATCAAGATAAAAAAAGGCCACTGCTGTCCCTTAATCCTATATGATAAAAGCCACACTACGCAAAAAAAAAAAAACTTGTGGCCTGCCTTGTGACTCTTGTTTTCACCCTTATTTTCCCCAGCATACTGTGCATGGGTGGAGTGCCAGAATAGTTCATGTAGTCATTGTTGCTGTGTAGTTTGGTGACAGCTTGCATGTTTTGGCTTTCTAGGCTGAAGGTAGAAACATCAAGTTGTAGGAGAGCATCTCGTGTTTACATCCAAACCTTCTCCTCCCCCCCTGAGCAAAATAGCTGTAAATCACTGAACAGTCAGTTGAGTTTCTCACTATATTGTAGGTTTCCTGTTTGTTTCGTCTTTTGTCTGGATCAGGACAGAGGACACACATGCATTTCACTGTAATTTGAACATTCCATGTTCATGATGTTAGACTGGAAATTTAGCGGTAGCTCACATGGAAGTCAGCAGTGTGGGGAACATTATTCACTGTGACATTGGCTGTAAGCCATGCTGTACTAGACAAGACCAAACCATTATATTGTTTGCTCCATGTCAGGGAAAGTTTGGGAATCATCTTTAGATTTTTGGCAAAACACTGCTTTTGAACGATTTCCTATACTTGTAGACCTTATTTCATCCATGATCGGCCTTGCAGATTGTTCGCTTTTGTTATTTCAAGCAAGTCATTGTTGAAATGACGGCCTGTGGAAAAGCGTGGAATTTCAGGGGAACAGAAAGTGAAGTCGGTTATCTCATCCCTTGGTGGGTGCTGGTCAACTCGGTTACATTAGACACATCTGTTTGAAGTTTAAAAAAAAAATATTGCAATGAAAGCCAGATGTTTGTGGGACCTTAGGAGCAAGAGTGCCATCTGCTGGCTGCTGTCTGTCATGGTCTTGATGTCCACGTTTGACATTAATGTTCGAAAAGGAGCTTCAGGAGGCCTTTGAAAAATGTCATCTCTTAGTTATTTTAATAAGCCTACACCAAAGTACTGACATCTGTTTTTTGCTTGTACATAATGCACACTATCATTTTTTTTCGTGTAGCACAAAGACAATTAGAATGATAATTATAAAGCCTTTTTTTAGTTACAGTTTTTATACTTATTTAAATGGAATGTTACAGCGGTGGTCTTTGAGCGTGTTTAGTTTGTTGTTTGCTGGTGCAATAACAAATGACACTTGGGCAAATATATATTTTAAAAAAAGAAAGAATTGAGCTTCCAGAGCAATTTAAACTTAAAAGTCTCAAGCAAAGTGTGGTGAAGCAAGGTTGTTTTCACATTTACTCCAAAACAACTTTATTTCAAGACTCTCTGCTATAGCGAGTTAGCAACGCTCCATGAAGAGACCAATATTAACAAGATAGAACTGTCCACTTGTGTTCACATCACACTGTTCATCTATCATAGCTAAGGAGTAGGCATTGAAGTGTTAGTCTGCCAGTGTGCCTGTAAAAGCTCTTATTTTCTACTTATGACTTTTGAAGTTTGAAGGGTAAGACTATTACTGAAGTCTTCAGATTTTTTAGTGTTGAGTGTCTTTCAGAATGGGGAATTAAGATGGAAGAACCTAATGTGAATTTGAAATCTTTGCATTGGCTTTTAAAATATGTGAAAATCTCCCATGAAGTTACCGGTTTGACATATGGTAATGGTTTGAGTTGTGTGGTGTTAAGGCTGTGGTGGAGATTGTATTCTGTTGGGTGTATGATAACTAGACTGTCAGCCCATGTTTACATAGAACACATGCAATGATGCAGTTTAGCAATTCCTAATGCCACATAATCCAAATATTGAAAATATATAAAAGTACACTGCTGAAATATTGCTGAGGCTTTAATTACCCATCCATATGAAACAAAAAAGCATTTCCACTGTACATCAAAGGTAATTTCAATACTACTTAATATATGAACCTTCACTACATTTAAGAAGTGTATGTGGTATTTAACATTGTAAAGAAATCTGTCCTTATGCTTTCTCTCTGGCCACTGTAGCATATGTTTATATGTACAGTAAAGAAATGTAATAATATCTTTGCTTGTTCTCAAATGTGAATGAATGTACATAGAGGGAGTTGTTTTATTTTTCTTTTGTTTTTTAAAAGTTACATTAAAGTGAATAGTTTCCTGGGGTAAGAGGTGAAATTAAAAAAATGACATTTTCAATACTGTAAACATGCTTTGAAAAATAAAAGTCTATTTACCCGTAGCTGCATTTTTTTTTTTTACCAATTTTAATCCAATTTAAACAATTTCATAATCCCATAATCATCATTTAACGATGACGGCAGAGTTTATTCTCTGAAATCATAATTGTACTCTTCTAATATTATGATCTTATTTTAATTTGAAATTAAGTAAACCTCTGGTGGCGAAACACTACAAATAAATTTACACTTTTCCGATGTTCCTGACACGACTTTGAACGCCGCAGATTTGAGTGAAACAGCGCCCCCTCGCTCAACAGCTGGTATATATTAGCTAATTGGTGTGGTAGGAGACGGTATTGCACCCTTACACTGGCGCTGGCAACGTCCTTTTATCTGGGCTAAACTTTATTTATACCTTCTCTGGTCAAGACATGAAACCTCAGCGTATTACTGTACAATTCTCTAAATTCAGAAACACCGATAATTTTAATAAAACACCGACAACGACTGAACGCTGAATCCACAACAGTTAACAGCTTGGGTCAAAGTTCACTCGGCTAATTAGAACTTCCAATACACGTGTGCGCATCCACACAACGCATCACATTTTTAATAACGAAGGAACAACACCGGGAAAAAAACTTTTTTAAAATGTCAAATATTTAATATAAATCAAGAAGAAGATGGGACTTCAACAACAACAAATGACGAGGAGCAGTAGCGTTAGCTACAAACAAGATGCCCATCACAGCTTTAAATGCAGTGGGATGTTTTTATGCTTAATGGACATTTGGACCTGGAAAAAAAAGGCAGAATGGGCCTTGGACATCAGAAAACGTGAGTAACATACACCCTGTCACGTGGGTGGTTTGCTCTGCTGGGTGTTTACCTTTTGCTGGTGTTGATTTTATATCATATTTATTGTGTTTTGACTCGATGGGAGACTTATGTTGTTGCAGCAGGTTCAGAGTCTGCTGTTTAACCCATTTAAGCCCAGATTATTTTCAATTGAGTCACCAACAATCTATTTTTCCCCATTTTGTACTCTTTTCTTTGCAGAAAATAGTGTTTTAATGTAATGGCTATTATAGTCTGATTATTCTAAAGACTTGATAATTAAATATTTAACTTTTTTTGGTACAGATGGTCTAATATTGAGTAGAATTATTTTATTCAACTTGCAGATAATTTATCTTCAAGTTTTTTATTCCTGATTTGGGTCAATTTGCTCTTGTATTTAAATTGACCTCTATCCTGAAAAAGAAAACTTTGCCAGTGGAATACAATTACAAATACAATCCTTTTCAATATTGGAATAATTTTACCAAAAAGACATTTTCACCTCTTAAGATTTCAGTTTTTGCAGTGAAAATCAAGTATAATTTTCAGGTACTTGAAGTATTTCCATTTGTTGGTACTTTCTCCTCCACTACTTTTTTTCCTGACAGCTTTAGTTTCTTTTCAAATGCAGATTTGATTCACTGGATAATAGAAAAAAAACAGTGGTTACGTCCTTTTAGTTTTTGACGTCTTATAATCAGCAGTGTGTCATCGCCTCAAATTTCACATGTCTGAGTTGTTAACAGCTCGGCCAATTAAGAGGTTTTCCCTGCTGAAAGTCTCACATGGTTTAATATCAATAAATGATCCAGTATTTCACAGAAAAATGCAAGAAAGTCCAAAAATGTTATTAGATCAGTGAATCAAAACATTGCATAATCCCTTTTCCATCATCTCACGGCCCTTCGCATTTATCTGCTGACCCTTGACCCTTGGAGGGGCTCGACCCCTAGGTTGAGAACCACTGGACTAAACTAGCTAACTGTATATAAAGTAGTTGAAAGTAGCCTTCAACTCCAGCAGCTGCATGCAGTAACATGCTGCTGTAACAATGATGCTACATATTGATAATCTAATAATGTTATATAGGGATGAAAGGAGTACTACTCTTATGTACTTATGCTCAAGTACTGAAGTTTTAATGCAGGACTTTTATTTGTAAGGAGCATTTTCATCTTGATGTATTAGTACTTTTTGTCTTTTGAGTATGTGATTGGCTAAAATACTGGTAGATATTGAGTGGAATGTGTGTGTGTGTGTGCTTTTTACTAACTTAACTGTATATCTTTGTCTGCTGCGATTTTAAAATCATAGCATAAGACGTATGTGTAAGTCATGTATCTATGATGTGTGCATTGTTCCTTCTTGATTTGAGCTTGAAACAATTGTACCAATTCATTTTTATAGTTTGGTTTAATGCTCCAAACCTCGAATTGTTTCCTTTCAGTAACTTGGCCATGTTGTTCTGGAAATGACCAAAAGATGGCAGCAAACCCACAGGAAGAAATGATGTTCACAGGTCCCCAAACCTGGCAGAAAGCTCACCACAGGCCAGGGTACAGAAAATAATCCTATTGGACATTTATTATTTGTGACGCTCATTAACATAGATTTCTATATTTAAAATAGAGAGAGCACATTAATACGCCTCGTATTGAACCCTCCTATTCAGAGCAAATAAGAAAAGACTGGAATTATTGAAAAAAAAACATCATGAAATAGGCTTATATTTCTGTAAGAGTGAGCCCTGAGCCAGTTTTTCATTGTGGAGGACCCAATTTGGTTTTGGAACCCAAATGTAAAATGAAGTCTAAATCAAGGCAATATGGGTTGAATTAAAAAAACAACAAAAAAACGATGATCCTTTAGGTGTTTGGAGGGAATCTGCAAGGGTAATGACAGCGCTTTGCTTTAGAATTTAGAGTTCAGGCCTCTTAGTTTTTCAAAAAACTACAAGAAGATGGGGAGTTGAGATATGCTAGTTTATCTTTGTGCTGTAAAAGTAATTAAGGAGTGCATAGACAGGCTCCAGCAGTGCATTTACTGTACTGTTCACCCTCCCAAGGGTTAAATTAGAAACTAATTCACGCCTCACGCCCCAAAACCAAACAAGTAATTTCTTACCATTCTAAAGCAAATCAGGCCTGCCTTTCGTCTCTCTAATGTGAGCACTGTCTTATACAGTCAAACAATTACAACAGTGCATTATCCAACTCGCTGACTGTAATTCAATTAACTTCCTCCCCCCCCGGCTTCATCCACCCGGATAATACATTAATTAACAACAGAATCCAATATCGGCTGCTCTGCGCCTCCACTTATTTTCATTTCCCATAAAAAGGTCATAGCAGCCACTTCCAACTGAAGACAATTGGTGTAAGTGTGTGTAGTAATGTGTTACGCTGCATATCACCAGAGCCTGGAGTGTGTGCTCCTGAGTGTTGAAGGAACCCCTGTAGGAAGTGGGAGGCTGAGGGAAGTGCTGACACAGCTGTGATGAACATCCATCAGAGAGGTTTGTTTCACTAAACTTATCAGGCAAAATCTCAGTGCATCTAATTTCTCTGCAAGCAGAACAATCTGTGATTGGTCTGATTTCTTACTTTACTTTTTTGGGGGGTTTTGAAAAAATATCCCACTGAAGCCTTGTAATCGGTGGAAAGGTGAGGTTGAAGCCAACTTTGCTCTTACTACCAGTTTACAGTATATAGTACTTTGTGTCTCTTATTAATATTAAATCATATATATATATGTCCTCTGATTGGCTGATTTGGACACCTGTGAATGGGCAGGGGGGGCAGTGACTATTTCTGTGTGCATTTCTGTGTATTGAGCGGTTTCAAACATTTTCTTAGAATTAAAAAGCAATTACAATCTCACTTTTTTTCAACTCGGCTTCAAATGTTGTTGAACTGACATTTGATTTTAAGAGCTGCAGAGCACTGTGGCTCATGTCTTGCAGCATCCTGGGCAGGGTTTGCATTCTTGGGTGGATTTAATATAGTGTTTTCATGATTTGTAATGAAAAATCTTTATGATATCAATTTAGGGCAGTGAGATTGAATGTGTGGTAAATCTCAACACTAAGATTGTTGGTTTTTGTGTGGTTGTGTTAAGTAGAATAATTTTGTCTGTTTTAATACAAAACAAAAATAATAATGAAACCAGCCAGTCATGTCATATTCTGACATGTATGATCAGAAATAATCTTCAGTCGTGTGCATCTCAGTGGGATCTCAGACCACAGTATTTGCTTGACAATCGAGGATTTCACCATGTTTCTCTCTCGATTTTCAACTTTTGTCTTGGTGTAAAATGGCTTTAAATCCAGAATTATTATTGCCTGATGTTTAGGACAGAAGCAGAACCATCAACCCTGTGCATTTAATCTCAAAGCTGCGTTTCCCCCGCACATGCAGTCTGTTTTTCCATTTAAAACACCTACAGCATGCCTCTTAGCATTAGACTGAAAGAAGACAGAAACCTTACCACACATACACAGATCCTATTACAGTCACACAGAAGAGCAGAGAGCAAAACCCAACAATGGCGTGGTATGAAGGGGGGGAAATGGGGTCAGGGCAGTCTCGTTCATCCCCATTCAACGTGCCAGTCTAATTACCAGAGGAGAGGGAAACAGTAATTAGCAGCGAGTCTCACCTCGTTAATCACAAAGGGTTCCTTCGCTCTATTTATATCTGATTAATGGTTTGCTTAAGCACGGCGAGATATTTATGTTTCTCTTAATTGTGTGCAGCTTGTATCCGCTGCGTTCGCTTCAGCTCGCTTGCACCTCCAGCTGACACACACAATGAAACACACATAGACGCACCTCCACCTGCCTCATCTCATTACAGACCACTACTTACTGATTTTCACAAACAGTCAAAGCTGTTAAAAGACTTCAATTTGTCTCATCGCTGATTTGTTTCTTACTCGTAGTTTGGTGACTCTGAGAACTCGACTGCAATTTTTATAGCCTCAGATTGTGCCTTATTTATTCACCCCTGCATATTCATTAAAACATAATAGAAAATAAGATAACTATATAAGATAACACTAAAACAATGCATGAACTTTGTTTTAGTGAAGCTTTGTAACAACAAGAAAAGTTAATGGCCAGTCAGCAGTTTGACCTCAGTGCCACCAGTTTATTAGAAATCTGATTTAAACTGAACTGAATCAGATTTTGTGTGAAATAATTCACACAAGCTGAACCCAGAATTGAAGATTACAATATTCTTCTATTATTTTATCCATTTAATTACAGGTAATGATTATTTAGGTAACAAGGGTCATACATGTCGGCCTGGATGTACAGAGGAGAGGGAGAGAGTCCGAAAATAAGAGAACATAATGTGAGGTTGAAGAATACAGGTTGCGTGCGGTCAGGCTTTTTCGATTAAAGGTTTTTTCTATTGCATTGTTCCATTGTATTATTCTCAGTAACTGAAATATCCCTTCAGTGCATTATTTTCTTGGCTTCCACAGTGGTCTGAAGCCAGAAGTTCCTGCATACAGAGTGCCGAGGGAATGAATCCTAAAACATTTACTTAGCGTTTTAGTACTTCTGGTTCCCTCATCTGGAAGTTGATGGGTATGTTGAATGGCTTTTTGGTTAAATACCTGAAATAAAGTCTGTGGTTAAAACAAGCTTAAGGAATACTGACATTTTGTTCATAATATACATCAGTAAATATCTCACATGTGAATTTTAAAGCATTTACATGTCTTTAAAAAAAAAAGGCAGTTGGTATTACGTTGAAGCGCAAAATCAAATTACAAGTTGGAAGCTTAGTGGTGGTGATAACGCTGAAGGCATGGGACGGTTATGTAATTGTTAGCCTTACATTAACTTTCTACTTCTGGCAATTGCATTTGGAAGGTAGAGAGTATTTCGGGGCAAGAACAACGCCTCAAGACCCTGATTCCTGAAGTGGAAATGAGGTAAAGTTCCTGATTCCTGCAGTGGAAACAGATGGAACCTTTTTCGTAGTATCCTTATACTTGCTTGTGATGGTTCTCTCTACTTTCTGCACAAAAACAGGGTTTTATTCCTGTCTGTAAAGACACAGCAGATGATGATTCCCAATTCCACCACTGGTGGAATGCTGTAGCGTCAAGCAGACCACTCTCATTGGAAGGAAAAGAGGTGTGATGTTCCCATCGTTATCCTCTCTTACACCCACAGTGACAATATATTCCTCCACTGTTAAATCCTCCCACATGTTCTAAGAGTGCAGCAGGTGCTTGTGTCATCCTACTACAACTGCACCATTGATCCCTCCAACCAGCCTTCTCAGTGTCCTCCACCTGCCATGAAAGAAAAGCATAGAAAGGGCAGAGACTTGGATTTGTTGAAGTCATCTCAACTACTGTGCCCTCACGCCTCCCAATAGAGGCTCGAGGGCATCACATCTCCGCTCCTGACAGCAACCTCTGGCTACAACACTGAAAAGTGATGGAGAACAAATGAAGGGTTTAGCAGATTGTATTTGAGAGGTCCTTCCTGTTTCTCTGAGGAGCAGTGACAGGTGTAAAAGCTCTGAGAATGATACAAAAAGAAACATCTGTTAATAGACGAGCCTCTGACAGGAGGTGTGCTTTTTTTTTTTTTTCCATTTTTTCCTCCCTCCGCTATCTATCCAACATTCCAGCACAGCTTTGCCAAACTCGGTCGCTCGTTGCGATGGGAAGGGAGGCATAATGGGAGAGGATCAAAGAGCTAAACGAGGGGCTAAAGATACTGAAGCAGATTAGCGGCGCTTCCCACAATGCTGACAGCTGCTCATAACCACGCTGGGCCTAAAGATATTGTTTCAGATTAGCGGCAGCGCTACAATGCCCAGGCAGCTGCCGTCTGCTGCCCATAATACAATAGGAGAGGGAGGATCAGCGCGCACACTGAAAAACATGTGTTATCATCACAAAGGGATTGTCAGCTTCAAACGCCTTACATCCCTCTGCCATCCCTCAGGATCAAACAGGCTGTTGGCTGGCAGATATCACAGAGCTCTCTTCTAGACTAGTCACATCCCGATTCTTTACTCTTCTTCCCTCGTTCTTCCTCCCTCTTTTCTCCTCGCCCCCCCCTTCTCTTTTCTTTTCTATTTCTCGGCGGGGCCCTAATCTCGATCGCTGTTATCCTCTGAGCCATCGTTGTTCATAATATGTTCCTGACATCGCTGACGGACAAATAATCAAGACAATCCCCTTTGTGCGGAGTTTATCTCTGTCTCAGTCCCGCTCCCTCCCTTTCAAAACGATCAACAACACAGGATCTTATTGTAGAGCTCTCAATATATCTCAAAGCAATACTTTGTTTGCCTGAATTCTCTCTGGAAGCTCAGAGCCATACTCAGCTTCTTACTGTAAAGAGCAAAAATGTCTGAAACAGATAGGAGCCTCTTTGTTCTTTATTGTAATGGATGAACTCTCTAACTCAATCCGCCACGTCCTAAACAGGCTGGAGCCGAATGCGTTATTGCTGATATGAATGTGTCATTATGAGGCAACAATTACAAGAATTAGATGACAATTGTGCTCTGCAAAAAAAATCACAGTAATCACATTCCCTTACACAGGAGATGTTTTCCATTGCTTTCTAGTTTCCTCTAGCCTTTTCTGTCAGAAGTGATTTCCCAAGCCACACATGGATATAAACTTGTGTAAGAAGAAATCTTTATACACACACACACACCTGACAAAATGAAGGAGAAACTCTAGACATGAGGTGAGCTTTTATTCAAGTTTTATCAAGAGTTAAGTCAAATGCTCAAATTCCTCAACACACAGACTTGCACCAGCTGCATAACTGAATTTCATCAGCTGACAGATTATTTGTCTAAAAAGATGTTTATCTTTATTTAAAACATCAGCTACTTATGTTAATTCTCTTATGTTTTAACACTACTTTTGCTGCACTTTTAATTCTTTCTGTCATGCCGAAACGCATTTTATGAGCTCTGGATGTGAGAAAGAGGCATTTATAGCAGCCGGATATGTCACTGATGCCGTGGAGAATAAACATTAAATTCCATGTGTGCACACAAATGCATAAAATGCACAGGCTCAGCCGACTAACAAGTTGTTGCTTAATGAGAGACACTTTCAATAAATCCAGGGAAATTATGTTGAACTATAAAATATACTAAAATGTCCGAAGTGAATCTATAACAAATTTAGTTTAAACATGTTGACGTGTACAAGTAATCACTGTAATTTTAAGCAAATAGTCAGAACCTGACCTAAACTTTATAAGTTATAAATAAATACTAAAAACAAGATCAGCAACTTTCTGCATCACAAAATATAGTTCAGAGAATCCAGGTAAAAACATTTTCCTTAATTGGTTTCCTATTAAACCTACAGCGATGGAGATGTGATATACATGGAGATATAAAAGTATAGACATTATTTAAAAGTGTACTCACAGTTTAAACACAAACTGTAGATGAGATGTGTCGTAGAGAACAGTATTTTTACTGTAGGCCACTTTTTGCTCTGCAGCTGTAACTAGTCTTCATCTGAAGGAAGTCAATTTTGGCAAGAATGTTGATGTATGATGCTGGAAATTAGAGTTGATGCCTGGTCTGTGGATTTAATCATCCACTTGTAGGAGAAGAGCAGGAAAAGAGCGAATACCTCTGAGTCAGTGAGCGAGAGTCCGTTGAGTTCTCTCTTCTGCCGCCTGGATTTCTCGATCCGTCCAGTAGATGCCAGCAGTGAACCATTTAAAACACCGACAGGTCTCCCCCCCCCTCTGCTAATTCCAGGGTGCTCTGCATCTAACTGCTTTGGAGTTGGAGATGGTACAGATGGCTGGCCTAAACGCAACACTTATCCAGACATTTCACTGTTCGCAGAATGATATCAAAGTCAACTCAAAATGGAGGCTGTGCCATCAACTTGAAACAAATTCTAACACTTCCAACAAAATTTGTATTGTGAGTAAAGTCGCCATGGATTTGGTCAGCATTCAGCACAGATGTCCCCCCTGTGTGTGTTTGCGTTAAATAAAAACTAGCGCTCACATCCTCTTAAAATTCAGCGGTGGAATTCGCAGGGATAAATGCTCACAATTATAATGTTTTAATCCATATTGGATTCAGACACATTTATTTATTTCAGAGGGTGAGAGTTTAAATCATGCATCAAAAAAAAAAAAAATCTATCTAACACAGTGTCGGTACAAAAACAAACGCCCTAAATTACGTGAAATATGGGAACATAATAAATAACATCTATTTGATTTTGTCTTTTTAGGCGCTGAAGAAATATCAGACTGATTATTAACATTTCGGGCATTATGTACATTTTTAAGTTTAAAATAAAACACTACTTTTTTCATCTTAAAAAAAAGCTGCACTCACACAAGCTCAGATAAAAGTCGTCAAATTTTCCCACACGGGCCGACAGACCTCCCATCAGTTTAATGTTACAGTGCAAAAGTATGAACCCATTAAAATGTGTGTAGACGTGTTTCCTTTTCAGCTCGTGTGTGTGGAGAAAATACCTCTTTGTAAATGTGATACTACATTTGTTAACTAGTTACCAAGGATACCTTTATTTTTACCCTCTTACTGCCCAAATGCCCCTTTTTGTGCTTGCCTTTTTTTTCTCCCTGTGATCCATTAGTTTCCATTAGTTTGTTGTTGCACATACAATTTTGGGGGGATTCAAATAGCTGTGAAAACACTTGCAGTACCTGCTGCTCACTCAGATCCGATCTTTGACAAAACATGTTTACAGCAGGTTTCAGAAGAAATACTTGATGCTCTGAATATGTTTGTGCGTGAGGTCATCGTCGCGTCTCTGTGTGACCACTGTTTGAGCTCCAACAATAGGTTATCTGTGCCTATTTCTGGAGGGCGGGGCCCCAGGGACCTGACCTCCCTGTGCGATTGGCTGGCTCGCCACTGCGAGAAGTTTACTTTGGAGGTTGCTGTATGCTAGATTTTTCGCTTCCAATTAAATGTGGAATGCAGCACTCTCGAAGGCCATTTGAAGTGTGTTGTGTTTGCATGTGTATATGCGTGTGTTTGTTTGTCCGTCTCAGTACCCTCCTCTTTCATTTCCACACACAGGAGTTCTTTCAGTAGAGACGAGGCAACCTCCTGAACAGGTAAGATGGGACCTGAGACCCGCTCGGTTATTTTTCCGCGACGCCCCCCTCCCTGTGATTCCGTCTGCGTTTTAGTGTCGTGACCTTAAGAGGAAACGAGGAGGCTATCAACGCTACAGAAAATTATTTCTTGCAATGTCATAATCTTGACACAAATGTGTATGTGTTCCCTTTGAGCTGTCATAAAAGACTTCTGCCTCCTTGTCTACCATTTGTCAGAGGTGTATTTTGTGAGGATGTGATTTAGTGCCAGCCTTTCCTCTTCCAACGCGCACACACACACACACACACACACACACACACACAGGAGAAGAGGCAGTTTTCAAAGGGCCCGTTCGGACAGAAGATGATCACTGTGGGCGGCGAGCGAAAGCAAAGATGTTACCGATCGCCCGGGAGAACTCATGTGCCGGGCAAACCCGGAAAAAACACAAATTTTAGCACCCAAATGCAAATGTGCAAAGCGACGTGAAAATAAAAGAGAATTTGAACGTAATGAACAATGCAATAGTGCCATAGAATAGCTTTCATCAGACTCCTTTTCAAACGCGCTTTCACATCCTCCTCAGATGCAACATCACAGCACCAGTGAATCTGACAGAGCGGAGAGAGAAGTCTTTATTTAGACTTAAATGGGTCTCATCTGAAATAATGAATATGTCCTTGAGAAAAACAAAGAGCCCCACAAAATGGGATACTCCTCTACAGAGGCAACAGAGATGGCAGATAATTGTTTTCAAGTCTGGTGCCGCTCTGTAAATGAGTTTGTTCGGTTCTGCAGGCGGCTAACTGAGTCTTTCCTTCCTTTTATTTCTCTCCGTTTTCACATACACGCACACTTCTGATATCCTTCTCTTTGCCTTTGTTTTCTTGTTATCTGGCCTCCATATTTACCCACTCCTTGGCTCTCCCAGTGCCCTCTTTCGCTCGTTCTTCACAATCTTTCCCATCTCCTTCTGTTTTCTCTCATTTGCACATTCTTTGTCGCGCCGCACTTTTCCCGTCTTTGCTTTACTCATTCGCTTTCTTTGTTTCGTTTGCTCACCGAGTGTTAACAACAAAGAGATTAACTATTTCTCCTAAGCGCTCACAGCAAATAGTTTACCTTGACTTCAGCAGCCTCACCCTGTTGTATTTCCTCTGGCTGTTATTAGTGCTCCACAACAATTGAAGATTCACACAAAAGCCCTTTTGAGTTCAGTTTTGAGTGATTATGGACGGTCAAGTTTCCTTCAAATTGAAGTAGCTAGTTGAAGAAGTAGGTAATGAGCAAGTAATTATCCATTTACTTAATTTCTCTCTCCCTATCTATAATATACTGTGGATTTTCTTGTGCAATAAATGTTGAGAAACCAGAGTGCAGGACTGCAGTCCGTCCATCATGGCTTCCACTGTAGTTGTTTATTGATCCAGTTAAATTCAATTTTCCCGAGCAATGATTGAAGAAACATAATTCAACTATAAACTGTTAGATCACCATGACAACCAGTACTGAGTCAAAAGTTTGTTGCGCCCATTGAAAACTTTTTCCTCTGGTCGCAGAAAGAGTCAATCAATCAAGGCCTCTGCAGCAGCTTCCATGTAACAGAAACTGACATGTTCCGACTTTAGTCCAAACCAGAAGCACATTTTAGACGTCATAGCAATTAGAGAAATTGCTCTCTTACATTCAAAAGCAATGAAACATAACACGTGTGGACACAGATTCGGTCAAGGTGGCACAAACCGATGCAGCCAGAAGGTTTGTTACACATAAGCATCTGGAAAGTCTTCTGTGGAACCGTTTTAGAAAAGGGCAGGCACTTGAAAACATACTTGGCACCTGATTGGATGAATGATCCGTATATCATCATCACTCATGGGCTGAACGAGTCTTGTCTTGTGATCAGAAAGTCATGCAAGATGCTGATTGGTCCAAACCACTTTGTTTCTGACACAAACGGATAAAGCTACGCAAGAATCCAGCTGTCTCACAAAGTATACAAAATCAACACAAAGCCTTAAAAACATATAAAACATCTGAAGTTTTCAGATCAATGATGGACTATATTGAGTATTGAGATTTATAATTAAAAGGAGCTAGAGTAAACATAAAATAAAACATTAAAAAGTTAAAGCAGCTAAAACTAACATTGATGATGTTAGTGCATTGGCTGTAAATATTAAATGAGTTGAACTGCACAAATTCAGTAGTCAATCTTGTGTCAATTAAAATAAGACAAAAAATAGTTTCCTCCATTCCTTCCTTTCTTTCCTTTCCTATCCACCTTACTTCTCTTGCTGTTCTCTCGGGTATTCTATTCCCAAGGTTCCACTCTGGGAAGCCTGCTGTCCCTTGAGAACCCTACTCAGCCCTCTGTGGCTGGGTAATAATGTCTTTCCTACATCGCCTATTTAGACTCTATAGTTTCCATTAAATCTCACTGTGTCATTACAGTTCATATTCTTAATTATGCAGCAAATGTCCCCAAGGGAATATCATGGAGGCCACTACTCCACAATCTGTCCATATGGCACTTAATTAAAAGTTTTCTTAAGAATAAATTGCATTCTATTCAATTAAAACTGTAATGTCATACCAAAATAATGGGCATAGCCTCCTACAACGTGCAGCTCAGAACACACAAAAAAATCTTTTCTGTTTTTTTTTTTTTTTTGCAATGTTTGCAATGGGAAAAGTGCATATCTCCCTTCCAAAAAAGCCCCCTAGTAGAAAATATGCAAAAAGCAAATATCACCAAAGCCTCCTACATGCCACCGAGCCCCAGGCAACAACCGCGCTTGAACACTCGAGCTATTTCTAGATTCCACTCTTGGAATTCACACCATGACAAATGAACCATTGGAGTTTGGAATTCCTATTTATCTGCTGCGCACAGAGGCACTTGATTTGGGTGTGAAGAATAAAGGAATTATACGGACAAAAAACAGACGACTTAAAGGATAAATGATAAAAAATAAATAAATAGATTGTGTGTGTGTTTTTCTCTGGAGCCAGAGTTGTTTGTTCATCTGATTGAGGGCGTTTAGGTGGGCGTGTCCTTATCATCTGGATGCTCTGATCTCACCAAAGCAAGACAATTTCAAATAAGCAGCATCTGATATTAAACATCCCCTGCCACAGATGCACTCCCACCAAGCCCTGCAGGATTATTTCCAAGAAAAGACATTTCCTTTTGAACAATAAATGATTTTTTTCCACCCAGTTTGATGCCACAGTGAGTTCAGATCTGTGATTAAGCAGAGGTGGGAGTCACACGTGCAAGTCACAAACAAAGTCTCAAGTCTTAAAGCTGTCATTGTACACCTTTCCTGGGGTTTATTTGAAGTCTTGATAGTGCTGACAAAACATATTTGTGGTTTTAAAGCTCCCATATTATAGAAAGTGAAAGGTTTTGATTCCATTTTGAATATAAGGAAGATCTAGGTGCTGTATAAATACTATCATAATTATACACAGCACAAGTATACACAGCCTGTATTCAACAACTCTGCATTGATTTGACACAGGTGGTTATCAAAATGAAACCGGGCTATTATTTTACAGTTTACAGTAACTTCTCAACATCTAGAAAAATACTAATTGGTCATCCATTTGAGTTATATGTAGAAGCCAAAGTACAGTTCATTAGAATTAATGTTAAAAAGATAAATAATTTCATTTTTAATTTTATGCAATGATTAAAATGTTAAATAACAAGTGAGAAAGTTAAAAGAATTAGAATTTATGCGCTTATGAACATAACTAAATAGATAGATTCTCATGCTTTAATTCAAATATTGAGAGCTATGGAAGCCAACGCTTTCCTAAAATTCTGTTTATTGGGAATCTTCTTTTGTTTCTTTTTTTAATGAGGAGCCAGCATAGGTGTTTAGCTCATTTTCATTTGTGAATTTAAAACTGTGGAATAAAGCCATCTTCTATTTCCAACCTTTGTGAAGTGGATTTATTGCTGAGCTAATGGACACTACAAATGGGGAGTAGCCTATAGTTTCATGGATTTGTCATTGGAAGCCATTGAAGATGTTGAGTCACAAATATCAAAAATCAAGTCCTTTTTATCGATGTTAGTCAAGCAAGTCTCCAAGTCCTCAAATTTGTGCCGCGAGTCTGACACAAGTCGAGCCATGTGAGTTGCCCACCTCTGGTGATTTTGCACCGTCACACACCATAAATAACACCTTTTGCTCCAACCAACATCTTGCTAACCTTCGCCTGCAGCTCGGGGTGCCATCTCGCAGACGAGGGAGCTTCGATTAGTAGATCGGGGACCAGGGAAAAGGAAAGTAAAGTCAGCTGCTGTTCCCCTCGCCCCATCTGCTGGGTGTGAGATGCTGAATTCATCGGTTGACGATACGATGGTGGCGAGGGATGAGTTGATTTCCCTTCCTTTCGCTGGTTGAGCAGTAAAGAGGCCTAAAGCATAAACAAAGTGCTGTTCTTGTTTGGTGTGTGTGTGAGTGTGCATGTGTGTGTGGCTCACTGAACCTCACTCTAAAGGCCTTTAACACAACCCCCCTGGCCCCTCTTCCACCCTACTAGCAGTCTACAGGTGCTTAGTGTGCACACAAACACACACAAAACTTCCACACTTCCTATCCGTCCACATTCCGCCCACATATACCGCACACAATCCAGTCCCATACACAATACATCCACAGAAACACACATACACAAGGCTACATCCTGACCATCTAATGTTAGTGCATTGAAAGCTACCTCTGAATGGAAAAATGGTTAAAAAGATTAGAAGGTTGAGGGTCATATCGTTTTATTCCAATCATTACATGCTGGTATTTGCTGCCTACACACAAGTACTGTGAATCACAGGAAAGAACACTGGGTTTCAAATCAATTATACAATCGCATCAATCCACATCTTGGGTGAATAAAAACATGCCTGTCTATCTTTGTGACCATTCACTCTGATATTAGATGGAAGGGAAGCTATTATGGCCCCGTGCCGCAGTAGCAGATGACAGACTGTCAGAGTTATGTGGCCTCAACCTGCCCTTTCCCCTCTGGAAATGAGGGGGGTTTTAAACCTGGGCAAAGCATTTATTTCAAATGGCTACAAATATTTCAACTGCTAGAGGTATAATTGATTTAACTTGCTGGCCAGTGCGCCTCAAACGGGCAACAGATGAAGGGAAAACCAGGAGAAGACAGAAAGAGACATAGTTTTCATGAGAGACCTAGACAAAGAATGACAGAGAGGAGAGAGAGAGAGAACATAAGTGAATTTGTCCCTTTTTCTCAACACAGAAGCCTCCATATACGATAACTCATGATGTGGGCTTGAGTGAAAACGTTTGCTGTCAACAGCCAGTTTGACTGTACTAAGCCAGTCTAACAGATGTGCACTCACACAAAGACTTATGCAGCTGCTACTGCTGCTGCTCCTGTGCGTTTTCCCATGTGTGTGAGTGTGTGTGGATGACTGCTCGTACGCATATATACGGCAGTGTTTACGCACAGTTCGGCAGGGTTTATGAGCATGAGAGTATGTGCACCTTCATAACTTAAAAAACACCATAAATAAACAGGGAAAAAAAAAATCTGTTCGATTTGATGTTGATTGCATTGCCATATGAACACATACTTGGCTATTGTCCTGGTCCCCTGGGTTGACTCGGGCTCCGTTTTGGACCACGCTGGGCTGGCCTCCGGATCCTCTCTGCCCTGGGAGAGGCATTCAAGGGACCGGGGGCATCCTGTGGCCCAGTTTAGCCTCTCATTCTGGTTCAGGGCACCTGGGTGACTGCCCTAAATTCTCCCCTGAGGCTAGGACAGAGCTGGGCTCCACAGCCGGCTGTTTGTTTCACCAGCATCCTAAAAGGTAAACAAGCTTAGAATTATGGATTTTCCCAGAAATAGCCTTTTTTTAGAATTTGATTTAGATGATGAGAAATTTCATTTGATATATATCAATGCTACTCTATTCCAAAGAAACCCAATCTAATTGCTCAAATGCTGCCAGTCTAATTTTAGAATGAAGTGATTCAGATGAGAAGCATCTGAGATTTTATACCTTTATACCTTATAGGAACATGTAAAAAACATGTAATTGCTGTTTTGATTCAACTTTTTTTTTAATTGCATTAATGTCATTAGAGCTGTCGATTCGTTGGTTAATCAGAATGAATCAAACTATTATATCATCAATTTATAAAATTGACAATTACATTCAATTTTAAGAAAAGAAATTATTTCAGCTTCTCAAATGTGAGACTTGTTTTGCTTTTTTTTGTCTGATAATAAATTGAATACCTCTTCTCTTAAACTGTTTGTCACATGTTAGATATTTCAAGATGAGTTTGGTATTTTTTTGATAAATCAAGTTAATCAAATATATTAAGGAACATTTCACTTGCAGCCCTAAATCTAATTGTCTGTTGCTCTTGCATCCCCTGCTGTACAGAACATGTTCAAACAGAAATGAGATCTACTGTTTCCTAGTCTGTAAACTCAGTCAAAAGTTTTGAAGAGTTAAGCATTTGATGGCAAAGCTATCTGCTAAATAATGAGAACAGACTCCCAAATCATCCATCTGTTACTGTTAGATTCACTTCAGTGCTATTGATCATAGTAATACCTCAAAAGACATCCCCAAAGCTCAGTTGCAACTACCACATATTTAAGACTTTTCCTGTGTTTTAATTGAAGTTGTGATGTCACTACCAAGATATATTTGTGGTTTTAAAACTCATCTCAGTATCTTCAAGCTCCTCTTCAGAGCTTGAGAAAGAACAGTTTGTTTTGTGTCTGTCATTAATGTTAACATCAAATATGTAAATCTAATCATCATCCAAGAAATATTTAACGGTATTTTTTGTTAAATGAAGATTTAACTGAGTGAGTTTGTACCATCAAAGTCGATCCAATGATCCAAACTGGCCCGGGTGCCAGAACTATAGGGTCCGATCCGGCCCACTGGATGACTGACTGTACAAAGTGTGATAATAATGGACCAGTTGCTATTTCTTCACAGAAATGTGAAGCCACTGGACTCAAGATATAAAATATTTAGAGTTTTTATTTGTAAAAGGCGATGACTCAAAAAACTAAATATGTTTTAGTGAGTAAATGTTTTGAATTGAAATGCAATAGCTGACTGACTGAAAATGGAATAAGTGACATTGTATTGTTGAAATTTCCCTTTATTTCTTGTGCCATCTCTCCTTGTAAATTATTCATGTAAATATTTATAACCTATTATGTATGTATGTATTAAAAAAGGGAGACATTTATCGATATGTACATTTTTACTGGTTTCTGCCTACTTGAGATCAAATTGTGCTGAAAGTGGCCCATAAACTAAATTAAGTTTGACTCCCCTGTTTTAAAACATTCATGGATTTACTGTAGAAAGTTTAGTTAAAAAAAACAAAACTCTACATTCATAATGAGTGTTTATTTTTTTTTAATCAGTGAGTCATATTCATCCATATACGCATCACATTATCACCAAGCAGCCGTCTGAGAATCTACTCTCAACTCCCCAGACTGTCTCTGTAAGAGCTGTACAACTGTGGACGTAAGGGAAGACACTGTTGCACTGGATGCACAGAAAAAAACAGGAACACGCACAAGCGCCCTTATGCATGTGAGCGTGCATATGCATGACTGACACACACACACACACACACACACACACACACCACACTACTCTTTCTTCTTGTCTCATTGGCAGGCTCATATCCCATCTGCTCTCCAGGGGGGCGGACAGAGAGATAGTTGTCATTGTGGAACATCTCTCCACAGACGCTAATATACAGTACACACCCCTCGCTACAAACCTCAACGACACACACACACACACACCATGAACCCCCCTTTCCCGATACATTTACTTTTAAGCGTCTTGAGTCCAGCCACATTCTTCTCTGCTAATTGACTGTCATAACTGCTGGAGAGATTAACTTCAGCCCAATCCCTGCAAGATAAAGGATCAAGACATGGGGCCAAACTGTGCTGGGATGAGGGTGTGGTGGTGGTGAAAATGGGCGGGGGGGGGGGGGGGGGCTAATGCCACCACATCTCCTATTTGTTATTGATATTTACAGGCTGTCTTGTCCCTCCCCACTCGCCACTGCCCCTCCTCTGCGCGTCACCCACAGGGATTAGCGTTAATGGCAGGCTTATGGAGTAAGCGAGCCCCTGTCAAACCCATGTCCCCTCTTTGCCATCTCCCAGATTAGCTGACGCTTTGTGATGGGCTCTCTCTGCAGGACAGAAGCCCTCTGAGTGCAAGGAAAAGGAGGGAACTTTGTCTAAACTTTCCTTAAAGTGGGGGGGTGCTTTCTGAGATGATGGTGCATGCTGCGTGGTATTAGCTTGTGGTTATAACACATTTAAAATGATCTGTCCTCTTACTTAAAACAAATCATGCCATGTTTTTTTTTTTAATCATTTTTTCAATAATGAAAAGGCTGCATCCTCTGGATTGTAAGTGATGTTGTGTAATGCACTAAAATATACACACAGAATAGTACTTGTACCTCATGTACTACACACAAGTTGAAGGTCACTTACTCCTCAGAATAAAGGTTAAGGTCACTGACGGCTCGAGTTTCACTCACATCTTATGAAAATCACTGGCTTGGAAATATTGTACAGTTCAGCTAAAAGAAATATGACTGCCATAACACAGTGTTGGATAGTGATGCCGTATGCTTTCTTGCCCTAAACTTTACTCTTTCTACATTATGAAATGTCCTTTATCACTCTATTAATTTCACATCCTTCTCTTTTGCTCCCACCTATTTCTCATCGCTCATTTCCTGCAGCCTTTACCCGAAGGGGTTCTCCCCAGGACTGTTGAAAAGAAAATGTTTGCAGTAAAATGAGAAAGGATAGCATTTTTCATTGTAACAGCTGTCCTCTTATCTAATAAAGACATGGTGTGTGACAGAGTATTTATTTAGAGATTAGAAAGCGAAAGCTTCCAAAAATCATTATTTAATTTATCTGATGTCTAGAGTCAAAAAAGTTCATCTGTGTCGTTTCACTTTTATTCATTATACTTTCATTCAAATGTTATTTAGTGAAATATATGTTTTATCTCGGTTGTTATGTTAGTGATGATATAAAACTAGATTATGCTTTTCACCTCCAGTAATGAGCTGAGCTGTAATGACAATGTGTTTTTTGCATACACATTTAAAGGGAGCAGTGCTAAACATTTTCTATCAGCACATGTTTAAAAAATAACAGACTACAGGTGAACTCATATTTCCAATACAATGCCTAGGTGTGTGCGGTTTGTTAAATATAGATTATTTAAAGAGTGACTTTTCTTTTTATGTACAAGTAAGATGGAAAGTGAAAACATTATCCGAAAAGTTTTCCATTTTTTTTGTCCTGTCCTTTCACCTCACATCCCTTCTGCTCCTCTCCACCTCCTTCTTCACTTTTCTCGTTTCCCCTCTTTGAGCCGACATCCTCTGCTGCTTTCCGCCTCCCTTTCTCTTCTTCTTCCCTGCCCGTTTCTTCCCATCCCGGCCTCTCCTTCCTCCTTCGTCCTGGCTGTGCGGATGACAGCCGTGCTCTCATGGCATCTGTCTGCTGCTCCCCAGCTTGTCTGTGTGTGATCAGCTCCTCTCCAGCTCTCCTCCACGTCTTAGTGCTCCCTTTTTTCACAGACCGCCGCTCAGCTGCCTCGCTGCCAACTCACTGTCGCTGTTAACTCACATACCATCTTATGTATTGCCAAAGCAGATTGTGTTTGGAGGGCAAGCAATTAAGGGGGAGGCAAGCGCAAAACTGTAATGTAATTTTGGCTGCAATATTTACGGGGGAGAAAGAAGGGGGGTGGGGGGGGGTACAAAAAAAAAAAAAGCACCGAGGAGGGCTTAAGTGGGTTGGACACTGCGGAGTCAACACCGTCGAGAATAATGATTTTGAGCTGAGATTTAGAGGGACGGAATCTGGCACTTCCCTAATTACGAGAGGCCAAATGTCAAGCCTGCTCGCTGTCAGCTTGGTGGCGGGCGGTGCTGCTTTTTCTCCATCTCTCGCTCTCTCACTCCCTCCCTCTGTTTCTCTCTCTCTCCTTCTCCCTTTTTCTGCAAGTTTCTGCGTGTTTTATGAATCTCATTAAAAGTCATTAAAAGTGTGGCGAGATTTTCACAGCCTCCGCACGTGGCCCTGTAGTCCTCTTTCTATCCGTCGCAGATCTGAGAGAGAAAAGAGGTAGAGAGAAAAACGCACAAAGTACAAGCATTTTTTTTATTTTGGTTCAGTTTAGAGAGAGGCATTTAAGGTAAAGAAGGAAGAAAAGAAGAAAGTAGGAGTGCAGGGTAGAACTTCAACTATCTATTCTGATGGTTAGTTATTCTATCGATTATTGATTACCTGTTTGGTTCATAAAATGATGTAAAATGTTAATCATTGTTTTCCAAAGCTTTAAATTTCTAAATTTTTTTTGTCCAGAACAACAGTCCACACAATAATCATCAGTGTAGTATTATAGAGGAATAGAGAAAATGGGGAAAAAAATTATTTGAGACCAGAGATTTTGACATTTTCTTAAAAATGACTCGAATCAATTAATCAAAATAGTTGGCGATTAATGTAACAGTTGGCAACAAATCAATTATTTGTCTAATTGTTGCAATCGAGCAGATACATTTAAGAAAATCTTCATACATACACATTCCATTGTTCTAATAATACTGCACTTTTATTGGAAATTATTTGAAGGCAGGACTTTTACTTTTAAATATTGTTAGTGTGGTATTAATAAGAATGATATTTTAGTACTTATAGCACTATCAATACCAACATTCTCAAATAGAAAAAGGGTCAAAATAAAGTGTGATGGAGTTTACAGAGGGGTCCTAAAACACTCCCCCAGTGGTAAACATTGCTGTTCTACCTCCTGTAGTTCTGTTTTTTTCAGGCCTGAATCGTTATCGCCACTTTTCACAAAGCAAGCATTAAAAAAAAAAATCACAATACAACTTCAGGATGTGAGAACGCGGGACAAACGCATCCCTTTTGTAGCAAGGATGTTTTCAACCAATATGGTTTACTTGCCGATCGGCTTCCTTTTCAATGAACACCATTCTGCATTTAACGGCTCCCATTTTTACGAATCCAGATACAACGCGAGGTCAGAGTCGAGGTCTATCTTGCATCACTGAGTGGGCGAAACATCAAATTCTAGTAACAAGCAGTCACAAAAACCTGCTGTTTTTCCTTGTTTCAGGGCACATCAGGTCGGGCCACGAGATCTGACCCCCGCACACACAGGACAAACTAAGGCCTCTCTGCTAAGTCTCGAGTGAGGATATTCAGCCGTGAAAAGAATGAGCTTCCATCCAATTCACAAGAGATGCATGGATGGAAGGGTGGGAGGTGAGAATGTAAAGCGATGGGGAGAGATGAAAGAGTGCGTGAATAAGAGAGAAAAGGAGGAAGAGATGGCACCAAAAGCAGTTGGTCTGACATATAGCATTCCAGCCGCTATGCTGTCGGTCATGCTCCCAATTACAGCAGTTCAATAGACGGGCGGAAACACACATTGGCCCCCCTGCGTTTGTGCTCTCCCGCTGCAGTATCTCCTTCAGACACACACTTTCACACCTACACACATGTAGCAAAAGCCTCCTACCTCCACACAGATACACACACGCACAAAGGCGCACATTGTTGCTGACTGTGTAACTAATTGAAGGTGTGCGTGCGTAGTGCAATGTGAAAGGTCGTGAAAGTAGTTGTGTAACAGCAAGGTGACTTGGCTCCCTGCACCCGGCTGTACCCAGACTCCACAGATGGCCCGGTGAATTGCCGGGGTGTGTGTGTGTGCGTGTGTGTGTGCACGAGGGAGATAGAGAGTCGTTGAGCCCCGGGCATCGGTGGGGGCCCTCTGTGACTTGGCGGAGGGAAGCGAGCGCGGAAGAGGCCTGTGTGGGCGGGAACCGGCAGAGGTATGAAATGATTTGGAGAGGTGGTGGGGGGTCGTTGCGGGGAAACACGTCAGTCAGAGGGGAGAGTGGGGGGCGAGGAGCGTCTTCCTGATGGGGTGATTCGGTTCAGTCGGGGGGTCTGGGAGTAAGAAAGGTAAGAGGGCGGAGTGGTGGGATCCTAAAATACAGCACAACTACACATTATTTTTTACAGTATATGTAGAGGTAATAGAACTAGGCCTAAAGTACATGTCAAAATGTACAGACGTGATCTGTGCTAGGTTACGCACATTAAAATTATTTTTAGTTTTAGAAAAGTTAAATAATATGACAGTCACTGTGTGGTTTGGAATTCAGCTGAGTGCTAGTATAAAACCAAACCAACAAAACACAGTTTAAATTACATTGACATTTGCAATCTGAACTGAATATCCCATGTTGGAACTGAACCTTACTCAACAGGTTGATTTGCAGTTCAGGTCTTGATCCAGATGGCAGTTTTATTTTATTGCTTTCACACAAGCTTAAAACTGTATTGATTGTCAATTTTCAATAAAGGGTTTCAAAGAGGGATAAAAGTCCTCCGAAATGGCAAGTCTGCTGTCACTTATCATAGGAGCCATGTCATGTAAACCTGTTCCTCAGCACTGTAAAGACATCTGCAGTCTCAAATTGCACTGATGTGAATGTTCACCAGTTTAATTGTTGTGTGTGAACAGACCTTAAATAATGAACTAGAAGTAGCTGTGATGAAGATTTTTAAATTAATAAATCTATCATAAAGTTAGTGACAATTTTCAAAAACACTCACTGAGGATACTAGATACTACAGGCTATAGTGTAGTAATGATAAATAAATGATAAATAAATGATAAATTGTACGAATGGAACTAAATTAAAAAGAAAACAGAGTGAGAATTGCATGGAGCAATAAGACTACCAACGATTCTGAATGAGTTGGGTGTAGTGAATGAAAGAATGAGGAGGAAAATGCAACTGAAAACAAGAGCATCTGTCGCCGCAGTAAATCATCATGTGAGTGTTTGATGGTTAATTAAGTGCTTAAGAACATAACTGCTATAGAAAAACAGAAAATGTTTTTTTTATCATTCACGTCTTTTCTCTCAACCACCACTCTCCCTCTTCTGATTAGCATTGTATGACCTCTGCAGTGCAGCTCTCATCCTAAACTGGTCCTAAATCGATACGAGAGCACTTCCTCCTTTTATCAGCGATGCAGCTCAGGCACAAAGCAGCAGAGCCAGGTGAGATACTTTCAGGTTACCACAGACCAGAGGAATCAGATGTCATGCACAAAGATTTAATCAAATCAACCAGAAGCAGGGAGGAAGTGAAGGACACAGACGTCAGGGTAATAAAACCAGTTTTATCTTCTCCAAGAACAATACTTTTAGAAATTAAATTATACATGCCTGTCCTTTAACCTGCCATCATTATTTTATATAGATGTTAGCAATGAATCAAATGGCTGTGCAGTGTGAATGGATTAGTGCTGATAATGGGATGATAAAGTATTTTTTCACTCCGCTTCCTCATCTTTACAGAGCATGTTTGCATCTTTCTGGTTCCATTTTACAGCCCTTGTCACTGCTCTCATTAGTCTCATTTTCAGATGCAACAGGCATCCTTCACTGAAGCAATCACCAGTGAATGGCAGATAGTTAGCGACTAGCTGGAGAACATAGTGGAAAATTTTGCAGTGAAATTAAGTTTGCCATGTGCAAGGTGATAGTAAGTCTGTTCTGTGTTTGTAGATTGATTCTGCTGCCTGTAAGTGGCTAATAAAATCATACGGATACAGAGTTATATATTATATATAGGATATTTCTATCATTTCACAATGAATTACTTTTTAATTACTGCTAAATATTTGAAGGTTATTGTCTCATGGTGTATTGTATATAAAGTGATTTCAAACAAACATACCAATGTTGACCAAATATGATGCTGAGGTGTCTTTAGTAGTGGAATTAGAAAGACATTCCATTCATACCCCTACACACACACACACACACACACACACACACACACACTCACTTATGACTTGTAATCCCTGCTGCTCATATCAAATGTTAGTCATGCAAATATATTTCATAATACAGAGACTGTTGGTTGCAGCTGAAAGTCCAATTAGAATCCTTAAAAAGTGATTTTTATGGTGGAGCAATTTGACCTCCAGAAATACCAAAAAAAAAAAAAAAAAGGATGATGAATCCTCAAAAAAAAAAAACTTGACCCAGTAACTAATTTAAAATAAAATAGTTGGAAAACAAGACACAGATGTATCATCCAATTAGTCTGGCAGATATCAGGGTCTTCTCTTTTTTCCTGCTGTGCTACACACACACGCACACACACACACACACACACACCCTCAACCCCCAGAGTGATGGCAAGGGAGAAGGTGATGTGAGGAGCGGTGGAGAGGCGAGAAGTGGGAACGTTCGGGGGAACCCCTACTGGGCACGAAGACGCATGCCGCACACACTCACACACATCCATATAGTCTGTACACACACACACACACACACACACACACATCAGGCAGAGCCCTGCAGTCCCACCTTTGACACTAAGCTTCCAGAAGCAGGGAACTCTGGCTCATCCCCACTAACACAGACTGGCAGGTGAAGCTAAGCGCCCTCTCCTTCTCTGTCTGTCTTCTTCTCTTTCTCCACCTCTGTGTGTGTTTCTTTCTTTCCTTTACTTTTCTCTCCTATTTCTGTTTCCTATATCCATCTGTTTCTTTCCCTTACCCCCTCCTCCCCCTCCCCTCGCTCCCTTTTCCTCTCCCCATTCCGCTCTTCCCCTCGGAGGCTGCAGGCTGGGGTTGAACTCATCTGTCAGGATCAGAAAGGGCTGGAGTGACGGGAGACTCCTGTTTCAGCAAGATAAACAGCCAGCACAGATCAAAATACTCTCGCTTTTAAACACACACACATTCATACACGCACACCTTCATGCATGCACAAAGGCACAACACACAAAGCGAGTGATCCATCTCGCACAACGGCGACGTCAGATTGAGGGTGTTAGCTCCTTGTCGGCTTAGAAAAAGGTGCAGCATCCAAATTCAGGGGGCACCTGGTTATTTACCAAGTTAATCATGGAAAATTCTGCTAAACTTGGCGAGAGAACTCAGGCGGCTCATGATTGACGGAGCAAAGACGCAGATATAGATCTTTAGAAGAGAAAAACTAATATTTTTTGGACGAGGCATAGAGACATCTGTATTCGCTTTGACTGATAACGTTGAGAGTGGCTGAATATCTATAAAAAAAAGACTTAACTTCCTTCTCCCTTTTTATAAAAAAAAAAAAAAGACGAGAGCTACTTCAACACTTGCCAAGATGACAACGGTTGCCCAAATGTTCTATTTGATGTTTCGAGCCTCAAGAGCAAGTGGGAGAGAAAGAGTGATACAGAGGGAAAAGAGGAAGAGAAAACCGAGGGGGAAACAGAGAGAAAATAAACTGCAACGAGAGAGGGAGAAAAGGGGAGACTGAAAGCAAATGAGAATGAGAGGAGTGGAAAAGAACATTAGCTTGAGCGGTGCCAAGTTCACTATCTGCCAGCCTGAGGTGTGTGCAGTCCCGGGTGTCGTAGCGGCGGCGGGGGGAGGGGGAGGAGGGGGGCGAGGCGGTGGGTGTCAGGTATGTCTCTCTTTTCAATCCGAGCACTCCAACATGCATCCTCTTTGCTGCAGCTGCTGCTTGCCCGGATAACAAATCATTCCCTACAGCGCCTTCTGGTAACCTCGTCATTCCTGCTAATAACATTTGGAGATGCTAAGCTTGTAAATTAGCGAATCTGGACCGAGGAGATATAATTTATGCTTGTCTCCCGTCCTGAAAGACTTGTCTTGATGGGTAAATTGTGTTTAATTCTTGGAGGAAGCCGTTTTTTTTTCGCGCCCCAGCGTGAGATGAGATTAATCCCTTGACAACCTTTGCGGGCGCACTTCAAAAATTGCTCCCAAATGTCACCACCGCCGCCGCCGCTGCCACCGCCGAGATTTGCGGAGGGCGGAAACTGGGAAGGAACAAGGCACCATGCAGAAATGGGTGCACATCGAATGCACATGATCTTCCCCTATACACACACACACACACACACACACACATTCTCTAAATGTATTTTCTCCCCTTCTTAGCGTACGCAGAAAAACAAAACTCAAGGCACAAGCCGTCACTCGCCCACACACACAGACACACACCTTGCACCCTCCTATAGATTATGTTCTTGTTAGACTGACACACACATACCGTCGCAACTAAAGCTGTATCACTTCGAACTGTTTGAGCGGCGACAGCAGACACATTCACACACACGGGAGCAGTTGTCCTAACACACACACAACACTTACAGCTTGTTCCCCAGATTGCCTTTTACTAATTTGTTCCATTCTGACGTCTTCATACGAGTTTTTGCTTTTGACTTAATGTTTCTTTATGGCTCTGTAAAAAAAAAAAAAAAAAGACACTTTTAGATTTCTTTACCAGGCAGGAAAACATGGCTGGAGATGCCCTATAGCCTAAAGTTGCTTTTTTGTCGCTGCATAAATTCATATATTTATATGCTAAATCCTCAAATCATCTCCACAGAGTGTCAGAAGTTGACTCTAGGCTCCTCATCCCAGCTGGCCGTCGCTGCCGGTGGGGTTCCCTGGACAGGTCGCCTCCGTGATGAGCCCCAGTTCAGATTCAAACTTTCCCGGCAGCTTCTAGATCAACTTCCCCCGAGCGAGGACACAGGGTATCTCTTTCTCAATGACCCAAAGAGCGGTGGATATAACCAACATTCCCAACTGTCAACACATCCGCCTCCTCCTTCCCTGTGTTTGTCTCTCTCCGTGCGGTCTCATCTTCATGCTTTCACTCTTTCCTGGTGGTTGTTGTTTTTTTTCTTTCCCTCAATTCACAGCTGGGGAGAACAGAGAGCGGAGAAAAAAAGAAAAGGCACATAATTAGATTGTAAATGCTTCATGATATACAAGGACTTCAAAGGGCATAACTGAAACGATGAGCAAGTTTTGTGTGTGTGTTGGTGTGTGTGTGTGAACGCATCCCTGTTGACAAGTGCTTCTGCCTGCACGTTTGTTGTCCTCCACGCCTGCCCGCTCGTTATGTGTATCCGTATGCTTTGCGTGTGTTTTGCATTATCATTATCATTATCAAAGAGGGCTGCTGACCCCTCTTTCTACCAGCAGTAAAAAACACTCAGAAGTTCATTTCACACCAGCGTGTGAAGAGTTCAGCTGGGAAGTGCAGCATGACTGAAAACAATGCGCTTTAATGTGTTAAAAATGAGTTGCAAAGTGCTGTTACCCAAAGTTCCACTGACATCTAACCGCCGCATGCAAACATAAAATGACACGCGTGACTGTTTTCATGCAACAAGTCATTTCTGGTAATTACAGTTATTTGTGGCAACCGTCCCTACACACCAATTATACACACGTTTGGGGCATTTCTGTGTGTGTGTGTGTGTGTTTGTGTGCGTGAGGGGGGAAAAAAGTAGAAAGCAAACAATTGTTACATTAAAAAAGAAAATTTGATAAGACAATTCTTTTTTTTTTATCAGTCAACTCCTCTTCAACTTCAAATGCAGGAAGTTAACCTCTGACCTCTGTTGGAGAGGATTAGTCTACTTCCTGTTTCCCGGGTCCACATCTAGCTCAATTTCTGCAAAGGCCTCGGAGCATATTTGCATTTATTTTTGGAAGAACTCTGATGAAATACGTTACATTATGGGAAAAATAGGGGGCTTTAAAGTTGTTTTTGCAGAGCTGAGGGGATGTCATTTAAACAGAACATAATCCATAAGCTGAATAACAAGCAGAGATGTGCGTTCTCTTCCCTCTCCTCTCCCTGTGTGTGTGTGTGTGTGTGTATGTGTGTGTGTGTGTGTGTGTGTGACACAGCTACATAATGTCTGTCTGTCGCTGTCTGAATGTAGGCTGTGGATCTGGCAACATACACTTTACGAGCACACGCACATGCGGAAAGAGCTGTCCTCTCGCACAGTAATGTTTATTTATTGGAACATTTTAGAGACGGCATACTTCTGTCTGTAAATTGACAGCTTGGCACAATACTGAAGGGAAAAGCTCACTGGACCAGTGCTTCGTTTCAAGACTGATTGATTGGCAAGGATGGAGGAAGGAAAATATCCCACTGATTAGGACTGTTTAGTCCATTTATTAGTGACATAGTTGTGTATAAATCATCAAGTCTTATACTAATGTTAGCAGATCATTAATATGGTTTACACTCTACAATAAATTAATCTAGTTTGTAGTTCCTAACAAGTTTAAATGGATCCAAGCTTCTGTAGTTCTTAGACAAATGATTCACTGAAAGGATTTTCCAATTTAATAGCTACCAAATAAAGACTTTAAACTGGTATACACCAACCAAATGATTTGATCTATTTTTATAAATGATTTATTTAGCATTAATAAGCCCATGTTACAATATGTCTATAAAATATTTGGTTAATAAACTATAAAATTACGACTGGAGAGTTCCCTAACAATACAATGCATGCTAGAGGAGGGTGTGAACCAGCCTAAAGGATTTTTCACAACCTGGCAACCCAAAAGTTGTTATATTAATGGATTATAACTAATCAATATATCATTAATTAACTATTAACAAGCCGTTAAATTAGAAACCTTCAAGTAGGATTTTCTAGCTAATTGGTTTTACACTTGAAGCGGTAATTAAATTGTAGGACTTAATGAGGAAACAGTTTTTTTTTAAATATCACATAATGATATAAGGTGATATACAATGTTTTATTTAATGCAAACACTGTTGCATTAGAATTTGCAGACATTTAAAGAGCAGTGGGTGAGCTCTGATTTTGATTGTTAAAGAAAACAATACAAACTTTATTCACAATTTTACCCAAGTTTATACCATGAATATAATTGTCTTGTTCTTGAATTCCATGTTGTTTTTGAGTACTTAGAAATGTGCAGTTGACTGGCAGCCTGTAGTTTCTGGGTAATTAATCCTTCAAATTGTCCAAAAAAATCTCCTGCTGTCACTTGTAGCCACTAAAGTGTAATTTAAAGTATATGCAGCAGTATATGGTTTTTACAGACACCGTTAGGAACAGGCATAAAGTGCATTTACAGATTACTGAGGTCCGTTTGTAATTTGTATTTATACTGTCAAATATACAGTGTTAAGTTAGTGATAACAAGCCGATCGTTCTGTAATGACTACAAGCGTTCTGGATTTCACATCAGATTGAGCAGAGGCGGTGGAACATCTGTAATCCAGCTTTCTCAGAAGGGAACATGGGAAACTATTTATATAACACAGACACCTTCTCAAAATTAAAAAGCAATTATTATCTCACTTTCTACAATGGGATCTTTTAGTTTTGACAAATCGCTCATCAGTTACTGTATCTGAGACCAAACCTTAATTTGGGCAAACAAGCGGAACCTGCATAGCTCAACTGTTTATTATATGAAACCACTACTACTGTTATATAAAAATACTGATTATTATATGAAAACATGCTGTTGCAACTTTGAACATCAGCACAAACCTTGATATACGTGTCACAGCCGAAAAGCTCCGCCGTGAGACACTTTGTGAGCGAAGCTATCCCACAGACCTCGTCCTCTGCTGAAGCCGGGCTATCTGACTTGTGTTTATGGAGCTGTGTTTTGTGGTCAGAGTGGTCTCTCAGCTGTCCCCGAGGCCTTGTAAAGAGCCTCACCACAGGGCTGCTTAGCCACACTGCGCTCCGACCACAATACCAGAACTCACACATCTGTTGAGCAGCAGCATGCAGGAGCTCCAGAATTTATGTCTGGGAACCGGCGGGACATCAGGAGGTCTCGCTCTGTAACTTTGAAAAGTTCTTTGGCTCTAAACAGTTGTTTCAGCTTTGTGCTGCGATTTATCATCGCAAATACATTTCGTTACATGCTTGTTGAAGTGGGAAATGACTTAAAAACAGATTCGGGTCATGCTCTGAGTCAAAGTTTGAAGCTCCTTTATTTAATATGTGGCCCGTGATTGCAAAGTTCCACAGATCCATTGTGTAAAAGTATTTTCTTTCAAACAGCTCTTTATTTCTTCTATTTTGCAATATTTTGCGTCTTTTATGAGGCGGCTGGAACTCTACCAGAGCGACGATGTGAAGATAAATTCCACCGATTATGCATAATCGGTTGGAATTTCCCTTTTTGATTAATGCTACCGAAAGCTTTTCATTATCCAAAAAGCATTTCAGTTACATAAAGCATTCATTTGAATTAATTTAAAGCATTCCAGAACAGCGTGAATGAGATTGCTTTGGAATTTCAATGAACATCAACACTCTGTACGTTTTGTCCTGAATCTTTTCTCACACATACTTACACACACACACACACACACACACACACACACACACACACACACACTCTGCCTGCCCTGTGTCACAGCTATGAAGGCTAACACATGCCATTTAAACAATCACCCCAATCCCCCCCTCATCTTCAGGAGTTATGGGCCTAAATCTACTCATAATACACAGCTCACTGAGGGTGTAATCCCTGGGAACATCAGAATAAATCCATGCTATATCCGCTACATGCAGACTAGCAGGCCAGGACCAGGGCCATTATGGTGGAGGCTGAAGGAAGAGGAGGAGGTGGGTTAGCAAAGGGCGCTAATGGGTCGTCTATGAATTCATATTAACACGGAGCCATTAGGACACCTCCATCCAGGAAATCCCTGTGACCCAGCTGTTCGAAGTTTAAACTTTAAATCCCTCTGCTATCACAACTCTTCCTGTCTCTCTTTTCCTCAGTTTCTCTCCCTCTCTCCACCACACTTGTGGCTGGATCGTCCTGGATTTGTCCCAAATGGACGGGGGGAAAAAAGGCCTTAACAATTCCGCACGGGGGCCCCAGGGGGTGGTGGGACGGAGCCAGCTGGTCATATTTGGTTGCAGCGAGAGGGGAGACACAGAAGCCGAGGAGGACAACCAAGAGGGCACTTCGTCTTTCACCGCAACCTTCCTGTTAACCTTTTGTCCGATTAATAAAAATAAACAGATAAACAAAGCTGGCAGAATTAAGTGGATCTCGACTCTGATTCAAAGTCAACTGTCAGGACACATGGCTGTCTGCTGTGTGCCTTGTGGCGTCCGCACGCTGGGGAGATCCTTATATTAAAAACAGGAAAAGTCCAAAGCGAAGAGAGAGGAATAAGTGGGCTTTTTAATCTTGGAGCAAAACGAAGCGACGAGGCGATCAAATTAAAAATGCGAGCGCTCTCTCTCTTTCTCCCTTCCTCGTTGGGTTTCTCCGTCTCTCGGCCTTTCTTTCCCAGCCCTGAGTGAGCAGCCAACTCAGCCATCTTAGAGACGGCGGGCGGGGAGGGAGAGGGGCCCCTGGGCTCTTTGGCTCCTTGGCTGGACGACAGTTTCCTGGCCTGAAGGGGTCAGCGGTGGGCTGTCTGAGAAACTGGCAGCTACTGAGGTTCCAGAGGGGATGTTTTTCTGGAGGTGGTGGTGGGGGGGTGTAGGGGGGTGGGCAGTATCTTGTGGCTGGTTGGCATGGAGCGGACACTGCCAGTTTCCAAACGCCGTTGTTGATGCCAGGCCCCGCTGAGCACTTACACATTACGCTACACACAGGAAACAACCAGAGGCACTGGAGGCCTGGCGCTATAAAGCCCTGACAGATTCATAAGAAAACGATAGGGTGCCTTATTTATTTAGGGTGTTCCTACCGTAAGGTTTCACAACTCCCAATACTCCAAACAATTATCTGTTGCGACACAGGGGGAAAGGAGGGTTTAATTCCTGCTAGAAATCAGACTTCATGAATGAATTTCCCAAGAATGTGTTTGGTTTCCACTCGTCTCTTTCTCCTCTGTAACTCCTGCCATGTTGACGTCTTACAGCGTGATGCTTTCTGTGTGAAGGTATTCTTACACTACCGTTCAAAAGTTTGAGGTCACCCAGACAATTTAGTGTTTTCCATGAAAAGTCACACAAGTTGTAAAAGGAATAGAAAATGTTATTACATCAGCCTTCTAATGCAATGAATGAATGCATTGTACCATTAGAACACTGGACTGATAGTTGCTGGAAATGGGCCTCTATACACCTATGTAGATATTACACCAAAAAACAGATGATTGCAGCTAAAATAGTCATTTACCACATTAGCAATGTATAGAGTGTATTTCTGATTAGTTTAAAGGCATTGGGGAAAAAACAGTGTTTTTCTTTCAAAAACAAGTAAATTTCTAAGTGACCTCAAACTTTTGAACAGTAGCGTACATGCTGTATAGTGTTGGTTGAAACATCAGGTAGTGAATAATATTAAAGACGAGTGTGTCACAGGTCGCTACCTCATCTCACCCAGTTTGCACCCAGCTGTAAACACGGCAGCACAAACGAGGAATCCAGGTTATTTGCGTTATTAGACCTCATCTATCAGTAGCTGCAGCCGTCGGGAGGAACAGCCGAGTCCGTCTCTGGCACCTCTCCCCAGCACCTACGCGTGCGAGTGGTGAAAGACGGCGAGCTACAATCGGGCGTGTCATTTTCCGCGTCCCTCGGCCAAGTCGCAGCAAGAATGTATGACTCCACGATCGCCGATCGATCTTGACAGACAGAAATATTTTGGAGTCTGAGTCTCCTTTTTGGGAGCACTGTTGGAAGCTTATTGCAGCGCATCGTACGGTCTATTTGGACAGAGTCATTCCTTCCAAGACAACAAAAATGATGATTTCAGCAGGTTCCTAATATAGAGAAGACAAAATGTCATCTATTCTGTTTTTATTAGTCTGACCCTCATATTTATATACTTTCTTCCTAAATATTCCCTGCATGATGAAGTTAACTTGTCTTTTCCTTCATATATCCTGTCCTCTTATTATAGTTCTTTGTCCTTTTCTCTAATTCCTCCTTTTCCCATAATGCCCGTCTCTGGCTTCTTTACCCTTATTTATTTTACCTCTGTCCGGTTTCTTCTTCTTTCCCCTGTCCCAGTTTAATCCCTGTGCCTCCTTCATAAACCCCTCATCCTCCCATTATTCCTTTTCCCCATGTCCCCCTGCTTCTTCGTATTTCCATATCCCTGAGCTGATTCCCTGGTCCCCTCGCTTTCCAGCCTGTTGTATTCCCTGTCTCTCTTCTCATCCGTTTATCACTGGCCCTTGTTCTGTTAATCCCCGAGGGTTTTGTTTATTTGTGTTGGAGCTGCTTTTACAGCTTGCGACTGACCCCACCTATTTTCTCACCAGTCATTTGAACAGCAGGGCTGCTTTGCAGCTACTCCACCAATTAACATACCATTAGCATAATATTTGCATGTGTGCATTAGGGTGTTGATGGGGAGAGAAAATAACAGTTTTACAGTTTTTTTTTCTTGTCTCAAAAAAATATATATTTCATGTAATGACGTTAAAGCGCCCACGGCTTCTTTATCTCATTTCTGTACTGCTGCTCAGCAGACATTGTGTTTTCAAGTTTGCTGTGAAAAGTTAATGTGGCTCCTGTGTGATCGGCCCACCTACACATTAACATCAGACGATCCGTCACTTCTACTCTTCCTATTTGTTGTATCACGATTTATGTTTTAATCAGACTCTTACATAAATGTCAAATTATCACTTCAAAATAAACAAGAAAAACGGTGTGAACTTTGATATTCTCCCACATCCGCTAAGACTTGAATTCTTGGTTAGTTTTTTCCAAGTTTTGTAAATGATGATGCAGTGTGAGGTTTCTGCAGGAAGAGAAGTCAGATTGTTGAGGTCAAAGGTGAAGGAAAGGGACTGGAGAGGAAAGAAGGAACACACAGGAAGGGTTGTGAATGAAAGAATCATTGAGAAAGTGTTAATCAAGGCATGAACGCCGCTAGATGAAGGGAAATTTAAAAAAAAGAAAGATTATTTTGATGGGACAGACAGGGATGGGGGTGAAAGTAGGCCAGCTGCTGCTGATGAAGTCGGTGAGGTTTTTATTTTTATTTATTTATTTTTTTGTGGCGTCTGCGCAGACGAGGCGATGTGTCAGAGGCGTCGAGCCGGTTTCCAAGTCTTGATCAGGGATCAGCCCACGGGGGCCTCGCTGTAGCACTGCACTCCACGCCTGTCCCTCACACACCGCCACGCCTGTCCCTCACACACTGCCACGCCTGTCCCTCACACACCGCCACGCCTGTCCCTCACACACCGCCACGCCTGTCCCTCACACACCGCCACGCCTGTCCCTCACACACCGCCACGCCTGTCCCTCACACACCGCCACGCCTGTCCCTCACACACCGCCACGCCTGTCCCTCACACACCGCCACGCCTGTCCCTCACACACCGCCACGCCTGTCCCTCACACACCGCCACGCCTGTCCCTCACACACCGCCATGCTCAGATCGGTCACATTAGCCCGTCGCTCAAAGACTGACAGCAATTTCTGATTGTTTCTCATGTCAGGCTGTTTCCTTTGCATTGAATCCTGACTGAAGGAATCTGCAGTGAGAAAAGAAGAAGTTACACACACACACACACACACACACACCGTTATTAAGGATTCTATCTGCTTGGTCATTGACCACCTAAGATGCCACTTTTTTTCTCCTTCTTTTACCATCACAGTCTTTTGCCGCTCCAGAAACAACAGGAGCCAGACAAAAGTGATTAAACGTAATTTGTCGCACGCTTCTAAAAGACACAAGGACGGAGCAGTGCTGTCATGTGATAATGTGCCATGTGCTACATGTGAACTGTCACACATTAATCCTACGTGTAAAAGTACTCACACTTAAAGCCTGGAAAATAAAGTAACGTGTGGCAGGCTGCCAAAATGTGAAAAATAATATATATATTTAATATACCATATGCTTGCATATTTATATGTTATTTAGCATCGTGTTACTTTAATTTTATGGCTTGAGTGCAGGCACTTTCTGATATGGGATGATTTTATGGACTCTTAATGCATCAGCCACCTAATATTAATGGCAAACAGCCTCCTCACTTTTTTGGCATCATTTGAGAAATGAGGAATTACTTGATGAAATATTTGGAATTTTTTTGCAGCTTAAGTACTTTGCTGAAATCATTTTTATGAGACTTTTACGATCACCTTTCCTGTTTTTTTTTTTTTAATGATGCTGCAGTTTGTGTATATACACCAGTGTGTTAGACGGGGATTACTGTAGCACACCTGCCTCCATCAAACATGAAAGAATAAGAAATGCCACCACCAGATAAACATATATTTGCAATAGTATCATTTTAGGGGCTAGAATGAATATGTAATTAGAATATTTTGTTTGCTATTTTGATTGCTACAAACTGAATATGATTTTTTTCAGCTTTCAGCAGGCTTTTCTTACATTTTATTTTTTGATATTAAACTGATAGTTAATGTTAATCTTGTTTTTTTCCATCTCAAATTCATGCATTTAGAGAGTTCTTTTCATCAGTAAAACATAATAAATAACATTGTTTGTTATTATGTTATTTTGCTGTCACGTCAAATATTTTAATATCAAGCATTTTGTCTGTAAGCCTCTTGGCTCCTTTTTCTTCTTTTTAATTCCACTCTGCAGCTCTAGAATCCTCTATACACAGTGTGTGTGTGTGTGTGCGCGTGTGTGTGTGTCCGACCCTACCTCCTGCATAGAGAATCATATAAATGTAGTTGTATAGTATATATCTAGCAGGCCTGTTGGCCCTGGCTGCTCTGCTGCACTCAGCTCTCTAGCTGCTCTTGTCTCTGTGTAATCCCTCCTCCTCATGAATACATTAACGCCGGAGCCTTAAACTCAGCTTAGCTGGCGGCTCAGCGTCACAGCACATCCTATTACCGACTTTAAATCATTAATGTGACATCGTTTTCACTCAATTTCCAAACACCCACGGTCGAAAAACTACACATTTCACCGAGCCAGTGCAGAAAAGGCCGTGCTCAAAGTCGCACGTTTGGCTGGACGCATGCGCTTGGGTGCGAGCATCAAACCAAATATAGGTGCGTGACATTCATGTACACAACTCTCAAATAGTTTTGTGGTATAAATCGTGTATGTGCACAAGCAGAAAAAGTTAAATGACATGCACAGAACATACGAACAGACATTCAAATGTAAATATGTGCCCACTGTAATAGTTTTTATTCTTTTGTCTCAACTATTGTGATGGAAATAGCCAGTGGGTCATTGTGGTTTAAGCTGAGCCGACTCCTATAGTACACCTTAAGGGTGTGTGTTCGTGTGTGTGTGATTAATCTGTGAGTCTAGCCACCGTTTGCTTCCTCCAGCATTTTCGTGTACTGCTGACAATAAAGGAAAAAAGAAAATCTGAATCCCATCTTCTTGCTCCTCAACTATTCACATAAACCTTTTCTCAGGTTTTTACCTCCAGGCTGCCTCTGAAAAATTCACAATGCCCAGAGAACAACTAAGTCCTTCACTTACCGTAGGAGTTGTGGATTTGCCCCCATCGCGCCTCTTTATTGCATCAAAAGGGCTTTTTTTTCTCGTGTGTGGAACTATGGTAATTAGCAAAGCACGTAAAATCATCTCCTCTGAGTGCATTTAACTGTTTTCATGAGCAGTGCGTTGGACCGGGCGGTGGGGGTTGATTGCAGAACATATGGACACAGATGGGGACAGGATTTTAATGGGCACGCTGAGTGGGGTTTTGTGTTTTTAACCCTCAAAAGTGGGGGAACGAGCATCCTGAACATCCTTAACCAAGCATCAATTAAAGATTTGCTTTTAAATTGGTTGACAGCAGTACGGGCATCTGGCGTCAGGCTCTCTGACGGGGCTTACAGCGAGATGGAGAAAACATAGTCTTCCCCCTTTTCTTTCTTTTTTTTGTTGTTTTTGTGACATTCTGCACATACATTTCATCACTCACCTCCCCTCCCTCCCCTGTCCCTTGTTGTGCTTAATTAGGTTATCAGGTTGCTAACGGGCCGTGATTCGGCTCCACGCCTCCCAGCTGGCCCTCTGATTGGAGGGGCAAGAAGGTGGACTTAGCATAATTAACACGTTGTTATGGAGATGATTGAATTGTTCGGCGACATGCAGCCAGCGCCGCCGCTGTGATCGCTCACGTTGTGTCACTGGGTGGAAAAAGGAAGAAAACGCAGGTGTATAATAACTGCAGCAGCACTCCAACATAATGGTGTTCAAAATCTAACATACACTGCTCACAAGTTAGGGATTATTTGAGACTCATACATTTTGGAGTAATAATTATGAAATGAATGAAAATGGTGTTTCTTCTCATTTGTTGGTAGTAATATCAGGTGACCTTTTACTTATTTAATTAAAATTCAGACCAAATAAGAAAAGCACTCATAAATAATATCCCTAACTTATTGTGTAGTGGAAGTCCAACAGCAATTCTACTTGTAAATGTGACTTAAAATCAAAATCAATTAAAATCAAGTGTTGATGCATTCACTGTCCTATCACTCAATTACATCTCTGTTAACAAAGTCTTCTGAAAAGCAGCACATTGCAGTGTATATGTGTCTGTTAGTGTGAATGTGTTGGACTGTAGAGCGGTTGTGTGATGTGTTCATGGAGGACAATAAGTGACCAGGACCAGCAGAAGTTTTACTGAACACATTGCTGTCTTTATTAGAGCCTTGTCTGGCAGTAATACTGAAAAAAAAGTGAACTTAGAACAGATGGTGGTGGCAGCCCACGGCTTTTTTTTTTCCTGTTTTTCTTTTATTTCTTTGATATTTTTCTTTATTTTTTTGTGAGAGTACTGCGACTCCTGCTTTTCTGTGGCATGGATAACATCAATAAAAGAGACAGAGGGAGAGAAAAAGAAATATACAACTTATATTACACTGTGTTATGAACAAAATATAAATCTATAACTCTATGTTATATTTACATAATTATCTTTCTTGATTTTTCAAGTTGAGATGGTAAGATATTTTTTTTTAACTTGTAATAATTCTTACTTTGTTTTGAGCTCCACTCATGACTTTGATTGTCTTAAATAATATTATCGTCATCATCATCATTGTCATTGTCTTGATATGGGGACAGACCTTGCCAGCAGGGATGATTGACGTCTTAATGCCCCCCCACCCCCCATCCCCTGGATACCCTAAAAAATGGATCGATCCACTTAGTCCCCTCTCTCTCCAGCATTGGGTTGAACCATGGTGTGATAACAGGGGTGACTATACAGCAAAATTAAGAGGCTCATTATGTGGCATGTAGTGAACACCTATAGCGAGAATGATTGTGAACGTGGGGGATCACTATGTGACAGCACACCTGAAGAGTAGTCATGGCTCCTGTAGCATTGTGTGGAGCTCAAACAAAGCAAAGGGCTCCTGATGAGAAGTGACTTTAAAGATACTGTAGATAAGCCTGGTCGCCTCCCTCTCTCTCACTCACACACACACACATGCACACACACAGTGGAACATCCTTGGTGGAATCGTAGTAAACACTGCTTTCCTATGGTTAAAAAAAAATCACTGATTTCACGAAAACAATACATATGTACAGGTTTTAAAAATCTAGAATTCTAGATTTCAAGAAACAGAAAAAAAGGACAGCATAGGATTTGTTTGGTTGTCATGATAATCTCTTCGTTTTTAAATGTGTGTGTCAGTGATTGTGTGTGCATTTAATAATGTGTGTGTGTGTGTGTGTGTGTGTGTGTGTGTATTCCAGCCCAAAGATATTCCACTGTGTCTCGGTGAGGCGGCCAAACTAGTAAACGGGGACGGGACTCTTTGTTCACAGAAAACAGTTTCCGAAAGTGATGAAACTGATTCCCCCCTCCCCTCCCAAAAAAAAGACAAAATAAAAGAGAGGAAACTTCACATTATACATTATAATAACCATTACAAATAAAATTATAATAACAATAAAAAAAAAATCATGTTCTTCTTTATCTCTGACTGCAGAGTCTGAGTGCTTTTAGAAATGGGTTTGGACATGAAAAGGTTACGTCTTCAGCTTGGAGGAGGGGCTGCGTCGAGTCTGTCAGTCCAGCTCACTGTCCGTCCTGACGCCACCCGCCCACCCTCCGCGGGATTAATACAAAACAAACGCATCAATAAAAGAAGGGAACAAAGTAATGCGAAACAAAGCAAGGTAAAATGACAACTTTTTTTGTTTAGATCTAAATACCTACCAGCTAAATAGAATAATGTTTCATTGACTGTCATAGTTTCATATGGTCATAAAAACCCGATAAAGAGGAGAAAAATAAATTATACTGTACATAACTTACTAAACTTAGGAAACGCTGACCATCCTTATAATTATTGTTAATAATATTAGACTAGAGGCAGTTTGAAGAGAAATAATAAAATACAGTATTCAAATACAAACAAACACTGACTGGCTGATTTCACCTCGGCTCCGCCCACTGGGGACAGCAGGACGACATTAATTGGAGGGAGCAGGAAAACACTGAGGGACATAACAACAGTTGTGTGAGTGTGTGTGGTAGAGTAGTTAACAGCAGCAGTAAGAGTTGCCTGTCCTTTTTTTTATCTTTTAGATTTTACGCCCAATAAATGAGAACACACGCAGACACACACTCACGCTGTTGGATGTTTCAAGCTAAGTCGCACTGCTGTTTTGCCCCTAGGACGAGATCACGAAAGAGGTGACGGGTCAGAAGAAAAACTGGTGGATTGTCTCACAACACAGTGCTTTTCCGCTCCGTGACGCCAGAGAGACTTTCCCTTCCCCACCCCCTGAAAATCCCTCGATGTGGGACAGTCCAAGCTGTGGTCAGTCCTGGCTGGACTGTCCCATAGGATTCTTAGCGAGGAGGGGGGGATCAGGCAGTCCCAAAAACACAGAAAAAAGGGGGGAACCGCTGACAGCACACTTCGAGGTCGAAGAAAAAGATATCTTTTTTTTTTTTGTTAAAAATAAACATGTCTGATGTCTTTCAGGTGCTTTACAACAAAAGGGGAAGAAAGAAATGTCTCTTTTTTCCTATTATTATTCAAACTTGTAGCACAAAACAACAAATCACATTCACAAGCCACTTATTGGCACCGTGTACCTGAGTGAGAATATTATAGAACCAAGAACAAAAAAAAGCTGTTTTTTAAAAAGTGTCTCTTGATAATAAACAGGTCCGCCATCTTAAAGTGTCATCTGTTCGCCTTGGACAGGTCCACTGTTGTGTCTTTAATTTTAAAATGTCTCCTTGTCTACAAACGGGTCTAAAAGGTCGCTTTCTGACTTTTACTTCTCCTCACTCATGGCATGACGCTCGCCTCGGTATCAGACTCTTGCAGTAGTACTTGAATATTCCGCAGCGAGCTTCAGAGCTGGCTTGGATCGTCTCTTCCTCCCAGACTCCAGTTTGTGTAACAGTCAGTGTGAGTGACAGGTCCTGTGCTTCAGTTGATTGATCAGATGCTGGTATCAGGACTCCAGTGGGAGGGATTTGGCTCTGAGAACAGAGTCTGCGTTAAACTGGAGGGAAACGGGTGGCGGGTTTTTGTGAGATCGGTGATTGGCGAAAGAGAACGTTTTCTTTCTGATTGGTGGGTTTGGGATTTTGAGGGATTAACCAGCTGTGATTGGATTTAAAAATAGGCGACTCTCACGCCGTCCTATTGGGTGATATGGTTCTCGTTATCGCTGGTGTAATCAGCCTCTTCGTCCTCGTAGTCGAAGTCGTCGTACACGTCGCCGTTGCTGTCGTCCAGCCGTAGCTCCTCCTGTTTTATGCGTGGCTCGTCCCCCTTCAGGCCGACCATGTGGGGGGGCTGGTGGTGGTTGGCGTTGGGCTCGGGGCTGCTGGACATGCTTGAGTGTTCTGAGGGCATCTGGGGTGACGGCATTCCTGCCATGGACAGGGCACCTGGGTAGACCACGCCTGCTGAGGACAGGGGCATCTGGCCTTGTTGCCTGTGATGCACAGAGAAGGGACAAATATATTATTACGTGACATTTTGTCTTAAAAAATTCTACTTCTGAGGATTATAAATGCTCAGTGTCTCCTTAAGCAGTGGTTCCAAATCTTATTTGTCTGATGACCCCTAATCACCCAAGTAAATATATTTCCCCAGTAGTTTTTTATTCCTTTTTGAAGCCTGAAGAAAAACCATCAAGTAAGCGTTGATTAGTTGAAATTCAAAATAAAAATAAAATGCAGAAATGTCTTTTTTAACTTTGCTATTCTCATGATTTGTTAGGGTTCTGACCAAGCTTTTTTTAATTGGCATTACTCAAAAAAGAAAATAACAAACATAATAAATTTAAATTCTCTAAGGGAAGGAAACCTGTTTACACTGATACTTAGAAAAAGTAACTGAAAAACGTATAAATTATATTAATTTAGATAAATTAAATTTGTAAATTCTACTAATATATAACTATTTGTTTCTGTCCCATATATGTTCCTCTAATAATTCCCTCACCCCACACTGAAATATTGTCTCATTTCCTGTCGGCGGGACCTCATGATGGCCTTGTACTCGCCGATGCGCAGCTTCTTCCCGTCCACCAGGCAGGTGCGTTTGGGCCGTGGCTTGTACTTGTAGTCTGGGTATTTTTCCAGATGCTGTTTGCTGAGGCGAGCCTGCTCCTCGTAGTAGGGCTGCTTCTCCAGGTTGGTCATTGCTTTCCAGCGTGAGCCTGGATGGAGGAGAAAGGAACTCATTGTTAATGATAATAATGATCCGTTTCGGTTCTGTCTTACTTTGTAAAAATGGCTACAAAGAGCCTTTAAACAACAGAGGAAGATGAGAGATAAAAGTGGCATTAAATAAAAAGCACAGTCAGAAAAATAACAGCAAAGCAGTAAACATGAAAAATAAATCATTAAAGGGGGGGTTAGGATCATTTTATAGGCGCAATGATAAAAATCTTTTTGAAGATGTGATTTAAATTGAGCGCAGAGATCAATTACATTGTGTGCAAGGAACAAATGTGTGTGTGGCATGCATGACCCCACATCACATGCGCATACCGTCACACGTGTGACAGCATTTAAGGAACGCTTCCACACATTCATACATACACACACACAATTGATGGTGGAAGTTGATTGGGGTCAGAAAGAGAACAAAAAAGCGAGCAAAAACGAGGTTAATGAGGAGAGTTGCAAGGACGACAGGTGCTCATCGAAACTAATGAGGACCTCACTTAACCTGCTGCCATGTCTCTGTTTCTGCTCATAGATTTGTATTATCAGGCCCCAGTGTTGCATGCATGTGTGTGGGTGTAATCTTGAGCATGTCTTCCCCCTGTGTGTTTCATATCTGGTCTGAATTTGCACTTGACTACTGTATGTTTAATGGGTAAAAGCTGTCAGCACTTGGTCTCTCTCTCCCCCTCTTCTGCGATCTGTTAGCAATTGAGAGCGAGAAAGAGAGAGGAGGCTTATTAAAACCAGATTTCCCTGTGTTATAAAACGCTTAGGAGCTCTTTAAAATGTCAGGGCCGATCCCGGCGGTCTGGGGGAAATGTCAGGCGGCCTCGCGCTGCTTGTTTAATGCATAATGAATTATATCATCATTTGTCGGAGGCTTGCTCTCCCCAGCCGTTCATTAACAGCCGCTTACACGATGCCACTGCTTGTAAGGAAATCCCTCCTAGTGCGTGTTTGTGTGAGAAAGTGGAAATATACACCCTGCAGTACATGCATCTTCCTCTCGCTTGGGTTGAGATATAAAGGTGGAGCAAAGGCTCTTGTCACTCAAGGCAGCAGGCAGATGGTGTGTGTGAGAGGGTGCGGGTTTTTTTTTTTTTTTTTTTTTACCGAGGATCTTGCTGATGTTAGAGTTGTGCATGTCAGGGAAGGCCTGGAGAATCTTTCTCCTCTCGTCCTTGGCCCAAACCATGAAGGCGTTCATCGGCCGTTTGATGTGTGGCTCGCTGCTGCCGCCGCGACCTCGAGCCTCCCGAAATATTCTGGAGTCTGACACGCTGGGGGAGCCTGAGGAGGAAATGATGAAGAGGAAGGGTGTTAAAGAAATAAAGATGTACAACAGGTGCTTTCAAAAATCAGCTCCTCAAATTATTTTAATCACATCTTTTTCCTTGCAATTAAAAAAAAAACACTTTTTCTCACTTCCTAACTGTGTGTGTGTGTGTGTGTGTGTGTGTGTGTGTGTGTGCGTACCGTCAGAGTCTCCACTCATGGTGAAGTCCAGCATGGCGTGGCTGAACTTGTCCTCTGCCTGCTGCTTCAGCTGTTGACTCAGACTCTCCAAGGCAGCCTTTTCCTGAACAACACAAACAGTTCACAGTTGCAGTCGGTCAGCGAGTGAGTCAGTGACTGTGAATATGTGAATGAATGAAACCGTGGACCTGCAGTGATGCTGAAATAATTGTCTGGTTTCCTTTTTTACGCCCAAACACCTCATTGAATTTAAATTGATTTCCTGACTCAGAGGAGAATATTCCCTTCAGGATGTTATCTCTGATATTATTTATGTCATAGCTGTCTAATTTCTGAAGATGTATAAAATCCTTGGGAGAGGGAACCAAAGAATAAATTAATCTCAATAATTTACGATTAATAAATAGCTTTTTTATTATTAATGGATCAAAACTACTGGGAGAAACCAGAAAATAAAACAGCACTGTTTTCATCAGACCATTTGTTTCAATGTGAAAATGGTAATGTTAACATCAATAGCAACAATAGCAATAGAGTGCTATGCGTCTGCATGCTTGAATGCACATCTGTGTATGTGCATGTGCAAGAATGTTGATTACATTTAGTCCTATTTGAATGTTTACTGCTGTGTGTGTATACTGTATATTCCATGTGTGTGCCTGCGCGGCAGCAACTCCTGGCAGCCACCTGCGAGAGTGGAGTGCAGCGGCTTGCCTCTCTAGCAGAGGCCCCCGAGGGTCGACGCATTAGAGAGAGAGAGAACGAGAGAGTGCAGAGCGGTACGAGAGCGAGGCCATGCTGCACGGCCCCCTGGGCATTTATTACAACCAATAAAAGGCTGATTTACTGAGCATTTACATGCTTAATGCAAGCAGCCGGCACACTCTAGTCCAGAACCTGACTGTTGACGCACACACACACACCGCGGCACAGCAGCAGCCAGCGTTTTACAGTTTAATTATACGATTAGGAGCACTACCCAAAACACTGTCGTCTTCTAAAACAACCTTCCAAAAAGTGTCCCTCTCCATTTACACGTGACCCTGGCAAGCTGGCTGGCTGGCTGGCTGGATGGAGGGAGGGAGGGAGGGCAGAATGATAATGAAATGCATTTTCTCTGTTTTTAGTCCAACCGAGTTTAATTGTTAGAGATAATTTTCACTCCGGATTGCAATAAATATGGCTAAAAAGACCGAGAGGGGAGAGGGAGAAAAAACGCCTGACACATTGTGGAATATGTTCAGGTTTTTTTTTGCCATTTAAAAAGTATTTTATTTTAATAAATGAACAATAATCTGCCAGTAGGGTGGAATGATTTTGTCATTTTGTATGTATATTAGAAATATTGTAAAAGAATTTTCTTCATTTCAAAAGAGCCTCGTTCAAACCTCAAAAAATGTGTCTTGCACGTTTCGATTAGATTAGATTCAATATGATGCTACAAAGGGCTTTTGGTGTGTGTGTGTGTGTGTGTGTGTGTGTGTGTGTGTGTGTGTGTGTGTGTGTGTGTGTGTGTGTGTGTGTGTGTGTGTGTGTGTGTGTGTGTGTGTGTGTGTGTGTGTGTGTGTGTGTGTGTGTGTGTGTGTGTGTGTGTGTGTGTGTGTTAGGCAGAGACAGAGCTGAACAGGGAGACGGAGTGGATGTCAGCCTAGTCTGACATTAAGCCCCAGCACAGTACATGAGAAAAGTGGATTGAATGGCTGACACTCGAGCCAAGACACAAAGTAGCGACAAAACTAATCCTCTGAGTGTGTCAGAGATGACAGTGTTGTATCTGAATGCTGAGAGCTCGCTGCCTTCACACTCACGCAGCACAAAGCCAAAGGGCTGAGGAAACAGAAGTCCGCATGGTTTCGGAAGCTGATAAATGGGCACAGTCTTCAAAAAAAACAAAATTGTAAAAAGTGTACCTAACACTACTCCCAAAAATACTACTATTTCTATTCTTATATTTACATGAGAAAATACGTTTACGGAGAGAAATATATTCATGGACCAGGCTGTCAAAATTCTAAATAGTATTGACCCTTATAGATGATCGCTTTTTCACCTCATAAGCTAAATCTTATACTATAAGGTAACATACAGCCATTTAACAAGAAATGACAAAGATTGTGCAATGAAATTAGGTTGAGCATTTACTGTCCCGTTTATTGTCTCCATTTAATGCAATAAAAATGTGGAACCAGCTGTAAAATCCATGTGTATTCCTGAAAAACAGCAAAAGCCTTTGATATTCATCCTCATTTCTCCATAACTTCCCCCTGGTGTGAATCTCATTGGCTATTAGACTAAAGCCTGTGAAGAATCTACAGTATATTACTACGTATAGTACAATAGACTTTGGTTTATGTTGAATTACAGATAGATCAGTGTGGGTTTGACTGTTGGAAACACATCAGACGAGACAAAAAAAAAAAAATTAAAAAAAGGAAGAAAGAGACAGATAGAGCTGTTGAATGTCAGTGGTGAGATGCTTCAAGCGTGCTGTTGCTCTCTGTCTCTCCGTGTGTGTGTGTGTGTGTGTGTGTGTGTGTGTGTGTGTGTGTGTGTGTGTGTGCGCTCTAGCTGACTCCCAATGTGTTTAACAAATAACCACAATTTAGCCACGCTGCTGAGGAGCCGGCGCCGTCACTTCGCATTACCGTCTCTCCCCGACGCTCCTCTCCACCACACACATCACACATGCACATAGCCCCGCAGTGCACTGCCTTACAGACACACTCATTACCTCCTGAGACGCCTCTGGTTTCACCTTATCCCTGTTTAGCTTCAACACATTTCAGTGAGCACATTGTACACCAATTTTTCCTCCTACATGTTGCAGTAGGCATAGCATATGGCAAGACAAATTATTACACACTGAGGTGGCAACACGTCAGTCTGAAGACTTTATAGATTTTGATTATGCATTTTTTGGAGAGATTTAAGGAATTTGTGAGGAGCTATGAATTTAATTTCTGATTGATATTTAGTTTGTAACACTACTGATAATTTAAATTATTTGTCATAATTATTTTTATAGGTATTATAATTTAAATATTCTAATTATGTTAATAATAATGTTTTTTCCTTTCAAAGAATTGGAAGAATATCACTTTGTATTTCAGCTGTTAAATACAGTAGATGGCCTTACCTTGTCAGAGCGTCCATTGTTGAGGCCGAGGTTGCTGACGGCGGCAACCTTGGCGTCCAGCACCTGCTGTTCTCTCTTCAGCTGCTCCTTCATCTGCCGGGCCTCAGCAAAGGCCTTGGTCACCGCCTCGTGATCGTTCAGGTAGGTGCCAGAGGACAGCGAAGACAACAAGTCTGCTGAGACACGAGATGGAGAAAGGAGGGGCGAAGACAGAGAGAAATGGCAATTAATTTAGTTTTGCAATATTCATTAGCAATGAGACATTTGGGTGTAACCCCCTTATCTCCTTTATTTTTACTTAAGTGTATTTTAGAAATTTAGAATTGTGATTTACATTTACTATTGAGCAGGGAAGAGTTTATAAGCGTGTGTGTGTGTGTGTGGGAAGCTAGTTTTTCATCCAGAATAAATCTTCCCTTGAACCATGAGGTAAAGACATTAACATACACTTGATGAAGGGACTTTGCTGGGGCATCTGTGTGTGTGTGTGTGCCTTTCTCCCTGAGACACACACACATACTGACCATTTGACTGTGTTTGTGTGTGTGCATGAGTGCATCTTTCTCCCCGAGAGAAAGAGACAGTCGCACATACACTGACCAGCTTGACTGTTTAGCTGGGCATGTGAGTCAGACTGTGCCCGAAGTTGTAAGCAGCCCACTGCCTCCCTACCTGCCTTCAGTCATAACACACACACACACACACACACACACACACACACACACACACACACACACACACACTGCCTCAAAACCTCAGCCTCTTCACATGTCCTTTAATCACATTAAAACATCTACTTTTCACTTTTCACACACACATGATCTGTCTCTTTTTATCTGAATGCTCACAGTTGTACTGAGGTGGACAGATGACTCTTATTACGGCTAAAAAGTTGTGCTAATTTCCCCGGCTGAGAGCATGTGCCCCGCCGGAAAGTAAAGATCAGATTTTGCCGCCTTGATTTGTATGATTTCGGCAGCTTAGTCGCCGACGAGCTATCCGAAGCATCTGCTCGACTGTGTGTGTGTGTGTGAGTGTGGATGTGTGCACTGCTATCGCCTCACTCTATCAGTTGGGTTAGCTCTTAACAAAGAGCCACTGCTGGTTTATGGGGCCTTTATCTCTGCTAATCCGCACTGCTAATGCCATCTCAGGCCAGATTACCGGCTTCAGATTGGTAATGACAGAGCCGTGAACTCTTTCAGAAGTCATAACCGGAAAATCTGGATGTGAGCGGGGCCAAAAAGGGGGTGGGGGGGAGGAGAGAGAGAGAGGGCGCTGGAATCGGGTGGCAGTCAATTTTAATCTAAACTCAAAAGAGGGAGGGGGACAGATAGTTATTCTTACGCACATGAATGTGTGTGCGTCTCGCTTAAACTGACAGCGATGCCAACCATCTAGACAAGTGAATGTGACCCAGATAGAAAGGAGTGGAGGGGGGCAAAGGGTCTCTCTGTTTCTCTCTCTCTACACACAAGTTTTGTCTCTCTGAGCACCAAATCTGTACCGACAGGCACATACATACATGTTTGACCACAAAACCACTCCAGCAGCAAGGTCAGGGGAGATGCCGTGCTTTATGACAGGCACAAAGACAAATATGTGACAGTGGTAGAAGTTATAGGTGCTGACAACACTTTAGTTCGAGATGGGAAGATGGATGGATGGGACGATGAAGTGTGGGGAAAGAGAAACGTGCCTCTCTGGTTGATAGGTGCAGAAAGGTGCACCATGGAGAAGTCAGATGGATGGACCAAGTGGAACAATCTTTGTTTGGACAAACATTGTGAATTCACTCCCTCCTTACACAAACCCTGTGTCTTTAGGGCTGCATCAAATGCTTTTTCGGGATGTAAAGTTTTATTGGCATTGTTGGAATGTATTGAATCTTCCCTTTGGGGAAATGGAGGGGATGGCACCAGGTGTAGGTGCAGGTGCCTCTGCCTGACTGGGTGCCTGCAGTAGCTAAAGTCTCTCTACAAAACAGTGGCAAAATGTATGTTGCTGTTCAGTTATAACAGTGACATACTTTGAAGCTTAGACACCTTCGATACAGTCATTAAACTGTCTGTTCCTCCTGCTTAAATCCAAATAACTAAAACATACACTCATACTTTACTTTATCAGTCACCCACACATCTCCTATCTAGTTTGTCTGTCCCTTCTACCTCCTCTAAACATGTAATAGGGATCCTAACAAAACTATGAACTCTAACGACAAATGTGCAGGTGAACTCAGTGGCAACAGACAGGACCTAAGTGACGACAGAACTGGGAACTGCAACACCACAAAGCGCACAAATATTCAGCAGGGATCACACACAAACTTTGAACACTGTAATCCATTTTTCTGAACAAAAAACATCTGGGACTGCAAATCCACTAATCTGATATTAAATCCGCCGATTTGTTGAAAAACAGTGAGATTAGCCAAGAAGTCAGAAAAAAATGACTAACTGCCTATTGCATTGGAGGAGGAGGTGGGATTGTGTGTGTGTGTGTGTGTGTTGTCATTGTGTCATTAATGCTGGGTGTTTGCGCTGTCCTGGCTCATGTAAGAGGCTTGTCTAATCTCATTGGTGATACCTCCTGTCTGTCATATGCGCCTCTCTTTATTATTCCCCCGCTTCATTGCTCGGGGAA